>CM066034.1:431958285-432468887 GCA_033557465.1 Ichthyophis bannanicus | reverse complement strand
TTTTTACCCTTATAGTGCAGTGGTTCTTTCTTGTTTATTGTGAATATGATCGCAAGTTGAGTTTATTGGTAATCTCTTGTTTTTAAACAGAGCATGTGGGCATTTTTTGGGCATCGCGTTTTATACATTTTTCTGCGCCGAGCTTGGACACGGAATTACTTGGGAACATGTTCATATATATTGCCCCCTTTTGGCGCAATTTTAATGGTTTTGTCTAATTTCTTATGTATTCATTTATTTATTTATTTTAAATAGAGTTTATTCTACATCGCAAGTGTGAGGCAGGTGTTCTCCACGGTCCCGCCAATCAAAGCGTGTTTTCGTTTGGCTGGTCACAGTGGTAGGTTTTTATATGATATTTTATGTGTTTTTTATCTTGTATATGTTTTATTCTACTTTATAATTCATGTTTTATATTCACATTTTTATATTTTATATTATATTCTGATGGTCACTTGGATTAATTTATATGGTTTCCATGATTCACTTCCTATCTCCTCTTATTTTGAAATACGTTGCAGCAGGTTGCATTTTTATGTCATGAATTGTGTATTCTTACACATCCTCCTAGTTCTCCTCCTCTCTCTCCTCCTTTCTCGTGTTTTTAATTGTTGTTTCTTTGTACAGGTTTACACTTAGTACAATTATTGTGCTTTACAATATATGATATATTTTTTACATTCTGGTTTATTAGTAGTTATAGTGATGGATTTATTCGTTGTTTATTGCAACATGTTTGTTTTTATCATTGGTTTATCACATTATAACTATTTATGTATTTATTGTTTTAATTTTTATGATGAAATGTATTGTATTAACTTGTTAGTATTTACGGTATTATTGCATATGTTTTGTTTGTTGTAGTTTTATTTAACATTTATATGAATGTTTTTTAGTGAGCCCTTAACCCCTGAGGAAGTGGTGTACGAAACACGGCCTGTGTCGGGTTGGCACACCTGATCCGTGGAACAATAAAGGCGATTTTAGAACCTTCTGCCACGTTCTCTGACTGGTTCCTAGTTGCCCACGTGGCGGCTTGCTGTTTTTTGGTGGACCCAAAATTTGGACAGGCCAGATTTGCACTCGGTTCTGCACCTACGGGAGTTAAACATTTCTGTGGGAGCAGAATTGGGTGCAAAGGGCCTGGATGGGCAGGACATGGCCCAATTCCATGCCACTACACGTCTATCTCCCACCCATCCAACCCAGCCGAAGCGCCTGCATGGAGCCCCGGTGCTATCACCATGGCATCAGGGTGCCATGCAGGAGTCCCATTTCCCTGCCACTGCTCAAACATACATTTCCCCACCACTCAACCCTCAAATGGGCCTGCCAATGATGAGATCAGGCTGCAGGGAACCTCCAGGTGCTCATCACTATTTCCTGGGGGTCCGCTGGTGCCGCTTCTCTTCTTCAGGGAGACTTATTCCACCTCCAAGGTGGAATAAGTTGCCCATCTAGTCCTGCCACCCCAGACATAAAGAGCTGTGACCAGAATTGGCCCTGCACGTCTGGGTCATGGACATGCCTCCATTCCATCCACACTTCTCATCCGGTCCACCCCCTCTCGCCCCCATCCAGATCTCTCCACACATCTTCTCTATTCGTGCAGGGGGGGCTTTGGGTTAGGAATCGGCCCCTGGCATTTAGCGCGGATGTACATCGATACCAGACATACATCCCCACTAAACACTGCTCAGAATGACCCCCTTAGTATGTACAGTGGTATGTGTATGGCAGATCTGTTAACCCCATAGCTGGACAGGTTGCTTACCTCACAAACTCAGAAGATACTTGATCCTAGTAGGGAGAATGCATATAGACCAAGACCCTAGGGAAGCAGTAATGCCTTGTTCTTTATGACATAAATCAGGGAGGGTTACGGAATCCATCTACAGCCTTATATAAAGGAATGGGAGGAGATACAGGAATTTAAAGCAATTAACAGCAGGGTCAAACAGGTATGCACACCATCTAGAATATAGCCTGAGGTGGCTCAGTCAATTAGACAGATAATGTGAAACCTGACTCTTAATAACCATTAGCATACCGAGTAAGTGAAGGTAGGAAAATAGGCATCTACTATTGTCAGAAAATAGGCATGTACAATCTTCCTGCCCAAATTCTAGACCAATTTAAATAATGAAGGTGCTGAAAAAATGGGTGTGTCATCATTAGTAACATGTGCACATATTTCTTGCCAAAGTATGGGTATGTTCAGGGTCGGCCTGTCCACTAGGTGGGCTAGGCAGGCATCTAAGATGGCAGATCTCTGTGGGCGGCATGGCATGGCACCCAAGGCAGGCCCATGTGTTTTGGCACACATGGCCTGCTGTTCCTGACCCCCCTACGAAAGGAAGTTGTGTCAGAGGGTGTCAGAAGCAGCAGACCATGTGTGCCGAAGCACACAGTCTGCTGTAGGCCACTACCACTGCTCACTCTCCAACCCCGCTGATTGAATTGGCAGCAGTGGGGGAAGCAGTGTGATACAGTGTGGCTCGGTACAGCTCAGCAGGGAGGCGGGACGGCAGCATGGCAGGGGGCAGCACAGCTGGAGTTTCTGCATGGGGCATCAGAAATCCTTGGGCCAGCCCTGGGTATGCTTTTAAAAAAGGCATATAAGCACATATTCAGAATCTTCTCCCTTCAAAATTTCTAGGAAAGAGGCATTAGCCTATGGAAGCCTAACTTTGCAGTAGGCAAATTAAAACTCCAGATGAAAAAAATTAGTAAGCACTACCACTACCACTGTCAGGGAGGAGTAGCCTAGTGGTTGGGGCAAGGTACTTCAGGCCAGAAGGTCGGGGGTTCAAATCCCACTAGAGGACAGCAACCTTGGGCCGGAAGGACTGGGGTTTCTAGTCCCACAGATGCTCCTTGTGGTCTTGGGCAAGCCACTTAACCCTCCATTGCCCATGTTCCCTGTAAGTATTAGTGTATGTGTCTCATATCCCCGCGTGTTAAATGTATCCCCCAATTGTGTTGTGACCGCTTTGATTGAAGGATAAGGCGGTATACAAAACTGTCTAAATAAATAAATAAATAAAAATAAAATAAAATACCATGTGCTCTATACTGCACTGGATATGAGACTAAACTCATATCAGAAAATATCCCCGTGGCATGGCATTTTCTGAAAAGTCAATGCTATCACACTAACCATGAAAAAAAGTTATAAATATTATCAGACTAAAATATTAACATTTGTAGAAAAGATATAAATGTGTGGGGGGCTCATTCCTTGCAGCTACCGCATGATCATGGGCTTGCGGGAGTATTGGATGCAAATGTCATGCTAGTTCTCCCTTCTCATCACGTAGTTTTCAGGAGAAGGCCCTCTGGTATGGGCATCCTGAAAGTGAAATTAAAGTTGTGAAGAATGCAGCAGGCCAGGAAAATGCTACATGCTTTGCCTGGGGTTATAGAGCAATCCCCCTCCCCCCAACCTGTGCAGCACCTGAAGCAAGTCTTCAATATGCTAAAAGTCTTCTCTATTACTGCCTTGCTCTGTCTGTGGTCCTCTCTTGTGCTTCTCCCCAGGGTTCACTATGGAATCTTGAACCAAGTCTTGAGAGGATAGCCTCTATCACCAGCGGGGGAGAAAACAGAGGAGAGATGAGTGAATGTGTCCCTCCTGGTGGGAGAGATAGCACAGCAATTCATAACTAGTCCCTGCTGCTTCCAGGGCTGATTGATGCATGGTCAGAGAAACCTTTGTAGGCAGAGAAAAGGTAAGGCTGTTAAGAAATGGTGTGTATGAATGGTGAGTGCTTACCTGGAGGCCATCCTCCAGTGATATGACAACTCTCAATGTAGGCCCTACTGTGGCAGATTGTAGATATCATGGCATGCACACATATCGGTTTTCATGTGAGAAACATTTCAGTACACCTGTATGTTGAGGAAGTGAAAAGCCTCTTTACTTGTAGGTGGCCTGACAACAATGTGGCTATGGTCGATTGATCCCAGTACTGAGGAGAAGTGTGTCATTAAAGTCTGTCATAATTTCATGCTACAACTGCCCTTGCTCAGGGAAGACAATATAATGAGTGGGGAAGGAGATATTCAAAGGAATTAACTGTTTAGCAAACCTACAAAATACGTTAATGCCCTTGTCCAGGATATTCAGTATCACTAATACGAGGTCGGCACACATCGATAACTGGGCAGCAGTGATATTGAGCCACTGCTCGTTTTTTGACATGTGACAAAAATCAGGCGCAATAAAGGCTGGCCTTACTTTCACTGCAGAAGCTACCCGGGCAGTGGCTGGCTATTGCTACTGCTCATTTAGCTTCATGGCAATCTGGGCAATATGGCCCTAGCATTGAATATCCTGGTTTAAAATTCAGCGGTGGTGGCTAGCAGTTTTAGCAGTGCTCACCTCTCTTCAGCTTCATATAGAGCCTAGTGTCTATACTATTATTATTATTATTATTATTATTATTATTATTAAACACTTATATAGCGCCACGCACGCAGCGCTGTACAGATAAACATACAAGAGACAGTCCCTGCTCATCAGAGTCATACTCGTCGGAGCTTACAATCTAGTCGAGACAATACAGAGCATTAGTTAAAAAAGTGAGACAATACAGACAGCACAGTGTGGTCTTACAACTCAGTCATGAAGATTGACGGAAGTCAGGCTAAGATAAGGGATGGAAGTCAGGATCTGAAAGCGATTGTGAAGAGGTGGGTCTTCAACCTGGATTTGAAGAGAGCCAGGGAGCCTGGCGTATAGGCTGTTCCATGTGTAAGGAGCAGCAAGGTGAAAGGAGTGAAGTCGGGAGTTAGCGGTGCGAGTGAAAGGCCTAGAAAGAAGTAATTTGTTAGCAGAGCGAAGTCGCCGAGAGGGGGTGTATGGAGAGATAAGAGATGAGAGGTATGGAGGGGCCGCAGAGTGAATGCATTTATAGGTCAGTAGGAGAAGTTTGAATTGAATGCGGAATTGGATAGGGAGCCAGTGAAGTGACTTGAGAAGGGGAGTAATGTGGTCATGGCAAGACTGGCGGAAGATGAGTCGAGCAGCATGGTTTTGTATAGATTGAAGGGGAAGGAGATGGCTCGCGGGGAGACCAGCAAGGAGTAAGTTGCAGTAGTCGAGGCGAGAGGAAATTAAGGAGTGGATAAGCATTTTGGTAGTGTGTTCAGAAAGGAAGGGGCAGATTTTGCTTATGTTGTAGAGAAAGAAGTGGCAGGTCTTAGCTACAAGCTGGATATGTGTGGAGAAGCAAAGAGAGGTGTCGAAGATAACCCCTAAATTGCAGGCTGAGGGAACAGGAAGGATCATAGATCCAGCCACGGAGACTGAGAAAGGGGGAAGAGGAGGGGATGAGTTGGGGGGAAAGACCAGGAGTTCGGTCTTGGCCATGTTTAGTTTCAAGCAGCGGTGAGACATCCAGCTAGCAATGTCAAAAAGGCAGGCAGAGATCTTGGTCTGGATTGCTGGAGAAATATTAGGTGTAGACAGGTAGATTTGGGAGTCATCGGCATAGAGATGGTACTGAAAGCCATGGGAGGAGATAAGTGCGCCAAGGGACTGGGTATAGAGGGAGAAAAGGAGGGGGCCCAAGACAGATCCCTGGGGTACACCGACATGGAGCGGGGTGGGGGAGGAGGAGGAGCTGCCGGAGCATAAGCTAAAGGAGCGAACGGGGAGGTAGGAGGAGAACCAGGATAGTACGGATCCCTTGAAACCAAGCGAGGAGAGGGTGGTGAGGAGAAATAAGCTTCCAGAAACAGCTGTACAGCATGAGGTGGTTGCCTGGCTAATGACTGCTATAACCCCAAATTATGTCCATAAGGATCCAGCTGCACAAAAAGCAAGGGATGTGGTGATCTCCAGGTGCACTGGCAGGGCATGACCCCTCCATGAAGTAGGCTGTAGCTATTGTCTCCTTATCAAATCTAAACTTGCATATGAATTAGTCTTCTGTCAAGCCAAAGAACTGTGTTTTGGATCTTTTTATCTTCTGCAGAGGGTTCCTTCTCCTCCTCTGTTGCCTCTCTCTCTCATGAGCCAGAGCATAGAGGAGCCATGCCTGGCTCACACTCTTAGTAGACACCAACACTGGCACATAATCACACCAACAAACACACATATGCACAAACTGGCACAGGGACACTTCCACAAACATACACAGAGAATGACAGAGAGAGCTTTGGAGTATGAGAGAGAGAGGAAGGGCTTGGATGGGATGGAGGGGAGCAAGAGGGGATTGTGAAGGAGGTAGAGAGAGAGAGCCAGATAAGAACAGAGCAGGAGACATGAGACAGTAGAAGTGTAAAGGAAGGTAAATGAGGGAAAAACAAAAGATTGAAGAGGACGATGCTCTGACCACTTACTTATATACCATAAACAGTAGCTAGTGCTTCAGTACCAAGTACCAACTAATGTTCTAGGTCCAAAAAGACAGCGTACCTCCCTTCTGGGCATCATATATAGCCACTGTAAATATTGTTGCCAACTGCTGATGATGTATACACATGCAACATTTATAGAATTTGTCATGGATTTGTACTTTACTGCCCCACCCAGTGGAAACCATGTTGTACCTCAGACACGACCCTTCTGCTGGCACTTTTAGGTGCCATTTTGGCTATATATGCACCTATTTCTCTCACTTATAAAATAGAGTATATCTCATCATCTACGTGGTATGTACATGATGCCTTTTTATAAAATTATCTCCATAGAGAGTAGGCAATAATCAAACATCCTATTTGCATGTGGAAATTGCTTGCATTACTGCCTCTCCATATGCAAATATATCTTATACATAATATTTGCAGACCAACTGAAAACCAGACCTACTGGGCAGGGCTTCAAGGACTGACACTACCCTAATAATAACTTGTCCGGTTTCATTTCTCTTAAAGGATCATATTTTGCTTTAGCGGGTCATTGCAAGCTTTGATTTCCTTATACAGATTGTTTTGCACTGAAGTCCATGATTTAGAAGACTGTAGTTATAATATCTGCTATGTTTGCCAAAGAAGACACAAGTAATATAAAGTAAATCTTGAAAAGAAGTACAAGCATTTGCTAATGGATTTTATGTAACCCTCTTGTCTAGCATTCAAGAATAATAAAGCTTTTTAAGTATGTACATACTATGATCATATAAATACAATATTATGTGTTCAATTTTTAAATTCTTTTGAAGGCAATTGTTTTTCAAGAAAATGACTGTATAAGTAGCTGAATAAAATATAAAAAAAAATCCCTGGAAAGAAGCAATCAGTGCATTTATTGTTTGAGTTTCTACTGTGAGAAATATTAATGTTCAACAGGATTAGCTAGTTTATTTCGAACTGGTAAAGTGAGATAGTATAAGAAATTAGCATGAAAAAGACCTAGTAAATTATCTTAGTTGCACCTAATTTTTTTTCTGTACCATACTGAATATTTTCTCCAGGCATTGGAAAAAAATGTGTTGAATTTTTAGAAGAAAATGAAAAAGCAATTCATGGATGAAGACAGTGTATGAACAAGATCTAAAAAGAGAGCAAGAGTGCTAAAATTACTATGTCATCTTGACATATACACTTCAGAAGGATACCAAAAAATAAATCAAATGCTCAAAAAATGTAAAGGAGACAAAGGTCCTACTCCCAAATATTACGAAGAAGAAAAAAAGGGTAGTACATAAGACAAAGCATACTGACCATTACACTGTGTTTGTTTAATAATAAATACATTTCAATTACATATTTGTTTATTTTTTAAATATATTTATGTGTGTATGGGAAGGGATGTTATATCAATATCTAAGGCTTCTGATCATAAGCTCTGACATAGCATCAACCAGAACCTTTTAGCTTTTAATATTTATAATCCCATATTCCTCTCATAATTTTTCTGTGAAGAATAAAAGTCTCTATATAATAAAAATACATATCATCATTTAGACCAATCTTATTATTGAGAAATATCCTGTTTGTTCATTGGAGTTATAGGAAGACCTTACAAGATTGGGGGATAATGCATCTAAATGGTGACAAGTGCAAAGTGATGCACTTACAGAAAATAATATACATATAGGTAGATGATACCGGGTTCCAGATTAGGCATCACAACTCAAGATATTCCGTTGTTATGTGGAGTCCCCCAGGTATCAGTTTTATCCCCTCTGCTCTTTAATATTTTTCTTGCCCTGCTTCCCCTTTTGGTTCAACAGTTTCCAGTTTCCACCTACATTTACACTGACGATATTGTCCTTCTTTTCCATACTTCCCCAGTCATGATTGATATCACCCCCCTTAATACTTGCCTCACTCATATTGCCACCTGGCTCTCATCCAATTTTCTCCATTTGAATCCTTCTAAATCCTCAGCCATGTGGGTGTCGCTGAGCTCTCCGTGTCCGGTCATCACGCCTCAAATAAATTCTACTTCTATTCCTCTCACCTCCTCTCTTCGATACTTAGGGGTAACCCTGGATTCGTCGTTGTCTTTTCACGAACACGTGTCAAAACTTATCCCGCCGTTCTTTCTTTACACTGCGACAATTACGTTCAGTCCGCTCGATCTTGTCCCCAGACTCCCTCACTACTCTGTTACTGGCATTAGTCATGTCCAGATTGGATTATTGCAATGTGGCTTTTGCCAATCTCCCTGCTTACCAACTTAAACGCTTACAACATCTACAGAATACAGCCGCCCGACTTGTCACTTCTGCCTGGAAATCAGATCATGCAACTCCTCTGCTGTATCGCCTACACTGGCTACTGCTTCATTTTCGGTTTAAATACAAGTTTCTTATACTATTACATAGAGTCATCCATACTTCCAACCCGCAGTATTTAGCGAATCTAGTTTCCTTTCACACTCCTTATCGTCAGCTCCGTTCTTTACATGCTAACCGTTTGTTTCTTCCCCCGCCCGCACGAGCTCACCTCGAACAGACACGCCATGCCACTTTCTTTTTCCTGGGACCCTCACTTTGGAATTCTCTACCATCCTCTCTTCGCCTAGAATCCTCCTATCAACATTTCAAAAACCTATTAAAAACACATTTGTTCCAACAGGCATATGATCTCCCTCCCAGCAGTCCTGTCCAATTTTGTTTTGTTTGTCTTTGGCTGCCTATAGTTCGCTTAGTTTTTGTCTACTGTTTGTCTTGTGACCTCTTTGGTCCGTCTTTCTCTTTGTTTTAATGGATTTCTTTTCCTTTCCGACGCTTTTATTTTATATTATTTTACTGTAAACCACTCTCACGTCTCGACAAGGGCGGTATATAAAACGTAAATAAAGATAAAGATAAAGATCCTGGAGTCAGTGAGGGCAGTGCAATGAAATCCTCAGCTTAGTGTTCAGTGGCTGTAAAAAATGCAAATAGAATCTTAGGAATTATTCAGAAAGAATGGAGAATAACATAAAGAATATCATAATGCCTCTGTATTGATCCATGGTGTGACTGCACACTGAGGACTGTGTGCTGTTCTCCTCACTCCTCTCTAAAAAGATATAGCAGAACTAGAAAAGGTACAGAGAAGGCAAAAAAAATTTAACAAAAAAGATAAAAGGTTCCCCTGTGAATAAAGGTTACACAGGTTAGGGATCTTCAGCTTAGAGAAGAAATGACTGAGAGGTTTATGAAATCATGAGTGGGATGGAACAGGTAAATAGGCAATGGTAATTTACCTTTTCAAATAGATTTAGGACTAGTCCCGCAAGGGTGGGCAATTCTGGTCCTGGAGGGCCGCAGACCAGTCAGGTTTTCATGATGTCCCTAATGAATATTCATGGATCTACTTCCATACAATGGAAGGCAGTGGATGCAAATAGATCTCATGAATATTCATTAGGGATATCATGAGAACCTGACTGGTCTGCAGCCCTCCAGACCGGAATTGCCCACCCCTGGACTAGGGGATACTTTAGAAAACTAAAAGGAATTAGATTAAAAACACATATTTTTATTGCTTTCAAATCAGTGTTGACTCCTGCAGACCCAGCCGCCTCTGGGTTTTCTTGTCAATGTATCATGGGAAGTAGATTTCCAGGTCTTTTCTTCCAAGGCAATGGAGGGCAAGGTGACTTGCCCATGGTCACAAGGAGTGTCAGTGGGAAGTAAACCCTTAGGGGTATGTTTACTAAATGGCGCTAATGTCACAGCTGCGACGTTATCATGCGTTACGTGCCTTTATCGCATGATAATGGCGCATTACCGTGCGAGAACGTCACGTATCGCACGATAACGTCTCCTGCGGTATTAAGGTGCGCAGAGGGTGGAGTATGGCTGCCCAGAGGGAGGAGTAAGGCTCCCTAGGGGCGGAGATAAGGGGTCAATGGGCAGAGAGTGGGCGGGGAGAGGTCCCATGCACACTAACGCCGTGAAATGAAGGTCTGAAAATTAACGCCAGTGAAAACCTCGCGTTAGAGGCACATTTGCAGGGGAGAGAGACCATTTCAGTCAGCAATGTGCAGTGAAGGCAAGGAAACCAAGAAAAGTGATAGTAGTGATACATGTGCAGCAACATCATAGTGCCCAAGTACGAGAGAGCACTATGGTGAGGCTGCAAATTGGGTATAGGGGGCTGCAGGTGAGACATGCAGCTTGGCAACTGGGGCATAGGGTGGTCTAGGCAGATGCCTAGGTGACACATAGGAATGTGGAAGCGGAAAACCAGCAGGACAGCAACTGACCAAGGGCAAACATGGCCACAAGTGTGTGTCCCACAGTGTCCCAGGGGATAGTACCCAGCAAATACACCAAAGGGCATATAACATTGGCAGGTGGTGCTGGGGGGAAGTGTTGAACTCTATGCAGGCAAACCTACCCCATATCACGCACCATAAACAGCCGCCTACCGGCACACTGGATGGCCTGGGACTGTGCACCACCAGCACCACCGGCATAAGGGCATGTCAGCATGGTGGCAGAGGGATGCTGGTGATGGAGGGGGCAGTGGCATCTGCCCATAGCAGACCAAGGCCAAGCCCTGTTTAGGTGGGTGACGTGCACTGCAACAGACAAGGTCTGTCTGACGAACAGTCATGGTATCCCCAGGGAATAACTTGCCTCTGTGGTAACAGTTTGGTGCAGTACACACAGCCAGTATATTTAGGGGCAGAAGGTCACAGGTTCAAGTCCCACCTGTGGCTCCCACAGAACCATGTCCCTGTATATTACCCAGTAATAAAGACGGAACATTTATTACAGATAAAATAAACACGCTATAAACGCCTATATTTTACCCTACAGAGCACATACACCATAAACATGTGCAATCCCTAGAGCAGAGTTTCCCAACTGCAGTCCTGGAGGGCCAAACACCATTCAGGTTTCATGCTGTCCCTAATAAACATGCCTGTGATGCATTTGTATGCACCGCCCCCATTGTATGCAAAAGTATTCATGCATATTCATTAAGGAAAGCATGAAAACCCAAACCATGTTTGGCCCACCAGGACCGGAGTTGGGAACCTCTTCCCTAGAGCAGCAGCCAACAGGGGCACAAACACCCACACCCACAGGCTCCACTATCCAATGGCTCATGCAGAGTCAGGCTGTTGGGCCCTGCGCGGAGAAACATCTACCAATACTAGCACCTGCATACCTTAGCAATGCCGTCTTAAACTTGGAAACACGTTCCACATATATCAAAAGGTTGCTATGATTAATGTCAGATAACAAATCCTAAGTTAAACACAATTTGTTGACAGAGATTCATCATAGCAACCTTTCTGATATCTGTGGAGTGTGTTTCAGTTCTTGTTTCTGACAGTGTTTACCACCCCGGGGAGTGACCCTAACAGTATTGAGTACCATAGCAATGCCTGCACTGTGCCCAGAACTGGTGTGGCGGCCAGGCCTGCCAAACACCTTTATATTTGCACAATGCTGAAATAAGTGTGGGAGTGTGTGTATGTCTATCCAGTGCTCTGTGGCTGCCTACACCTTACTGAGCCCACAGTGCTTGCACTGTTTCCAGTATTAACCTGCCAATGTCCATAATGAGGAGCAAGGTACTGTGGGTATGGCCTGGATAGGGCGGCCTGGGCAGGATGCATCTGTAAAGGGCATAGGGCAATGGCTGGGACATTGTAGTGCCCGACCACCACCTGCATGGACAGGGTGGCCACAGCATGTCATGCTGAGGGGGGTCACTCTCACCCTGACTAAGCAGTGACCATGGCATGGCTAGATTCCCCCATAGTGCTATACAGCATTTCTCTCAAGTGATATCTATGAGTTTCTTTTTCTGGGGCCTAATCTCTGACATACTTGCTTGGTGTGTGTGCTCATATCCCATTTTTGGGTGCACACAGTTTCTCCAGGAACATGCACTATGTACTAGCTAGCAGAGTGTCTGCAGTTAGCATGTCTATGGCTGGAACACCTTGCAGCATGGAGACTGACTGTGCCCTCTGCTGGTGAATGTCAGATAGTGGTGGGGGCCAGCTGAGCTTTTTCAGGCCCACTGCGTGTCTGCTAGTGCTCTATGTGATGCATACAGATCTGCATTAACTGCCCTGTAGGGTGCCTATTCCCCAGCAGGACTGGGGTTGATGGTCCCCTCTACTGCTACCACTGCAGAGATGTAGAATGTGGATCTGTTGGTGGGAGATCCTGACCCACAGAGGGTGGATTGGGTGGTGCTATATAATCCGCTTTTGGGTCCAAACACCACCCTTCTTTTATAACATGTGACCATGACAACCACACAGGATATGCACTATTCTGGGTATATCATAGTCTACAAAAGCTAGAAGTGACTGGGAAATACAGATGGACACAAGTAGAGCCTAGGTGTGTTTACAAGGACTATCTATCACACACTGGCACTGATGGGGACCTACAGCAAAGCCTATCTCTGTTAAGCCAGGTGCTGCGGACCTGGTGCTAGGCGCCCCACCTCACCCTCAGAGTGAGCTCAGGAACCGCACAATGTCATGGTCTGTAGCTACTATGTGCCAGTAACACACACGGTCAGTTCCCCCTACGAGGCCGGGGTGCTATAGAGGCGCATACCCCATCTTGTGAGCAGATGTAGGCTGCTGATCTGCATGTGCAGTGCATCATGGGTACGGGTGGGTTTACCCTATCCTGTTAACCACAGCAGACAGTTTGTGTGGTGACCTGCAGTCTTTCTGTAGCCAGCCAGCAGTGTGTTATATGCTTTAGAGATGTAACCCACTGGTTACTTCAATGACCGTAAAGGCAGAGGTCATGGATTTGATCCCACAGTGCTGTTATTTAATAAGGCTTTCTGAGGCTTTTCCTTTTAATTTAAAACAGTGCTGCCAGCAGAAACACCCTCAGTGCAATAGCCTAAGGTGCCTCATAAGGCGCCCTATAAGGCACATTGTAAGGTGCCTTGTCGGACAGGGCACTTTATAATGTGCCCTATGGAGTGCCTTATAGGGCGCCTTATGCGGCACCTTAGGTTACAGCAATGTGAGGGTGTTTTTGCTGGCAGCACTGATTTAAATTAAAAGCTTCAAACAGCCTTCTTACATAACACCACTGCAGGATCAAACCCAGGACCTCTGCCTCCACAATCATTACAGTAACCAGTGGGCTGCATCTTTATAGCTTCTAACACCACCCACTACCTTATATGACATTCTTCACATTAATTCTGCAACTAGCGCCGGTAACATTAAGGGGTATGTTTACTAAACTGTCTTAATGTTACCAGCGTTAGTTGCAGTCTTACTGTGACGAATGCCATATAAGGTAGTGGGCATTCCGGTCTTAAGGTAGCATTTCGGGTTATCGCGCGATAAAGTCCGTTATCGCGCGATAGAGGGAGCCTTAATGCACATTAGTCTTAATTAGGCATGCTGACCTACAAGTACAGAAGCAGAGGTGTAGCACTCTGGTTAATACATTGACTACTAATACAATGGTCATGAGTTCAATTCCTCAGTGGGCTCAGTTAAAAGACTGTCTGAGGCAATCCCTTTTCCTGCTTGTAACAGTCAGACACATCCCAACAATTTGCACTGCCAGCCAAAAAAGCCTCACCCCAGTGCCACAACCTAATGCACCTTTTAGGGCGCACCATAAGGCACATCATAAAGCACCACGTCATCCAAGGCAGGTCATAATGTGCCCCAGAGGGTGGCAGGAAAGGTTGGCATCCTCCAAGGAAGCATATAAGGCGCCCCATAAGCTGGCCAAACCTAAGGTGCTGCGAAAGATGCCCCAGGGATGCCAAGGTGACACAGGAGATGGTGCTCAGGGGCACAAAGGTGCCCCAAAGTCACAAGCATGAAATGTATGGCTCAAACACAGATGTAACCATAACACTGCACAGAGCACCAAGGAAAGGCAATGAACAAGTGATGGAAGGAAGAAAATGACGGAGCTCATGGACCAGCCAAATCTGCGTGCAGCCCATGTGGCAGCAGGTAAAGTAGACAAACATATCGGGGCAGGTGTACCGATGTACAGGGTGATGGTAATATACAGTGCAACAATGACAGTGTGTGGCAGAGGATGGGGATACGTGTCCACCAGAGGAGGTAGAGGTGGCAGGATAAGTGCAATGACAGGAGGACAGAGGAGAGCAGTGCCATGCAGAGCAGACACAGGAGAGGCAAGCATGAAGAGCCACAATGAAGAAAAGTGTGCCAGTGCAGGACATGGGGTACAGCCTGCACATTAGGACAAGACAGCACACAGCTGGCACACACACATAGATGGACAGAAGGATGGATGGCAACAGTGATGAGGGTATAATGTGGCGGCAGCACAGATCTGCACAGATATGACTGTTACACAAATGAAACGTAGTTGTGTAGGACAGCCATAAAAAAGGGGAACAGAGAGAAAGTGAACCCATAATCTCTGCTACTCAAGTCATTGTATTAACCATTGTGCTACATCACTATGGGAGCTATCACTCCAATGCCTGGCTACAGAAAGAGTGCACGTCACCATAAAACTGTCTGCTGTGGCTACCAGGATAGGATAGAACCAACAGTACCCATAATGCAATTCACATGCAGAACAGCAGTCTACATCTGCTCACCAGATGGGGTATGCAACTCTACAGCACGTCAGCTTGGTAGGGGGGAATGACCGTGCGTGTTACTGGCACAGAGTACCCACAGGCACTGTTCCCTCTAAGCTGTGCGCGTGTGCGCATGCACACACCTCGCCGAGCGAGCGCACATACTTTACAACAGAGCACACAAAAAAAGTTTGGTTCTGATTCTGATAGAAAACACAGATGTCTTAAAATTTAAAAGTTGTTGTGTATTTACGGTTTTCACAAGTTCTACAATATTTTCTAGTGCAATCAATGTGGTGTACATACTGTATTCTGACGTTTATTCAAATTTTAAAGTATATAACTCCGAGTGTCATTATGTGGCGCACAAAAATTTAACCTTCCTTCAAAAGCTACACAGCTGATATTTTATGCGCACACAGCCTACAAAAAATTAGAGAGAACATTGCCCACAGGCCATGCCAATGTGCATGTTCTGTGCTCACCCTGAGGCTGCGGTGGAGTGGCCAGCACCAGGTTCGTAGTACCCGGGTTGGTTGAGGTGGGCTGTACTGCAGGTCTCCATCAGTGCCAGTGTGTGACAGGTATTTGTTGCAGACACCTTTAGGAAGTCTCTATGTCTACTTGTAATTGCCAGTCATGTCTGGCCCTTGTGGACCATGATGCACCCAACACAGTGCATATCCACTGTGCTTACTATGGTCACCTATTTAGGGAGCAAGGGGTGTGTCAGTGCTCACATGGGGGCAATCTACTTAGCAAACCACCCTCTCTGGGTCAGGGTGGGGGACAAGATCTGCCCCCAACAGACCCGCACTCTCACTCTTTGCAAGGTGGGCGGTGGCAGTACATGAGGACAGGCTATGGGACCAGCAACCCCAGTCCTGGTGGCAAACAGACAGCTCCTGAACCTCTGCACTTCGGACAGGGCCACTGGCAGATAGGTAGTGGGCCCAGTCAGCTCATGTGCCCCCCACTACAATCTGACTTTCACCAGCAGAGGGCAGTCAGTGTGTACCTGCTGCACCCTGCAAGGTGGTGCAGCCATACAGATGCTAATTGCAGACAGTCTGCTAGCTAGTACATAATTCATGTTCCAGGAGAAACTGTGTGCACCCAAAACTGGGACATCAGCACACACACACAGCATGCAGGTATGTCAGTGATTGGGCCCTAGAAAAGAAAACTCATAAATACCACTTGAGAAAAATACTGTACAGCACTATGGGGGAACCTAGCCATGGCGTGGTCACTGCTCAGTCAGGGTGAGAGTAACCTCCCAGCCGGACATGCTGTGGCCACCCTGTACGTGCAGGTGGTGGCTGGGCACTACAATGTCCCAGCCATTGTCCTATGCCCTGTGCAGATGCATCCTGCCCAGGCCACTCTGTCCGGGCCATACCCACAGTACCTTGCTCCTCATTATGCACATTGGCAGGCTAACACTGGAAACAGTGCAAGCAGTGTGGGCTGAGTAAGGTGTAGGCAGCCACAACATACTGGATAGACAGACACACACTCCCACACTTATGCCAGCATTGTGCAAATATAGAGGCTTTTGGCAGCCCTGGCCACCACACCAGTCCTGGGCACAGTGCAGGCATGGCTATGGTACGCAATACTGTTGGGGTCACTTCCCGGGGTGGTAAACACTGTCAGAAACCAAAACTGAAACATACTCCACAGATATCAGAAAGGTTGTTATGATGCAGCTCTATCAGCTTATTGTGATTAACTTAGGAATTGTTATCTGCCATTAATCATACAACCTTTTGATATATGTGTAACGTATTCCCAAGTTTGGGGCGGCATTGGTAAGGTATGCAAGAGCTAGTATTGGGAGATGCTGCTGCATGCAGGGCCCAACAGCTTGACTCTCCATGAGGCTTTGGATAGTGGAGCCTGTGGGTGTGGGTGTTTATGCCCCCTGTTGGCCGCTGCTCTAGGGCAGAGGTTCCCAACTCCGGTCCTGGTGGGCCAAATACTGTTCAGGTTTTCATGCTGTCCCTAATGAATATGCATGAGATACATTTGCATACAATGGGGGCGGTGCATACAAATGCAGCACAGGCATATTTATTAGGGACAGCATGAAACTTGAATGGTGTTTGTCCCTCCAGTACTGCATTTGGGAAACTCTGCTCTAGGGTTTGCACATGTTTATGGTGTCTGTGCTCTGTAAGGTAAAATATAGGCAATTCAGGCATGTTTATTTTATCTGCAATAAAGGTTCTGTCTTTATTACCACAGTTTAGTACTGGGTAAAATATGGGGGCAGAGTTGGCATGAGCCACAGCTGGGACTTGAACTTGTGACTTTTTGCTTCTGAACACACCAGCTGTGTGTACAGCACCACACTGTTGCCACAGGGACAGCTCATTCCATGGGGATACCATGACTGTTGCAGTGCACGGCACCCACCTAAACAGGGCTAGGCCATGGTTTGCTGTGGGCAGATACCACTGCCCCCTCTGCCACCAGCACCCTTCCGCCACCATGCTGCCATGCCATTATGCTGGTGGTGCTGGTGCTGCGCAGTCCCAGGCCATCCATTATGCCGGTAGGCAGCTGTCTATGGTGTGGGTTCTCAGGTAGGGGTGCCTACATGGACTTGCGGGCTCCCCCCCCCCCCCGACCCACCCCCGGCACCACTTGCCAATGTTATGTGCCCTTGGGGGTACCTGCTGGGTAATATCCCCTGTGACACTGTGGGACACACACTCATGCCCATGTTGGACCCTCGTCAGTTGCTGTCTTGCTGCTTTACAGTTTCGCATTCCTATGTGCCACCTAGGCATCTGCCTAGCCCGCACTGTGCTCCAGCTGGACCGCAGCATGTGCCGCCTGCAGCACCCTGTATCCCATTTACAGCATCAGTACAGTTGCCCTTTCCTGCGTGCCCACTCTGCTGTTGCTGCACATGTGCACGCCATAACAAACCTGCCCAATCTAAACAACTGAAACCCTGATCAGCGCTATTTCAGTGTGGGATCATTCACTTTGTAGGGGAACAGAGCATAGACCCTTCCAAACATGATATCTTAATTTATACGCTTTGTCAGTAGTGTTGCTTTATGTTTATCATTAATATCACTATTGGCCAGCTTGGTTATTGGGATTTTAGATGTGGTTCTGGTACTTTTATATGTTTATTTGCCTTTTTGGTCCCTGCACATGTATCACAACTATCACTTTTCTGGGTTTCCCTGCCTTTTCTGCACATTGCTGACTGAAATGATTTCTCTCTCCTGCAAATGTGCCTCTAGCGCGAGGTTTTCAGTGGCGCTAATTTTCAGACCCTGATTTCACGGCGTTAGTGTGCATGGAGCCTCTCCCCGCCCACTCTCTGCCCATTGACCCCTTCTCTCTGCCCTCTGGGAAGCCTTACTCCACCCTTCAGGCCCGGATTTCACAGCGTTAGTGTGCCTTAACGCCGCCGCTGCGTTATCACTTATCGCATGATAATACCACCGCTGCGACTTTAAGATGGTTTAGTAAACATACCCCTTAGTCTCAACCAGATATAGAATTTCCTTCTTCAAATGTTCCCTTATCAGATAGATGGCTGTTGTATCACACATGGAAGTCTCTGATTTATTTATGTGAATTTTCTAGTGAGACTTAATAAGTTGTCTGAATATGATGGAATGATGACCGTTGTGGGAGACAGGCATTGGAATGCCGAGGCTTAGGTAGCATCGATGCAGGTAGTGGACTCAGCTACTATTAAAGATAGTTTGGTTTTACATACAAACATAGAACAAGCGAAAAGTTTAATGAGGGCTTGGAATCTTAGGTTGATTAATTTCCCAGTGACTTGTCTTTTCTCTCCCCTGGAGCCCCTCAGTGAATGTTATATCTTTTGCCAATTTATACTGTCTTCATGAGGGAGTTAGGGTGGGTGTGGATGAGGAGGGAGGAATGACTCAGATACCTTCAGTGGATAGTTTAGAGTTCAAATTGCAGTTTTGGAATCCTCCCAGGACATTACCTCAATGCATTCAACTTTGTTAATTAGTTTCCATTTGAAAGTTGATAAAAATGTTTGTTTTGAAATTGATTTTAAAGTAAAACAGGTTCCTCTTTGTGGTAAGAAGATTGTAATTTTCTCCAATGTTATTCAGGCTTTACAATTTCATAGAAAAGCTTTTTGCAGTTAAGCCTAGGTTTTTGCCTATGGGAGTCACTTTCTATTTAAAATTACTATGTAAACGTTTGGTGACATTCAGAGAAAATTATATCCTTTATGATCCTTTGCAGTTAGATAATTTCATGAAGGAAATATCTTGATTGATTTTTGTTCAGTCCTATTTCAGATTGGGGATAGTTAAATCACAAAGTATCTGGAGAGAGAAAATCAATTCAGACACTATTTTTTTTCTTACCTTTAATTTAAGGTCCTTTGTTTATGTATGAGGAATATCATCTTCAACTAGTGGCCTGGATTGACTAATATAATATTTAAGTTTGTTTCTTTATTATTTTCTTGTTTATTTAGGCCTTTTCTGACATTTATATTTTGTAGTATATAACTTTGTTTCCAATTAAGATTTTAAAAACCATTTAAAGTATTACCTCCAAAAAAATACTAGAATGGAAAAAAGGAAAATGCAAAACCAAGGAAAAGTTTACCAAAGGAAATTACAATTGGACCACAGTAATTGGGCCCTAGAACAGGAAATGTAGTATGAAATAAAATAACATTCTGTTCTAAACAGAGGGTAGATGGAGAACACTATGGAGGTCATTCAGAAAGCGAATAAGGCTTTGTATGTGTGACAGGGACGTTTATCTCCCAAAAACATCTACAAGTGTATTCCGGTACATAGCAACTGCGGGCGTTTATTTCACTAACATAGGGATCTCAGAATGTGTCCGGGAGGAACAGAACGGGGTGTGGTTTGCCGCAGAGACATATAAAGCATATTCAAGAAAGGCCTGTGCATGTTTTAGGAGGTCCCCGCAGATGTGCCTGTTATACCTGCTGGAGACATGGAATAATGTCAGTACTTAGAAGATATTCTACTGTGCTGGTATAAAGATAGTGACTAGTCTGTTCTGAAATGGTGGACTGCAGTATGGTAAAAACCACAAGATGCATTATAAAAAACAGAAAGCAGAGGTGTGGGAATCTTGTAAGCCAAAGAGGCATAATTAACTACCCTGACAGAAATATTAAGAAGAGCAATAGTGATTATTCTGGCCATGTTGACAATTGCTATTTGTGCTAAAGGAGCTAATCTAGGGGACCCTAACAATTCCTGTGTCCTGAAAAATAGGACAGTTGATGTAGGAATAGTATTTTTAGTCCTGGGACTCCATGCTATTCTGTTATTTCAGCTGTTATTTATAGGTTCAGGGCATCTTTTTGGCAGATTTAGTTTTTTTGTGACTGAAAGTGAGAGTGTGTGTGTGGTTTGAGGGTTGCACGGGAGAATCTGGTGTGCTTATCTGCAATTCAAGAGGGACCGTACGGATGACCGCAGCATCACCAGGTTCCAGTGTGAAAGGGCTGGAAAAATCACAAAGATTTGCCAAAGCTAAATGTCAAAATATATCCCTTTCAATAATAAGAGACCCTTAGAATAAGAGAATTCAACAGTGCAAACAGCACTGAAACATTTATTTATTTATTTTATTTATTTAACAGATTTTGTATACCGCCTTTTCCTTCAATCAAAGCGGTTCACATAAGAACTAAAATTACAGTAATTAATTACTTAACACTAGTTTAATGGGTAGGGGCATGCAGGGGGAGAGGTGCAAAGGATACTAGGGGAGGGGGCTATTTACAGGGGGGTAAACTATTTACAGAAAGGTATGTATACTTTTTTACATAATTTACAGGGTGTCGAGTTGCGTTAGGGGCTAGATTGATTGTTAGGGGAAACGGCAGAGGGGGGGAGTTCATTTGGTGATGGCACCATAGTGTTCAGTGAAGAGATATGGGGGTATGTTTACTAAACTGCGGTAACGTTACATAACGCGCATTATGTAACGTTAACGATCATTAAGTAACGTTAACGCGCGTTATCGTTACTTAATGATCGTTCACGTTCCGTGGCGCGGTAAAACACCGCAGAAGGTGGAGAGAGGGCGGAGAGAAGGGGTCAATGGGCGGAGTGTGGGCAGGGAGAGGCTCTATTCACACTAACGCGCTGATCTGAAGAGCTGAATCCTAACGCGACTGAAAACCTGCCGTTAGATGCACATATGCAGGAGAGAGAAACCATTTTCGTGTCAGCAATGTACAGCCTAGGCAGAGAGCCCAAAAACTGTGATAGTAGTGCTCCATGTACAGCAATACCATAGTGCCAAAGTATGAATGGCCACTATGGCGATGGTGCAAATGGGGCATAGGGGGCCGCAGGCGGGACATGTAGCATGGGCAGCTGGGGCACAGGGTGGACCAGACGAGCGCCTAGGTGGCACATAGGAACATAGACACCGGAGATCAGCAAGACAGCATTTAACCAAGGCCAAACACAATCCACCAATATCTACCTGGTCCACACTAGCCAATAGTCGCTAGGGCACAGACCTGACATCCCCCCAGCCATCCCGCCCCCATGTGTAGGGGACATAATAGTGATAGGCAGTGATGGGGGGATGTGAGGATGTCCATGTATGCCCCCCCACCCCGGAACCCACTCCCTAGGCAGGCGCCTACCTACACAGTGGATGGCCTGGGACTGCGCACTACCAGCACTGACAGCAAATGGCCATGTCAGCTTGGCAGGGGGGGGTGTGCCCGTACTGGAGGGGGCAGTGCCACCTCCCTGCAGTGGACCTAGGCCATGCTCTGCAGCAGTACATGGTGTGCAGTGCAACATAAAAGGTCTGGCTGAGGAAAAGTGCAGGTAGCCCCAGGGACTACCATGCATCTATGGCATCAGTGTGGTGCAGTACACCCAGCCAGTGTGTCCAGGAGCAGAGCGTCACAGGTTCATGTCCCAGCTGTGGTTCCAGCAGAGGATGTCCCTATATTTTACCCTACAATGCAGATACAACAGCAACATGTGCAAAGCCCAAAGCAGCGACGAACAGGGGTGCAAACACCCACTCACACAGGCTCCACAATCCAATGATGCATGGAGCGGCAGGCTGTTGTCCCCAGCAGTGGGATGATGTTATCACCAGAGCACTACTACTACCCCTGCACAGTTTAGCAATGTTGGCACTGTGCTCAGGACTAGTGTGGCGGGCAGGGATGCCAACCACCCCTATCTTTGTATAATGCTGCAAAAGGAGTGAGCGTGTTTGTATGTCTATCCATTGTTCTGTGGCTGGCTACACTTCACTGGGCCCAAAATGTCCCACTGTTACCAGCGTTAGCCTGATTAGATGCATAATGAGGAGCAAGGTATTCTGGGTATGGCCCGGACAGGGCAGATTGGCCAGGATGCATCCTCACAGGGTGTGGGGCAATGGCTAGGACACTGTAGTGCCTGACCACCACCTGCATGGACAGGGTGGCCACAGCATGGCATGCTGGGAGGGCACTCACTCTGAACGAGCAGTGACCATGGCAGGTCTAGGTTACCACACTATTTGTCTCTAGTGATATGTTTGTGTTTCCCACTTCTGGGGTCCCAATCACTGAGATGCCTGCTTGCTGCACATAGTGCCTGGTGGACTGTTTTCAGTTAGACTGTGCATGGTCGGAACACCTTTAAGGTACAGTCTGACTGTGCTATCTGCTGGTGACTGGTGGACAGTGATGGGAGGTACTTGGGGTTTCCAAGCCTAATCCAAGCATTGCTGCTGGTCTGCCCCTGACCCAGTCATAGGTATGGCTCTGGACCACCAAACCTGGAGGGCTGTCTTGTACAAACAGGATCGAGGTTGCTTCCCTGGGGCTGGGGCACTGTTCTTTACCTACAAAAGGGGGATGTAGTGTATGCCACTGTGACCTATACAGCCACTGCTCCACACACCTCATGCAATTCTATGAACTTGTCTGCCCTGATAATAGCTGCCCATGTCATCCAGACCCTCACACGGGGTACACACTAATCTGGCTGGTGTCTGGTCCCACAGGGCCACATGTGACTGCAGGATACAGATGGACACCAAATTACCTCCTGCTGTACTGCATTGAACACCTGTCACACACTGGTACTGATGGGGATGTACAGCAGGACCTATCTCTAGTAGCATATGTACTGCGGACCTAGTGCTGGGTACCCATCCTATCGCTCAGGGTGAACACAGAACCTGCACAATGGCATGGTCTGTCGCTACTCCGTGCCAGTATCACGCATTGTCAGTTCGTCTTTCCAAGCTGGGGGACCGGAGAGGTGCAGACCCCATTTGGTGATCAGCTGTAGACAGCTATTCAGCATGTGCATTGCATCATGGGTACTGGTGGGGTTACCCTATCCTGGCACTCAGAGCAGACAATTTGTGCGGTGACCTGCAGTCCTTCTGTACCCAGACATTGCTGTGACATACACCATGGGGGTAAAGCCTACTGGTTAATACAATGCCATTCTTGGCAGTGTTCATGGGTTCAGTTCCTCATTGTTCCCCCCTCTCATGCCTGTCCTACTCATATAGTGTGCATGCCTGTAGAGGTCATATTTTTGCAGATCTGTGCTTCCAGCCCATAATACCCTCGCCACAATTGCCAACATTCCCTCGGTCCGTCTATCTGCGTCTGTCAGCTGTGTGGAGTCCTGTCTGCCAGTGCAGGCTGCCACCCCATGTCATACCCTTTCCTGCATTGCGCCTCTTCATGCTTGCCTCTCCTGTGCCTGATCTGCATGGCACCACCACTCCTCTGTCCATCCATCATTGTAACTATCCTGCCACCTCTGCCTCCACTGGGGGACATGTATTCCCATTGTCTGCCACCAACTGTTTTTCTGGCACTTTACATTGCCAACACCCTGTGCTGTTGTACAGCTGCCCCACCATGTTTGTCATCGGTATTGGCAGGCACATGGGATGCCCGCAGATATGACAGGTCCAACGGCTCCCACTTCTCCCTCCTTCACTCACCTGTTCATTGCCTTTCCTGAGTGCTCTATCTAGTGTTAGGGCTACATCTGTCTCTGTTCTGCACAGGTCATGCATGTCATCCTGAGGCATCTTGCAGTCCCTAGGGCACACTAACCTAGGACACCATAACCTTGTTAGGCCACCTTAACCTATGGTTCCATAGGCCAGGGTGCCTTCTGCGGTGCCTTGTCAAAGGGTGCCTAATATGGCGCTTAGCCTAGGAGGCCCTATAGGGCGCCTTATGAGGCACCTTATAAGGCACCTTACAGGGCACCTTACTAGGCACCTTATAATGCTCGTTAGTCTAAGACAGTGGTTCTCAACCCTGTCCTCGGGACCCCACTAGCCAGTCGGGTTTTCAGGCTATCCACAATGAATATGAATGAGATATATATGCATTAGAAATAGCCTGCAAGGTGCAGATGTCCAAGACATCAAAAAGGTTAGATAGAATGTGTCACATTCCTCCTCACTTCTCACCACCACCAAAATATTGTCCATTAGACATCTTTTTGGTGGTGGTGAGAATCGAGGATGAATGTGACACATTCTAGCTACCCTTTTGATGTCTAGGACATCTGTACCTTGCCCACTCACCATCTTAAATGACAGAGGTGTAAAGCAGTGGTCTCCAAATCCAGTTCTGGAGGGCCACAAACCAGTCAGGTTGGCAGGCTATCTCTAATGCATATATATCTCATGCATATTCATTAGGGCTATCCCAAAACCTGGCAGGATTGTGGCCCTCCAGGACAGGTTTGACACCTATGGTCTAAGGCAGGGGTGGGCAAACCTGGTCCTGGAGGGCCGCAGACCAGTCAGGTTTTCGGGATATCTCTAATGAATATGCATGAGATATATATGCATTAGAGATATCCTGCCAACCTGACTGGTTTGTGGCCCTCCAGGGCTGGATCTGGAGACCCCTGCCTTACACCTCTGTCATTTAAGATTGTGAGTGGACAAGGTGCAGATGTCCAAGACATCAAAAAGGTTAGATAGAATTTGTCACAGTCCTCCTCACTTCTCACCACCACCAAAAAATTGTCTATTAGACAACTTTTTGGTGGTGGTGAGAATCGAGGAGGAATGTGACACATTCTATATACCCTTTCGATGTCTAGGACATCTGTACCTTGCCCACTCACGATCTTAAATGACAGAGGTGTAAGGCAGGGGTCTCCAAATCCAGCCCTGGAGGGCCACAAACCAGTCAGGTTGGCAGGATATCTCTAATGCATATATATCTCATGCATGTTCATTAGGGATATCCTGAAAACCTGACTGGTCTGCGGCCCTCCAGGACCGGAGGTGCCCACCCCTGGTCTAAGGCATCTTTTAACGCGCGTTAGTTGTCAGCTTGCTGTAACGATGTACCGTCCATGCCTTTATATGGGCATCTCTACTTTACCGCGGAACTTACCACGAATGACATTACTGCAGTTTAGTAAACATACCCCATGGTTTGAGCTTTCTTCTGAAGTCCTTGGCATCGGTTGTTGCTCAGAGGTCTTGAGGGAGGAAGTTCCATAGAGTGGGCACAGCTAGTGATAGTGCTCTACCTGAAGTGGAGTGTGTGGTTTTAAGGTAGGTGCTGGGAGTCTGGATGATATCCCTTGTACTGCATCGTTTGGGTCTTTGCTTGTGTTGGTATTGATTAGGCTCTTAAGAGTGTCTGGGGCTAGATTGTGTTGGATTTTGTAAATATTGAGAGCTGTTTTGAATTTGATTCTGGAGGCAATTGGGAACCAGTTGGTTCAGGACTGGGGTGATGTGATGGTGTTTTGAGGATCCGGTGATGATGCGGGCAGCAGTGTTTTGTGCCATCTGTAGGGGCCAGATTGTCAATTTAAATAGGCCAATGAATAGGGTGCCCAAAAGCATCATTTTCTGTAAAGATTAGCATTGTAAAGACTGTTTTAGAGATGACCAATGAAAGAATAACTATGGATTCTTCTACTGCCATGTATGTTTTTATGCAAGGTATGTTATGACAAACATATCACTTTCAACTTGCTGTTATTACATCTTTGATTACACTGAGATTACCTTGCTCTGTTCTGAACCTACAACAGACTAGTATGCTGTATGTAGTCTAGTTTGCATCAATATTTATGTATCTTCAGTATTTATGTGTAGTTTGCATCAGCATAATACTGTCAGTGAGAGGAGCAGCTTATGAGATGCGTGGCCGTCCAAGACATCCAAGAGTATATAGCAGAGACAGGCAGGATCAGAAACGTTCATCTTTTCAGAATACAGTGAATGTGGGCATGTCCAAACTGTTTGCTGCATATACTGTGTTTTGTCATAAAAGTTGGGCCCGTGTTTCTCAATAGTGGTTTGCTTATGCCACGCCAGAAACATCTATGTTTCCGATTCCAGAATGTTGGGCGCATCTATACCTGCAACTGTGAAATCAGGGTGAAACTGGGCCCGTTTTCAATTTGGACGTGCCTGCTGCCCGGACGTGCATATTATGGAATTGGTTCACGCATACCTCCAAAATGTCCAAGAACTGATCTAGATCCAAAAAAGAGAAAGGCTTTACCACCATAATTCACAATAGAGCAGCAGGGAAATTTCAAATTATACCTACCCCCAAAGCTAAAACTGTTGATTTTAAGACCAATAGGCATTTGGCCTATGTAGTATGAGATAAATCAGGAACTATGGGGTATGTTTACTAAATCGTGTTATTGCAGTTCGCGTTAGGATCCGCGTTAATAAGACAAACCCCCAAATAAGGAGATGGGCGGGACAGCGGAACACCTACCGCGCGTTACTAAAGTAACGAGTGTAACATGGCGCGTTAGCGGCGTCACCGCGCGTTAAGCATAAGAAGCCACTCAGACATACATGATCAGTACAGAGCTGTAGCACAATGGTTACTGCAGTGACCGCTAATACGGGCAGCATGGGTTTGAGTCCGCAGGGTGCCAGTTGCAGAAGGCTGGCTGATGTAGCATCCTGTACATGATACAGTGAGGGAGGGGGCATTTAGTTGTTTCGTTTTGGAGGGGTGCAAGCAAACACACCCACACATTAGATAGTGAGTGAGGGGGCATGTCTATGTTCCCTTCCCTTTTGGGGTGCAAGTAAACACACCCACACATTATATAGTGAGTGTGGGGGCATGTATATGTCCTGTATGTGTTGTAGGGTTGCTAGCATACATACCTGACCCAAACAGAGCTGTAGCACAATGGTTACTGCAGTGACAGCTGATACGGGCAGCATGGGTTCGAGTCCCCAGTGTGCCGTGAGAAGGCATGTTTTGCTTTACGTCGAGTACTGCATACAGAAACACACCCTCGCAGTGTGCGTAACAATGTACGTTGGGGCGTGCGTACAATCGTGCGTGGGTATGTGTGTTTTTACCTGTGTGGGTACCTTATATGACAGACTCGGTAGGGTGTCCTGCACCTATGCACAATGCTAACAGATGTACGTGGGATGGCCTATGGGTTATCAAAGCCTGTGAGCAGGCGCTGGATTCCCCCAGGGTTGGATTGCGCCAGTCACACCCATGATGCACTGCACATGCAAATCAGCTGTCCACAGATAAACACAAGATGGGGAATGCACACCCACAGCACCTCGGCCTGGTAGGGGGGAAGCGACCATGTGCACCCCCACAGCACCTCGGCCTGGTAGGGGGTACTGACCGTGTGTTGTACCGGCACAGGGTAGCCACACACCGTCACAGCGTGCGGGTACTGTGCTCACCCTGAGGGTGCAGTGAGGCGCCAAGCACCAGGTCCACAGCAACGTCCATGGCTAAAAGAGGCCATGGTGCAGGTCCACAGCAGTGTTATAGTGTGCAACAGGTAGTTTCTGCAGAAACACCTTGGACATCTCTGTCTGTATCAGTCAGGTGTAGCCCCCATGGAGGGCCCATGCACCACCACCCCCTCCTCCCCCAGGGCAGCAAACAGGGCCTCCTATCAAAAGATACAACATCTGCAAGGTGGACATAGAGGGGAACATCAACCCCAGTCCTGCTGAGGGACACACACCCCACAGAGCAGTCAATGCAGTTCTGTACACATCCAGAACACAATAGCAGACAGACATTAGGCCTAGATATGGCATGCTGCACCCCACCACTATCTGATATTCCCCTGGTGCAAGCCATCAGCCACTGCACCCTGCAAGCCACTCCATCACAACACATACCAGCTGCAAATAGTCTGCTAGTGCCCAGTGGAGATGCCTGCACCCAGAACTGGGATGTCAGCATACACAGTTAAATCAGTGACAGGGCCCCCAAAAGGCAACCCATATATATCACATGAGAGAAATACTAGATAGCACTATGGGGGTGCCTAGCCATGCTGTGGTCACTGCACAGTCAGGGTGAGAGTGATCTCTCAGCAGCACATACTGAGGTCACCCTGTCTGTGTAGGTGGTGGCCGGCCACTACAATGTGCCTGTCACTGTCCTATGCCCTGTGCAGATGCGCCCTGGCCAGGCCACCCTGTCCAGCCTATACCCATGGTACCTTGCTCCTCATTATGCACATTGGCAGCCCAATACTGGCAACATTGCTAGCAGTGTGGGCTGTGGAATGTGTTTGCAGCCACCACACATGCTGCACCCCACCACTATCTGATATTCCCCTAGTGCAAGCCATCAGCCACTGCACCCTGCAAGCCACTCCATCACAACACATACCAGCTGCAAATAGTCTGCTAGTGCCCAGTGGAGATGCCTGCACCCAGAACTGGGATGTCAGCATCCACAGCATACAGTGTGGGCTGTGGAAGGTGTTTGCAGCCACCACACACTGGATAGACAGACAACCACCCCCACACCGATGACAGCATTGTGCTACTATAGAGGTGGTCAGCAGCCATACACACCACACCAGTCATGGGCATAGTACAGGCATGGATATGGTACACAGGACTGTTGGGGGGTCACTCCCCAGGGTGGTGAACACTGTCAGAGACCAGACCTGCAGCACACACCGCAGACATCAGAATGATTGTTATGGTGGAGCTCAATGAGCAAAATGTGCTTAACAGAGGAATTGATATCTGCCAGTTCTCATAGCAAACGTTTGATAGCTGTGTACCATATACCCAGGTGTAGGGTGGCATTGCTAAGGTATGCAACTGCTAGTATTGGGAGATACAGGCAGGACCCAATGTCTTGCCTCTCCAGGTGGCATTGGCCAATGGGGCCTGTGGGTGGGTGTGTGGCCCTGTTGGCTGCTGCTTTACGGCAGAGTTCCCCAACTCCAGTCCTGGTGTTCCAAACACTGTTCGGGTTTTCATGCTGTCCCTCATAAATATGCATGAGCTACATCTGCATAACATGGGGGTGGTGCATAGTTATGCAGCACAGGCATCTTTATTGGAGGCAGCATGAAACCGGAATGTTGTGGGGCCCTCCAGGACTGCATTTGCGGAACTCTGCTTTAAGGTAATGTGCCTGTTTCTGGTGTGGTAAATTATAGGCCATGTGTATGTTCTCTGCAATAAAGGTGTGCCTTTACTATCGCTGTATAGTGGTGGGTAAAGCTATGGGGACTGGGTTGGCAGGAGCCCCAGCTGGGATTTGAACCTGTGACCCTCTGGTTTTACAGGCACTGGCTGTGTCTGTTGCACCACACTGTGGCCACAGAAACAGTGCAGTCTCTGGAGTTAGTTAAACCGGCCTGACGAGTCAGAAACCCTGCTCTGCAACAGGTTTACTGTGACCTCATTTACCTTGTATGCAGACAACGGTGCACATAAACCTCAGAGAATACCTCACAAAAGGGGCACACACCCATAACCAAGCTTGGCAACAATGATATCATTGGGAAACATTACACAACACTCCCAGGACAATCCATTACAATGAAATGATCTTTAAAAGGGTCTGTGGAGCGTACACCCTTCCACACATTTCTTTTTTATTTGGTGCTTTCCAGGCAGTGTTGTTCCTTGTTGCCCATTGCTATCACTGTTGCCCAGCTGTATTATGCTTTTTAAAATGTTTCCTGTGGTCATTTTTAACGTTTTATGTGCTATTTTGTTCAGTGCACATGTATCACACTGCTCACGTTTTGTGTGTTTCCCCGGTTTTTCTGTACATTGCTGACGGAAATGGTTTCTCTTCCCTTTAAATGCCTTTAACGGCAGGTTTTCATTCGCGTTGGAATTGAGCTCAGAATTACAGCGCGTTAGTGAGGGGGAGCCTCTCCACGCCCCCTCTCCGCCCATTGACCCCTTCTCTCCGCCCACTCTCCACCTTCTGCGCTGTTTTAACGCGCCGCGAGGCTTTACGATCGTTAAGCGCGGTTACCGCGCGTAGTACGACATTACCGGTCGTTGGCGCGTGTTTACGCGCGTTACACTGCACTTACAGTCGTTAACGTCATACTACGCGCGTTATTCACGTTTAGTAAACATACCCCTATATGTATATAAAAGCCCAAAAAAATCTCATTTACATGCCTGAAGTACAACTGAAGAACAGTGTTGTAGTTAGGATCTAATATGAAAGAGATAAGTAGGGTTCTTTTTTAGAACCAATTCCAAACTCTCCAAAAAAAACCCCATTCAAATTTAGAATTCCCAATTGAGCTCCTTCTTGACTCTAATTTTCCAGCTTCACCCATGTTGGTAAGTGATAAGTAATAAGTCTAAGCAGTATGAGACAATCTGATGGTTGACAACTTTAATACCTCCTGCATATACGTCCATACCATATCTACTAGAAAAAGGGGATTTTGGAACGTCAAATATTTCTATTTCTCCTGATTAAATGCTCCATATATACCAACTTCTGTTGAATCACATCTTTTTCTTTATCTAGGCCACATTATGGGGTAGGTTTACTAAAGAGCGCTAACATCGCAGCGGCGATGTTATCATGCGATAAGTGACATTATCGCGCGATAATGTAACATTGCCACATGATAACGTCACTTATCACGCGATAATGTCTCTGGCGGCATTAAGGCACACAGAGGGTGGAGTAAGTCGTTCCAGAGGGTGGAGAGAAGGGGTCAATGGGCGGAGAGTGAGTGGGGAGAGGCTCCAGGCACACTAACACTGTGAAATCAGGGTCTGAAAATTAACGCCAGTGAAAACCTTGCGTTAGAGGCACATTTGCAGGAGAGAGAAACCATTTCAGTCAAGCAATGTACAGCAAAGGCAGGGAGATGAAGAAAAGTGATAGTAGTGATACATATGTAGCAACAGCATAGTGCCCAAGTACGAAAGGGCACTACGGTGAGGCTGCAAATGGGATACAGGGGACAGCAGGCGGGACATGCAGTGGGGAAGCTGGGGCACAGGGAGGACTAGGCAGATGCCTAGGTGACACATAGGAATGTAGAAACGGAAAACCAGCAAGACAGCAACTGACCAAGGGCAAACATGTCCACAAGTGTGTGTCCCGCAGTGTCCCAGGGGACAGTACCCAGCAAGAACACCAAAGGGCACATAACATTGGCAGGCGGTGCCGGGGGAGGAAGCATGGATGTCTATGCAGGCACCCCTACCCCATATCACGTACCATAGGCAGCCGCCTACCGGCAGACTGAATGGCCTGGGACTGCGTACCACCAGCACCACCGTCACAAGGGCATGTCAGCATGGTGGTTGAGGGGTGCTGGTGGTGGAGGGGGCAGTGGCATCTGCCCACAGCAGACCAAGGCCAAGCCCTGTTTAGATGAGTGCCATCCATTGCAAGAGACAAGGACTGTCTGATGAACAGTCATGGCATCCCCAGGGAATGATCTGCCTCTGTGACAACAGTATGGTGCAGTACACACAGCCAGTATTTTTAGTGGCAGAAGGTCACAGGTTCAAGTCCCAGCTGTGGCTCCTGCAGACCATGTCCCTATATTTTACCCAGTACTAAACTGTGGTAATAAAGACGGAACCTTTAATGGAGATAAAATAAACACGCCATAAATGCCTATATTTTACCCTACAGAGCACATACACCATAAACATGTGCAATCCATAGAGCAGAGTTTCCCAACTGCAGTTCTGGAGGGCCAAACACCACTCAGGTTTCATGCTGTCCCTAATAAATATGCCTGTGATGCATTTGTATGCACTGCCCCCATTGTATGCACATGTATCCATGCATATTCTTTAGGGACAGCATGAAAACCTGAACCATGTTTGGCCCACCAGGACCGGAGTTGGGAACCTCTGCCCTAGAGCAGCGGCCAACAGGGGCACAAACACCCACACCCACAGACTCCACTATCCAACGGCTCATGGAGAGTCAGGCTGTTGGGCCCTGCGCGGAGCAGCATCTACCAATACTAGCACCTGCATACCTTAGCAATGCCATCTTAAAATTGGAAACACATTCCACATATATCAAAAGGTTGCTATGATTAAAGTCAGCTAACAAATCCTAAGTTAAACACAATTTGTTGACAGAGATTCATCATAGCAACCTTTCTGATATCTGTGGAGTGTGTTTCAGTTTTTGTTTCTGACAGTGTTTACCACCCCAGGGAGTGACCCTAACTTTATTGAGTACCATAGCAATGCCTGCACTGTGCCCAGGACTGGTGTGGAGGCCAGGGATGCCAACCACCTCTATCTTTGCACAATGCTGAAATAGGTGTGGGAGTGTGTATATGTCTACCCAATGTTTTGTGGCTGCCTACACCATACTAAGCCCCAAATGCTTGCACTGTCTCCAGTGTTAGCCTGCCAATGTGCATAATGAGGAGCAAGGTATTGTGGATATGGCCCGGACACAGCGGTCTGGCAGGATGCATCTTCACAGGGCATAGGGAAATGGCTGGGACATTGTAGTGCCCAACCACCACCTGCATGGATAGGGTGGCAACAGCATGTCATGCTGGGAGGTCACTCTCACCCTGACTGAGCAGTGACCATGGCATCCCCCATAGTGCTATACAGTATTTTTCTCAAGTGATATCTGTGAGTTTATTTTTCTGGGGCCCAATCACTGATATACTTGCTTTGTGTGTGTGCTCAAATCCTATTTTTGGGTGCACACAGTTCCTCCAGGAGCGTATGCTATGTACTAGCTAGCAGACTGTCTGCAGTTTGCATGTGTATGGCTGGAGCACCTTGAGGGTGGAGACTGACTGTGCCCTCTGCTGGTGAATGTCAGATAGTGGTGGGGGGCAGCTGAGCTTTTTCCAGGCCTACTGCCTGTCTGCCGGTGCCCTATGTAATGCATATAGATCTGCATTGACTACCTTGTAGGATACCTATTCCCCAGCAGGACTGGGGTTTGTTAGTCCTTTCTACTGCCACCATTGCAGAGCTGTAGAAAGTGGAGCTGTTGGTGGGAGATCCCGTCCCCCACCCTGACCCACAAAGGGCAGGTTGTGTGGTGCTACATAATCTGCTTTTGGGTCCAAACATCACCCTTCTTTTATGACATGTGACTATAGTAACCACACAGGATATGCACTATTCTGGGTGCATCATATTCCACAAGAGCTAAACAAGACTGGGAAATATAGATGGATGAAGGTGTATCCTAGAGATGTCTGTGAGGACTACCTAGCCCACACACTGACACTGATGGGGACCTGCAGCACAACCTGTTTCATCCAAGCCAGGTGCTGCGGACCTGGTGCTGGGCGCCCCACCTCACCCTCAGGGTGAGCACAGGAACCCCACAGTGTCATGGTCTGTAGCTTCTCTGTGCCAGTAAAACACACAGTCAGTTCCCCCTACCAGGCTGAGGGGCTATAGAGGCGCATACCCCACCTTGTGAGCAGATGTAGGCTGGTGATCTGCATGTGCAGTGCATCATGGGTACGGGTGGGTTTGCCCTATCCTGGTAACCACAGCAGACAGTTTGTGTGGTGACCTGCAGTCTTTCTGTAGCCAGCCAGTGGTGTGTTAGATGCTACAGAGATGTAGCCCACTGGTTATTTCAATGATTGTGAAGGCAGAGATTATGGGTTTGATCTCACATTGGTGTTATTTAATAAGGCTGTCTGAGGCTTTTCCTTTTAATTTAAATCAGTGCTGCTAGCAAAAATATCCTCACAGTGCTGTAGCCTAAGGTGCCTCATAAGGCGCCCTATAAAGCACCCTATAGGGCACATTATAAGGTGCCTTTGCAGACAGGGCACTTTATAATGTGCCCTATGGAGTGCCTTATAGGGCGCCTTATGCGGCACCTTAGGGTACGGCACTGTGAGGGTGTTTTTGCTGGGGCAGCACTGATTTAAATTCAAAGAAAATGCCTCAGACAGCCTTTTTACATAACACCACCACAGGATTGAACCCATGACCTCTGCCTCTACAGTCGTTGCAGTAACTAGTGGGCTACATCTTTATAGCTTCTAATGCTGTGCTGGCATGAACTTAGGATAACGCATTTTAAAGCAAACCCTATATTTCTCAAGGGTCACCTGAACCAGCCATGAGGGATCACCCAACATATAGGGGTATGTCTGAGATTTTACCTCCCTCTTCCCTATTGAAACCAATAGGGAGTCAGCTCAGGTGGTAGCCCAAGAAGAGAAACAGTGGTACTCATCACTAAGCGTCTCTCTCCAGTGCCATCTTGACTCCCCTTGTTGATGATATAAAAATTAATATTTTTGATGTTTTCATGTCATTTTAAAATGGCAGCACATCCCTAATGAAGACCCATTTTTATTCTTTCCAACCCAACAGAATATTGGTAAGAAATTATAAATAAGGAGTCTTGAAAGTCTGCCTGTCTTGGAACAAAGTAAGTCTCCAAACAGTTAAACTGAACAGGACCAAATTTAATGTTGAGGAAAAACTAGTGAAAAGACACATCGAGTTTGAGAACAGACCGAAGATATAAATGCCCTCAAAAATTGCCTATGGCATTTCTATAAGAGAAGCAATTCTAGCTTCTGCATTATAGAAAGGCTGATACACTGACACATGAAGTGACATTTTAGAAAGAGTGTTCTAGTGCAATCTGGGATGTCCAGGGCAAAATATGAAAACACCAGAAATGTCTATGATTCAGCCAGATTTTAGAAACAGTTCCTCTAATCCCAAGATTGCATAGAGAGTAAAGTAGAACAGGATGGTCAACAAGGTCAAATGCTGCAGATTGGTCAAGAGAAACCATCACCATGATATCACCACGATCATGGATTTGGTGCAGCTCATTAAGGAAAGAGATAAGGACAGTCTCAGTGCTGTGGTCCGAGTGAAATCCATATTGACGAGGGTGCAAGGCTAGTGTAGAGTCCAGGTAAGAAGAGAGTTGAGAAAAGAACAAATTTTCTAATAGCTTAAAGAAAAGGAAATGTTGAAACAAGTCAATAGTTTGTCAGAGAAGAGAGGTCAAGGGAAGGATTTTTAAGAATAGAACAAACAAGAGCAGGTTTCCAGGCAGAAGGAAAGACTCCAGAAGTAAAGCTATTATTGAGTATAGATATAACCACTGGATGCAAGGCAAGAGAAGGGGTGGCAATCCAGGAGGCGGGATCGGTAACAGAAGTTGTCTTATGCGAGGTGATAATGACCTTAAGGAGTTCAGTGCAGGAAATCGGAGAAAAGGATGACCAAGTATGGGCCAGTGGAAGGCAAGGAAAGGGTATCTATGTTGGGGGAATCAGAAGAGAAAAGGAATGGAAGAACAGAGAGGAGTGAGAGAGAGTCAGCAAAGAAGGCTCGTATAGAGGACACCTTGGAGCTGAAAAAACTCGCAAGATATTCATTGTCAACATGGAAAATATAGGGGATATGTGTGTACCTCTCCCTTCACACCTTGTGGATGTTTGGTTGGCAAAATGAGCACTTTTTTGATGGCTATTAGTGCCTGGAGCAGGTATAAGCTTACATAAGTCAGGAGGTGCAGGGCATTTCTGAAACCAGGCAAGGATGTCCAGGTTCTTGGGAATACCTCAGAAATGCCTACACCACACCCCTGTTCAGCCTTGGATGTCTTTAAAACTTATTTCTTAAATTGTTCCAGGGATGTCCTCATGCTTTGGATGTCTGTATACTCATTTTCAGATGTCCAAAGCACAAATAGGGCTTCTAAAATGACTTTCATAGTATTTAGGGACTTGCACCTTTCAAGACATTTCTTCGGTCACAGACACACATAAAGAGCCAACACACACACAGACATACCCACACTTACAGACTCATCCATAGACATACATCCACACACACACATCCTCTGCCCCCCCGCCCCCCAGTTGTGTGTGCATGTTTACGTTATATTTTGTTTTGAGTTGACAACCTTAAGTTAAAGCAAGCAGCCATGTAATCATTGTTTTTATAGATTAAACGCTGAATGTGACCCATTCCTTCTGGCCTTCTGGAGACCTGTCTGGTTTCATGCCTCAGCCCAAGGTACAATTTTTGACCCTATTGGCCAATTCAAAAGACCCTAGTCCTTATAGATATTCCTTTGTACCCCTCCATCTAGTGTAAACATTTCCATCTTGAGCACAGAATGCAAGCTACTCCACAGCCTCGCTCTCTCCACTTTCATAACTTCATGATTTTTCACCAGTAAACTAATCAACATCAACTCAGTTAATCAGTAAATTCAGCAGCCCACCACAGTTGATTAACTCAGTATCCACTCCTACAATAGTCATTCAGCATCCACTGCTACGGTTAATGATTTAATTCAACAATCTATCGAGTTCTGCTTTTACTGAACCAGAATCAAGGCAGCACTCTTGGTTTCAACTATCTACAGCAAGTTTTAGAGGCGGTGCAGGCCAAACATTTTCATTTTCTTTAGTTTCCTGTTTTTATTGGAATTTTTTTGTTTAGTTTTGCTTTGTTTTGTTTTGTTTTTACTTTTCATTTTGGGGAAAATGTCATAAATAGCATGCACTATCACTCAATAGTGTGCATTAAGGGGGTTATTTTAGGAGCCCTGTTCATGCTTTGGCCATCTGAAAATAGGCATACAAATGTCCAAAGCACGAAAATGTCCCTGGCGTCATTTTAGAAAGCAGTTCTGAGGACGTCCCCAGTGTGAGGATGTCCATGCATGAACAAAGGTGTGGTGTAGACATGTCTGAGGAATTCCCAGGTAAATGGATATCCTTGCCCAATTTCAGAAATGCCTTGCATGTCCAAGCCACATCCAAGTTCATATCTACTCCAAGGGGTATGTTTACTAAAGGGCCTTAACATCGCAGTGGCAGAATTAGCACGCGATAAGGTACGTTTCCAGGCGATCAAAGCGCTTTATCACGCGATAACGTACCTTACCGCGCGATAACACGCCTGCGGCATTAAGGCACCCTTACGCCATGAAATTCGGTGCTGAAGGATGGAGGAAGGCTCCCCAGAGGGTGGAGAGAAGAGGTCAGTGGGTGGAGAGTGGGAGGGGAGAGGCTCCAAGCACACTAATGCTGTGGAATCCGGTTCTGATCACTAACGCCAGTGAAATCCTCGCGTTAAGGCACATTTGCAGGAAAGAGAAACCATTTCCGTCGGCAATGTACAGCAAAGCCAGGGAAACCTAAAAAAAGTGATAGTTGTGATACATGTGCACGGAACAAAGGGGCAAATAAACATGGAAAATGATCTGAACAAAATTTAAAATCACCATAACCAAGCTGTCCAATAGTGATATTAATGGTAAAAATAAAAAAACACTACTGAGAAAGCTCCAAAAAAAAGATATCATTGTTGGAAGGGTCTATGCTCTGTCCCCCTACAAGGTGAATGATCCCACATTGAAATAGCGATGATCAGGGTTTTCCCTTTTTATCGGACAGGTTTCTTATGGCTTGCACATGTGCGACAACAGCAGGGTGGGCATGTCGGAAAGGGCAACTGTACAGATGCTGGAAAATGGGATACAGAGGGCTACAGGCGGCATATGCTGTGGTGCAGCTGGGGCACAGTGTGGACTAGGGAGATGCCTAGATGGCACATAGGAATGCTGAAACTGTACAGCAGCCAGACAGCAACTGATGAGTGCCCAACATGGGCATGAGTGTGCTTCTCACAGTGTCACAGGGGACAGTACCCAGCAGGTACCCCCAAGGGCACAGAACATTGGCAGGCGGTGGGGGGGGGGGGGAAGCATGGACGTCTATGCAGGCACCCCTACCCCAGATCCCGCACCATAGGCAGCCGCCTACCGGCACACTGGATGGCCTGAGACTGCGCACCACCAGCATAAGGGCATGTCAGCATGGTGGCAGAGGGATACTGGTGGTGGAGGGGGCAGTGGCATCTGCCCACAGCAGACCATGGCCTAGCCCTGTTTAGGTGGGTGCCGTGCACTGCAACAGACAGGCTCTGTCTAAAGAACAGTTATGGTATCCCCAGGGAATAAACTGCCCCTGTGGCAACAGTGTGGTGCAGTACACACAGCCAGTGTGTTCAGGAGCAGATGGTCATAGGTTCAAGTCCCAGCTGTGGCTCCTGCCAAACCAGTCCCCATATTTTACCCAGTATTAAACCGTGGTAATAAAGACCGAACCTTTATTGCAGATAACATAAACATGCCTGAAACACCTATATTTTACTCTACAGAGCACAGACACCATAAACATGTGCAATACCTATAGCAGAGTTTCCAAATGCAGTCCTGGAGGGCCAAAAACCATTCAGGTTTCATGCTGTCTCTAATAAAGCTGCCTGTACTGCATTTCTATGTGCCACCCCCATTGTATGCAAATGTATCTCATGCATATTCATTAGGGACAGCATGAAAACCTGAACAGTGTTTGGCCCACCAGGACCGGAGTTGGGAACCTCTGCCCTAGAGCAGCGGCCAACAGGGGCAGAAACACCCACACCCACAGGCTCCATCATCCAAAGCCTCATGGAGAGGCAGGATGTTGGGCCCTGCGTGCAGCAGCATCTCCCAATACTAATACTTGCATACCTTAGCAATGCCACCCTAAATCTGGGAATACGTTACACAGATATCAAAAGGTTGCTATGATTAATGGCAGATAGCAATTCCTAAGTTCAGCACAATTGCTGATTGAGCTGCATCATAGCAACCTTTCTGATGTCTGTGGAGTGTGTTTCAGTTCTGGTTTCTGACAGTGTTTACCACCCCGGGGAGTGACCCCAACAGTATTGCATACCATAGCCATGCCTGCACTGTGTCCAGGACTGGTGCAGTGGCCAGCACTGCCAAAAACCTCTATATTTGCACAATGCTGGAATAGGTGTGGGAGTGTGTGTCTGTCTATCCAGTGTGTGGTGGCTGCCAACACCTTACTCAGCCCACACTGCTTGCACTGTTTCCAGTGTTAGCTTGCCAATGTGCATAATGAGGAGCAAGGTACTGTGGGTATGGCCCGGACAGGGTGGCCTGGGCAGGATGCATCTGCACAGGGCATAGGGCAATGGCTGGAACATTGTAGTGTCCGGCCGCCACCTGCATGGACAGGGTGGCCACAGCATGTCCTGCTGGGTGGTCACTCTCACCCTAACTGAGCAGTGACCACGGCATGGCTAGGTTCCCCCATAGTGCTATATAGTATTTCTTTCCTGTGATATTTATGGGTTCTCTTTTTTTTTGGGGCCCAATCACTGACTTATTTGCTTGTTGTGTATGCTGACATCCCAGTTTTGGGTACATGCATTTTCTTCAGTGACATGCGCTATGGACTAGCTAGCAGATTGTCTGCAGTTAGTATGTGTATGGCTGGAACACCTTGCAGGGTGCAGTGGCTGGAGACTCACTGTGCTTGCTGCTGGAGAATGTCAGATTATGGTGTGGGGACAGCTGAGCATTCCCAGGCCTGCTCTCTGCCTTGCCTTATTGAGGTGTCCAGATCTGCATTGACTGCCCTGTAGGGTGTCTGTTTCCCAGCAGGACTGGGGTTGATGGTCGCCTCTACTGCCACCATTGTAGGGAGGTAGAATGTGGATCTGTTGGTCGGGACATCCTGTTCCTCACCCTGAGCCGGGTGGGGTGGGTGGTAGTACATAATCTGCCTACAGGTCCAAACCTCCCCTCCCCTCCCCTCATGTGACCATGGCACCAACACAGGATATGCACTATTCTGGGTGCATCATAGCCCATAAGGGCTATACATGACTGAGAAATACAGATGGACACAGATGTACCGGGGGGGGGCCGTGCGTCAGACAGGAACTACCTACCACACACACTAGCACTGATGGGGATCTGCAGCATGGCTTATTTCAGTTATGAAAGGTGCTGTGGACCTGGTGCTGGGCACCCCACCTCACCCTCAGGGTGAGCACAGTACCCGCACAATGAGACGGTCTGTAGCTACTCTGTGCCAGTAACACACATGGTCAGTACCCCCTACCAGGCTGAGGTGCTGTGGGGGTGCACATGGTCAGTTCCCCCTACCAGGCCGAGGTGCTGTGAGGGTGCATACCCCATCTTGTGATCATCTGTAGACTGCTGATTTGCATGTGCAGTGCATCATGGATACGGGTGGGTTAACCCTATCCTGGTAACCACAGCAGACAGTTTATGTGGTGACCTAAAGTCCTTCTGTAGCCAGCCAGGGGTTTGTTTGTGGTTATAGAGCTGTAGCCCACTGGTTACTTCCCTGCCTGTAGAGCCAGAGGGCATGGGTTTGATCCCACACTCGGGTTATTTGATAGAGCTGTCTGAGGCATTTTCTTTTTTTTTTATTTAAATTAGTGTCTCCAGCAAAAACACACTCAGAGTGCTGCAACCTTAAGGTGCCTCATAAGGCACCCTATAAAGCACCCTATAAGGCGCCTTATAAGGCGCCCTATAGGGAACATTATAAGGTGCCTAGGCAGACAGTGCACTTTATAATGTGCCCTCTGGAGTGCCTTATAGGGCGCCTTATGCGGCACCTTAGGTTACGGCACTGTGAGGGTATGTTTGCTGGCAGCACTAATTTAAATTAAAAAAGAAAATGCCTCAGCCAGCACTGATTTAAAGTAAAGGGCAATGCCTCAGACAGCCTTGCTTATTAAGCCCACTGGGGGATTGAACTCATGACCCCTGCTTTATCAGTCAATGTATCATCCATTGTGCTACACCTCTGTTGCTGTGTTTGTATGTCAGCGCGCCTAATTAAGGCTAACGTACATTAACGTGCCATGGCTCCCTCTATCGCAGGAAAATGGACTTTATCCCACGATAACTCGAAATGCTACCTTAAGACTGGAACGTCCACTACCTTATATGGCATTCGTCACAGTAAGATTGCAACTAACGCCGATAACATTAAGACGGTTTAGTAAACATACCCCCAAGGCATGAATAGACTTTGGAAAAACTCTTGCTCTTCCATCCAGATACCAGGAAGGCATTGAGAAGAATGTACTCTCTTACCTCCCATATTTTTACTGATGATAACAGCAGGGAAACTGATGCACATCGCCACACGCAAAATACATAGCTAGTTTTCAGCGTAGAATAGATTTCCTGACACCAGTTTTTCCAGTGGGGATATCTATGGGCTGCCGGTGCAGCTGTCCATTTTGAAAACGTCTATGCTTCCAAAATTGGGTTGACACTTAAACGTCCCAGACATTTTGCCTTGGATGTCCCAGATTTCACCTGGACCTCCTTTCTAAAATGACACTTCACAGGCAATGGTGCACGCTATTGCTCAATAGTGTGTTCTATGGATGAATAAGGCACACTATTGTATTCACATGCATGTGCACACTTTTTTCATATGTATGCTCTGTTGTTCAGTAGTGTGCACTATTCACCCATAATGCACACTATCCAATAATAGTGTTCACTAATCACAACAAGTAAAAAGTGGTGAAAGTCCAGGATTTTACTTCCTTTTTAGATCAAAAATGACATTTCTTATTTCATTTCAAATGAATGCTTATTCCTAGTAAGTTTCTTCTTTACTAATTTGTAATAAGCCATTGAAAATTGTGTCTTCTCCTTGAAAGTTGGCTTACCAGTTCTGGGGTTTTCTTTCTTGAAGGAAATAAATCCAGGCACGAAGGCCTTGCTGCCTGCCATGGGACTCATGCCAAGTCTGCAGGTAGCTAATGGAAAAACCAAAGAATGAACTACATGAGCCCAGGCCCAGGAACTCAAAAGAAGTGCTGGACTAACTCTGCACCTAGCAGCAGTGAAAGTGTTAAATTCCATTTGGTAACAGCCTTCTGGGATGCCTTTGAAGTAATGATTTCATTTGAAATTCAGTTAGGCTGAAAGAGAAGAACAGACAGGACGTGAGAGGAAGCCAGTGACTCAGCTACAAAATCACTGCAGGATTCCAGATCCTCAGAATCCAAACCGTTTGAAGATTTACAGCATGGAAAAAGGCATTGCATTGTCCCAGCATTGGGCCAGAGAGGAGAAAGGATCAAGTATTGGCCTGAAACTGTGCAAGCCAAGGCTCCCTTGACTCAATTTAACAGCCACAGAACCCTGAATCCAGGTGCTGGAGTGCTCAGCTAAAGCACCCCTACTCCAGCAGCCTGTCCGAGGTCTGCCTCCTGTAGGACACAAGTAGCTGCAGGGCAGATAGGGCGAGCCTCAGGTTACACAAGATATCCAGAAGGTGTGAATAAAGATGATTTTATTGGTCAGCTAACTGTAGGTTCCTACATTAAATGTGATGCATTTTTATAGTCATATCCCATTTCAGACAATCCACATGGCCACGGGTCTGGCACATCAGTCTTTTGATAACAGTCTGGAATGCTTTGCTGATTCTGCAGCTTTGGGTTTTGCAAGTTCCAGTTCTTCCTCTTTTGGGGAGGGTTTCTCCTCTTCTGTTTCCAGGACTGCATACCAGTTCTTCAGCTCAAATGACAATGGAATTGAGGTGTTTTATTTACTAGCTTTGGTAAGATGTGTTCAGCTGTCATCTTGAGATCTCATTTCATATGCCCTTTTGCTGAAGCTCTTAGATGCTTTAAGAAGCATTTCATTGGCGTAGTTTTCATTAATGCAGATGCTTCTCAGCCTTGCTACATCTTCTCTCAGTTCCACCACCTGTTTCCTGGGGAGGTACCCTGCAGGCATCTTTTACACTGAATCATTTCCTCACTGTGGATCCAGACATCAATCTGGATAGATGCAGAAGTGGCAACAGCTTTGGCAACATGATGTTTTCCAACCATTTTCTACTACTAACAGCTTTGGTCTCTGTTGAGAGTCCCTGGGGGGGATATTCAGTGGCAGTGGCTGAACTCTAAACCCTGATATTCCATGTTGGGGCCATATACGGACCCCAGCATTGAATATTTGGGTTGGCTATATTGTCTGGAGGCTAACCGGGCAGAAGCAATATTCAGCCTCTGCCTGATTAGCTCCTGTGGAGAAAATTAGGCCAGCCTTTACTGCGCCTGACTTTTGCTGCATGTCAGTAACCGGGCAGTGGCTCAATATCTCTGCTGCCTGGTTATCAATGGGTGCTGCCCTGGAAAGCCCCTGGCATGGCCCAATGCTAACTGGTTAGTATCGGAGTGTGCGGAAGTGGCATCCATAGATATTCTGCAACACTAACCATGTTAGTGCCACTGAGCGGCATTTACATGGTTTGCAAATCCATAAACCATGTAAATGCCTTTGAATATTCCCCCCAATCTTTTCCTTTCTGGGAGATCTCTGATTCCCGTTGAATAGTCCTGCTATACTACTAGGTATACTTGCTTGCTCAACCTTTGAGGTATAGAGCAATTTATCTTATCCCTTCAGTCTATAAAGTGGGTTTATATATTTATTAGGCATGTAGTCTAGTGATGCTCTCTTTGTATAATTACCTCAAAGATTTAATAAACTATTACTGTCAAGACCCAATTAAATTTATTTATGTTTCTTTTCAAAGATAAACAAAATTTGACCATCTACTTCAAATCAATGTCAAAAAACCTCTCTCTAACCCAACTCATCTAACTGATGAGTCAATCTATATGATGAGAACATAAGATATGCCATACTGGGTCAGACCAAGGTCCATCAAGCCCAGTATCCTGTTTCCAACAGTGGCCAAGGAGTGGAGGTTGAGGCCAGGTGGGATGGAGTTGGGGGAAGGTGAATATTGGGGAATGATGTGTAAGGAGAGGAGCTGGGGAGAAAGTGTGGGAGAAGATTGGCTGAGGGAGAGAAATAGTATGGTGGGGCTAGACTTAGCTATACAAGTTGCCTGGGTTTATTTGAGTGACTGAGTGTCCACAATTTTAGAAGTAGAATTCCCTCCTGCCAGCTCTCTCAGATCCACCCTTGCCAGTGCATTGCCTGTTTTGTCCAGCAACAGTCCTGTTTCTTACACTGAAGATTTTCATAAAAGTGATGCCAACTGAAAATCAGTGAAGATCATTGGAGTAAACTCCTTTACCATAGATCGAAGCTGAGAAATGTGAGGTGATTTGATAACTGGTTAAGTCACTCTGAGAGGAATATTCAATGACACTATCCAGATAGTGCTCCTGAATATTCCCTTTGACCACCTCAGCACTGGTTGGTCCATGGGCAGAGCTGAAACTAAGCTAGCACTTACCCAGACAGCAGTGATTTTCAGTGCTACTATACAGATAATAATCTGCATGGTTAAAGACAGTTTAGAATTGCCTATCCGGATAGAGGCTGACTATCATCACTATCGAGATGCTACTGGCACTGATTTATTTATTTTATTATTAGCATTTCCATGCCACCTTTTCCAGAGATCAAAAGCGGTTTGCAGGGAACAAAAACAAAACCAGTTACATGAAACTGTTCAGAACAAATTATTCATAACATGAATCATCAAGATGTACATTAAATTCTATCATAAACTATTTACAGTAAGTAAAGCCCTGAGACTTTAAGCTAGAGATATTGTGAGAGTAAGGTTATGAACTATATACAGGACAGATTTACAAGTGGGATTGAATCTGAGCAGAATTATGTTGTGAGAGAGATCACCTGCTTGATAAGGGCTGTGAGATTGGGATGTTAGGTTGGATATGATGGCAGTATCTAGATATCCAGCGCCAGCTGTTAGCCAGATACTAGCACTGAATATCTAGATACTAGTTAACAGCAATGGCTGGCTTTTAAAAAACACATTGACTGCTGTGGTTTGAATATTATTCTCTTTGCTTAATACTGAATATTTAAGCAGATTGCATGAAGTCACAAGATGTCTAGAATTTCTCTTGTGTTTATCGGAAAAAGCTTGGTGATTCATGCACTTAGGACTAGTTTTATAAAGTAATTTTAACACATATATGGCAAAAAGGGGCTGATTCTCTAACAAGTGCAAAGAAATTTACATGATATTTAAGCACATAAGTCCCTATTCTAAAAGGCTTACATGCCTGCTTTAGGCAATTGCTATTCTGTAAGTGTGCACGTACTTCCAGTTTGGGTGGGCACAGGAATGGAACTTAGGAGTGTAGGTGCGTCCTAAATTTTATCAATATAAGTTACAAAATCTGGTTGCAGGCATTTACACTAATGGGGTCCTTTTAAAAGGCTTAGTGGTGATTTAGGACATCTGAACACATGCATGTAGATGTCAAAATCACAGAGACATCTCCAAAGCCATTCCACAAATGATGTTAACAGATGCCTTCAGTTCAGGGACCAACAGGTAGACAAGGGAGTGTGGTGGAGGTGCTTCTGGGAAGGTACAATGGACTTAAATGTCTCCATTCAATTTCAGGAACATCTGCAGGCATGTCTACATTTAGACTTGCTGCAGGCACAAATAAGCATCAGGAACATGCTTATTTTGGCCTTAAAACATCCAGAGAATGTAGAGAAAATGGAAATTAATTAATCTATTTACATTCTCTTATATACCGTGCTATTCTGCATCAGTGTGGTTTACATTGAACAAACTGAAATTACATTGAACAGGGTATTATAACTTGGAGATAACTATTTTACAGGGAACATGGGCTATGGAGGGTTAAGTGGCTTGCCCAAGACCACCTGTGGGACTAGAAACCCCAGTCTTTCCAGCCCAAGGTTGCTGTCCACTAGTGGGATTTGAACCCCTGACCTTCCAGCCTGAAGTACCTTGCCCCAACCACTAGGCTACTCCTCACTCTTAGATTAAGTGACTAATCTAAGATCACAAACATCCACACTTGGTTTTGAACCATGGCGACCCTGCTCCCAACCCATTACTTTAAGCATTATGCTATTAGTCATCCATGTTTGGAACTGCTATTCTGGGGATGTCTATGTAGACATCTCTATAGACAAAAATGCAATGTGTGCCTTTGAGTCAGTCCTAACTCCTGGTGATCCAGAAGCTCCTGGGTTTTCTTGGCAGTGTCACTGGAGGTAGATTACCAGGCCTTTCTTCTGAGGCAATGGAGAGTTAAGTGACTTGCCCAAGGCCACAAGGAGTGCTAGTGGGACTCAAACCCTGGTTGCTTGGTTACCAAGCCACTACTCTAACCACTAGGCTACTCCTCCACTCTATAGACATCCATATCTGAAATTGTGCTTAAACCTGCTTTTTTTTTCAGACGTTCTGGCTTTGACATCTCGGATTGCACTTGGACATCTCATTGTTTAATGTGCCTTTAAGTGTAAGTTGTTATGCCTAGATTTGGCATATATATCTCAGCATTTACACCTCTATTCTATAAAGTACATTCATACTATAATGTATAGAATAGGCTTCACATATACATGTGGCAATACATGTTAATTGTTCAGGAGTTTATAGAATTAAACTCTAAGGGGCATATTTACTAAACTGCGGTAATGTCTTCGCGTTAGGTTCTGCGTTGATGAAACAGATGCCCATATAAAGGAGTGGGCGGGGCAGCACTAAAGCTGTGTCAGATAAGGCGCGTTAGTAAGAAGGCACATTAGAAGGCATCCTATGAGGCACAGTACAAGGCATGTTATAAGGCACCTTATTAGGCGCAGTACAAGGCACGTGCCTTAACGTGCCTTGAACTGTACCTAATGAGGTGCCTTATAACGTGCCTTGCACTGTGCCTCATAGGATGTCTTCTTACGTGCCTTGTACTGTGCCTAATAATGTGCCTTGTAACGCCCTATAAGGATTGTTGCCAACTGTGGTGAGGGTACTATGGGCTGGCAGCACAGATCTGCAAAGATATGACTATCACAGGCAAGCAAAATATCTGCCTTGGACAGAAGGGAACAACAAAGAATTGAACCCATGACCTCTGCCTCTACAGTCATCAAAGTAATCAGAGGGCTACATCTCTATAACATCAAACACACCGCTGGCTGGCTACAGAAAGACTGCAAGTCACCACACAGACTCTTTGCTGTGGTTACCAAGATAGGGTAAACCCACCCGTACCCATGATGCACTGCACATGCAGATCAGCAGCCTACATCTGATCAAAAGATGGGGTATGCACCGCTATAGCACCCCGGCCTGGTAGGGGGAACTGACCGTGTGTGTTACTGGCACAGAGTAGCTACAGACAGTGACATTGTGCGGTTCCTGTGCTCACCCTGAGGATGAAGTGGGGGGCCCAGCACCAGGTCCACAGCACATGGGATGGCTGACATAGGCTGTGCTGTAGGTTCCCATTGCTGCTGGTGTGTGATGGGTAGTCCCTGCAGGCACACCTAGGATCCATCTGTATCTTCCAGTGATGTGTAGGCCTTGTGGACTATGATGCACCCAGAGTAGTACATATCCTGTGTGGGTGCTATGGTCATATGTTATAAGTGAAGGGTGGTGTTTGGACCCCCAAAGCAGATTATGTAGCACCACCCAACCTTCCCCTGTGGGTCAGGATCTCTCACCAACAGATCCACATTCTACATCTCAGCAATGGTGGCAGTAGAGGGGAGTGAGTACCCCACAGAGAGATCAATGCATATCTGTACATATCACATAGGGTAGTAGGCCTGGAAAAGCTCAGCTGTCCCACACACCTAACTGACATTCACCAGCAGACAGAATGGTCAGTGTCCACCCGCTGCCCCCTGCAAGGTGTTCCAGCCATACACATGCTAACTGCAGACAGTCCGCTAGCTAGTACATGCTCCTGGGAGAACCATGCACACTCAAAAAATAGGATGTCAGTGATTGGGCCCCAGAAAAAGGAACCCATAAATACCACATGAGAGCAATACCATATAACACTATGGGGTACCTTAGCCATGCTGTGGTCACTGCACAGTCAGGGTGAGAGTGACCTCCCAGCATGACATGCTGTGGCCACCCTGTCTGTGCAGGTGGTAGCCGGGCACCACAATGTCCCAGCCATTGCCCCATGCCATGTGCAGATGCTACCTACCCAGGCTGCCCTGTCCGGGCCATACCCACAGTACCTTGCTCCTCATTATGCACATTGGCAGGCTAACACTGGAAACAGTGCAAGCATTGTGGACTCAGTAAGGTGTAGGCAGCCACAACACACTGGATAAACATACGCACACTACCACACCTATTTCAGCATTGTGCAAATATGGATGTGGTTGGCAGCCCTGGCCACCACACCAGTCCTGGACGCAGTGCAGGCATTGCTATGGTACTCAATACTGTTAGGGTCACTCCCTGGGGGAGTTAAACACTGTCAAAAACAAAACCTGAAACACACTCCACAGATATCAGAAAGGTTGATATGATGGATCCCTGTCAACAAATTGTGTTCAATGTAGGATTTGTTATCTGACATTATTCATAGCAACCTTTTGATATATGTGGAACGTGTTTCCACGTTTAAGACGGCATTGCTAAGGTATGCAGGTGCTGGTATTGGTAGATGCTGCTGCGCGCAGGGCCCAACAGCTTGACTCTCCATGAGCCGCTGCATAGTGGGGCCTGTGGGTGTGGGTGTTTGTGCCCCTGTCGGCCGCTGCTCTAGGGCAGAGGTTCCCACCTCTGGTCCTGATGGGCCAAACACGGTTTAAGTTTTCATGCTGTTCCTAATGAATATGCATGGATACATTTGTATACAATGGGGGCGGTGCATGTAAATGCATCTCATGCATATTTATTAGGGACATCCTGACAACCTGAATGGTGTTTGGCCCTCCAGGACTGGGGTTGGGAAACTCTGCTCTAGGGATTGCACATGTTTATTGTGTATGTGCTCTGTAGGGTACAATATAGGCGTTTATGTTGTGTTACTTTTATCTGCAATAAAGATTCCGTCTTTATTACCACGGCTTAGTAAGGGTAAAATGAGGGGATGTGGTCTGCAGTAGCCACAGTTTGGACTTGAACCTGTGACCTTCTTCTCCTGAGTAAACTGGTTGTGTGCACTGCACCAAGCTGGTGCCACAGAAGCAGGTTATTCCCTGGGGATAGCATTACTGTTCATCAGACAGACCTTGTCTGTTGTACTGCACGCCACCCACCTGAACGGGGCTTGGCCTTGGTGTGCTGTGGGCAGATGCCACTGCTCTCTCCACCACCAGTACTCCTCCGCCACCATGCTGACATGCCCTTATGCCGGTGGTGCTGGTGGTGCGCAGTTCCTAGCCATCCAGTGTGCCAGTAGGCGGCTGCCTATGGTGTGGGGTCTGGGGTAGGGGTGCCTACATTGACATCCGTGCTCCCCCACAGCACCACTTGTCAATGTTATGTGACCTTTGGGGTACCTGCTGGGTGATGTCCACTGGGGCTCTGTGGATCACACACTCGTTGCCATGTTTGCCCTTGGTCAGTTGCGGGCTTGCTGTTTTTCTGTTTCTAAGTTCCTATGTGCCACCTAGGCATCTGCTTCGTCCACCCTGTTCCCCAGCTGCCCCACTGCATGTCCCAACTTCAGCCCCCTATGCCCCATTTGCAGCCTCACCGTCTTGCCCACTCGTACTTGGCCACTATGCTGCTGCTGCTGCACATGTATCGCTACTATCACTTTTATTGGTTTCTCTGCCTTTGCTGTACATTGCTGACTGAAATGGTTTCTCTCTCCTGCAATTGTGTGCTAACGCCAGGTTTTCAGTTGCGTTAGGATTCAGCCCTTAATTTCTCCGCTTTAGTGTGAAAGGGGCCTCTCCCCGTCCACTCCCCGCCCATTGACCCCTTCTCTCCGCCCTCTCTCCACCCTTTTCTGGCCTTAACGCGACCAGGAACGTTAAGACGCGTTATGTGCCATTAAGGCGCCTTAACGTTACAGAATGTAACGTTAAGGCACCTTAACGTTACATACTGCGCCTTAGCATAGCCACTGCTACATTACCGCAGTTTAGTAAACCTGCCCCTAAATGTCCATGACCTCAGTGTTACCATGATTGTTGCTAGATATGAGCTAGTATTTTATAAATACACATAGGTGCCTATGGGCACGATATTCGAAGGTCATTTGCATGGTTTACAGCCTAGTAAACCATGTAAATGCCTTAGATGGGGATATTTAGTGGTAAATACATGGTTAGTGCCATTGAATATCCCCGTGTACTGTATGTCCCCTATGCGCCCTGATGCTATCCAGTTAACATCGGGGCATGTTGGAGGCGTTCTGGGGTAGAATGGATTGCCCAGTTAGCAATCAGCACCTTAAAGAAAGGCAAGGAAAACCCTCACCTATCTTTAAGGCGCCAATCGCTAACCAGGCAGCAGCCAATATTGCTGCTGCCTGGTTAGCATCATTCCCCACCTCCACTCCACCCTGGAATGCTCCCAACATGCTCTGATGCTAACTGGATAGCATTGGGGTACCTAGGGGACATACATGGTTAGTGCTTTAAATATCCCTGTCTATTTGCTATTGAATATCCCCATCTAAAGCATTTACATGGTTTACTAGTAAACCATGTAAACGCCCTTCGAATACCATGGTTTACTAGGATGTAAACCGTGTAAATGCTCTTCCTGTTCCTGCGGCGATCATCGGATATTCAATTGCATTTTTGTGGCATTGACTATCTGATTTAGATGTTGGTGGGGAGGGCTGTGTGCCTCATTGGCACATAGCCCTTCCAAACGGCGGGCAGCTGAAAAATTGGGCTCTATGTGTCTATGAAATTGGGACAAAATAGGCATTTTCTTGCCCTAGAAAACTGGGTGCCCCATTATAAAATTACACTAAGAGAATGTTCCAGGAAGGCAAAGTCCATCTGATTGAATTTCAGATATCTTTGAGGAAGATGTTCCACTGCGAGCTACACTAGCCATAAATTGATCCATGAGTTCCTTGACAATGGAGGTTTTCATATTACATTTATACATTGAGAAAAGAGAACAGTAGGAAGAAGTAAATATGGAGCTATGTAGCATAGTTAAAGCTTTAGCTATGACTATTGAAAAGTGGATCCTCTGACACAGTCAGCTTAGTCCGATGAAACTCAAGTTGAGACATTCTATGTTGCACAGAGCACCTAAAGCACACATTTCTCTCTCCACCTCTTGGAATACTGTATAATCAGCTTTAAAGGTTTTACAGGAAATGCTGTATTGTGTTCTACAGACATCCCTAAATGACTGTAGCCAATAGCCAAAAATAATCTTTAGGGATCACTGCGATAAAATATGAAAGAGAGATACTGACTGAACAAAGAACATGACAGAACAATGTACAAATACTGTAAACACTGTTACTCTGCTGGATAGAATTATAATTATAATTATATCAGATATAAGAACATAAGAAATGCCATACTGGGTCAGACCAAGGTCCATCAAGCCCAATATCCGGTTTCCAGCAGTGGCCAATCCAGGTCACAAGTGCCTGGCAGGTTCCCAAAAAAGCACACAGATTCCACAATGCTTGTCTCGGGTCCTCTTTAATTATGGTTTATGACCCAGGAACTTATCCAAACCTATTTTAAACCTACAGTGGTGTGCAAAAGTCTGGAATCACTTGTAAATTTGACGTTTTTTCAACTTCGGGGCATGTTTACTAAAACCCCGCTAATGTGCAGGCCGCGCTAGTGTGCGGCTGTCATATAAGGAGTGGGCATTTCTTGCTGAAAAAGAAAATCCGGAATTTACATATGCGCTAAGGTGCACGGCGCCCATGTGCGCCCCGCACATTAGCGCCTGAGATAGCTGCGCGGGAGGCATAAGTGGTGCGCTGATGTGTAAGTAGAAGAACAGAGCCACAGCACAATGGTTAAGGCACTTACCAATGGTGCAGCAATCAGGGGTTCAATCCCCCACATTGCCCAATGAAGACAGCTGGCTGAGGCATATAAATAATGGGCGGCATAAGGCAGTGTGCTAATGTTTTAGGAGGCATTTTAATATTAGGCGGCATAAGTGGCGCGCTGATGTGCAAGCAGAAGAGCAGAGCCACAGCACAATGGTTAAAACCCTGACCAATGGTGCAAGGATCAAAGGTTCAATCCCCCACAGTGCTCAATGAAGCTGACTAAGGCATTATTTTAGGAGCCAGTCCAATATTGGGCGGCATAAGGCGGCATGCTGATGGGCATTAGGTGGCGCGCTATTGATTTAGGAGGCTTTTTAATATTGGGCGGCATAAGGCGGCGCGCTGATGTGCAAGCACAGGAACAGAACCACAGCACAATGGTTAAGACACTGACCAACGGTGCAGGGTTCAATCCCCCACAGTGCCCAATGAACAAGGCTGGCTGAGGCATTACATATAATGGGGAAGATTGCTTTAGGAGTCATTTTATGTTTAGTTTAATTATCACTACTAGCAAACGCACTCTCAAAGCGTGTTAACATAAGTCGCCCTATAAGGCACATTTTAAAGTGCACTGTCCGCCAAGGCACCCTAGAATGTTGCTTATAGGGCGCTTTAGAGGGTGCCGTATGAGGTACCGCAAGGTCAGAGTACTGTTTTTGATGGCAGCACTGTGCAGTTTAAGGAATGAAAAGCATAAGTAGGTGCGCTGACATGCAAGGAGGAGCAACAGTGGAGCACAATGGTTAAGGCACTGACTGCTGATACAGGGGTCATGAGTTTGCTCCCCAGGGTGCCTACTATGTAAGGCTGGCTATGGCATCAGCTTTGCAATGTACATATTTTTTCCTGCAGCACTTTATTTTTATTTTATTAATTGCTGCCAGCAAACACACCCTCACGTGCCGTAATTGAAGGTGCCGTATAAGGCACTCCATAGGGCACATTATAAAGTGCACTGTCCGTCACGGCACCCTAAAATGTCCCCTATAGGGCACACTATAAGTTGCATCACAGGATAATGTATAGTGCACCTTATATGGATGGGAACCATAAGGTGCCCTATAGGGTGCCCTATAAAGCGCCCTCAGAGCCACCCTATGGGTATAGTACGCTGAGGGTGTTTTTGCTGGCATCAAAATATGTACATTAAAAAAGATAATGCTTTGGACAACCCAATCAAATAACCCCACTGTGGGTTTGAACCCATGACCTCTGGCAGTGAAGTAACCATTGGGCTACAGCTCTATAATTGCTAGCAAGTCCCTGGCTGGCTGAAGAGAGCCTGCATGTCACCACACAGACAGTCTGCTGTGGTCACCAGGATAGGGTTAGCCCACCCATACCCATGATGCACTGCACATGCAAATCAGCTGTCCACAGATGAACACAAGATGGGGAATGCACCCCCACAGCACCTCGGCCTGGTAAGGGGAAGTGACCATGTGCACCCACACAGCACCTCGGCCTGGTAGGGGGTACTGACCGTGTGTTTTACTGGCACAGAGTAGCTACACACCATCACATTGTGCGGGTACTGTGCTCACCCTGAGGGTGCGATGAGGCGCCCAGGACCAGGTCCACAACACTTTCCATGGCTGTCAGAGAGCCAAAGCAGTGTTAATGTGTGAGACAGGTAGTTTCTGCGCAAACACCTTGGATATCTTTGTCTGACTCAGTCAGATGGGCCATGTACCACCACCCCCCACTCAGCAGCAAACAGGGTCTCCCATCAACAGATCCACATTCTACCCCCCTGCAAGGGTGGCAGCAGAGGGGAACATCAACCCCAGTCCTGCTGAGGAACAGACACCCCACAGAGCAGTCAATGCAACTCCATACACATCTGTAACACAATAGCAGACAGACATTAGGCCTGGATATGCTAAGCTGCACCCCACCACTATCTGATATTCTCCTGCAGCAAGCCATCAGCCACTGCACCCTGCAAGCTGCTCCATCAAGACACATACCAGCTGCAAACAGTCTGCTAGCTAGCTCATAGTGCATGTTCCCAGTGGAGATGCATGCACCCAGAACTGGGATGTCAGCAAGCAGATAAAGCAGTGACTGGGCCCCAAAAGGAAACCCATATATATCACATGAGAGAAATATTATGTAGCACTATGGGGGTGCCTAGACATGCTGTCGTCACTGCACACTCAGGGTGAGAGTGATCCCCCAGCAGGACATACAGAGGTCACCCTGTCTGTGTAGGTGGTGGCCGGGCACTACAATGTCCCAGCCAGTGCCCTATGCCCTGTGCAGATGCATCCTGGCCAGCCCACCCTGTCTGGGCTATACCCATGGTACCTTGCACCTCATTATGCACATTGGCCGGCCAATACTGGCAACAGTGCTGGCAGTGTGGGCTGTGGAAGGTGTTTGCAGCCACCACACACTGTATAAACAGACACACACTCCCACACCTATGCCAGCATTGTGCTACTATAGAGGAGTTTATCAGCCTTGCCCACCACACCAGTCCTGGGCACAGTACAGGCATGGATATGCTACGCAATACTGTTGAGGGTCACTCCCCAGGGTGGTAAACACTGTCAATGACCAGACCTGAAGCACACACCGCAGACATCAGAAAGATTGCTATGATGGAGCTCAAAGAGCAAACTGTGCTTAACGTAGGACTTGCTTATCTGCCAGTAATCATAGGAAACGTTTGATAGGTGTGTACCATTTACCCAGGTGTCGGGTGGCATTGCTAAGGTATGCAAGTGCTAGTATTGGGAGATGCACGCAGGGCCCAATGTCCTGCCTCTCCAGGAGGCATTGGCCAATGGGGCCTGTGGGTGTGGGTGTGTCTGGCCCTGTTGGCTGCTGCTTTACAGCAGGGTTTCCCAACTCCAGTCCTGGTGTTCCAAACACTGTTCGGGTTTTCATGCTGTCCCTCATAAATATGCATGAGCTACATCTGCATACCATGGGGGTGGTGCATAGATATGCAGCACAGGCATCTTTATTAGAGGCAGCATAGAACCTGAATGGTGTGGGGCCCTCCAGGACTGCATTTGGGAGACTCTGCTCTAGGTTATGCGCCTGTTTATGGTGCCTGTGTTTGGTGTGGTAAAATATAGGCGTATTAACCATGCGTATGTTCTCAGCAATAAAGGTTTGTCCTTACTATCATGGTTTAGTTGTGGGAAAAATATGTGGACTGGATTGGCAGTAGCCCCAGCTGGGCTTTGAACCTGTGATTTTCTGTTCATGCACACACTGTCTGTGTGCACTGCACCACCGTGTTGCCACAGATATGCTGTATTCCCTGGGGAGTTCATGAGTGTACATCTGACAGAGCCTGTCTGTTGCGGTGGACGGTGCCAGCCTGCACAGGCCTAGGCCACTGTCTGCTGTGGATTGCAGCCACTGCCCCCTTCACCACCTATACCCTTCCGCCAACATGCAGACATGGCCTTATCTTGGAAAAAGCATATGACCTGATTGAGTTGTGGCACTCCAGGACTGAATTTGGGGGACTCTGCTGTAGGTAATGCCCATTGTTATGGTGTGTGTGCGGTGTAGGGTAAAATATAGGTGTTTGAACCATGCTTATGTTCACTGCAATAAAGAAGTGTCTTTACTATCACTGTTTAGTGGTGGGTAAAACTATGGGGACTGGGTTGGCAGGAGCCCCAGCTGGGATTTGCACCTGTGACCCTCTGGTCCTACAGGCACTGGCTGTGTCTGCTGCACCACACTGTGGCCACATAGACAGTGCAGTCCCTGGAGATAGGAAACCTGACCGGACGAGTCAGAAACCCTGCTCTGCACAATTTTACTGTGGGCTCATTTACCTTGTATGGAGACAAAAGGGCAAATAAACCTCAAAAATGACATCGAGAAAAGGAGAATGAACCCATAACCAAGCTGGGCAACAGTGATAGCAATGGGCAACATTAAAGAACACTCCCAGGAAAGCTCCAATAAAACAAAACGATTTTTGGAAGAGTCTACGGAGCGTAGGGAGGCGGGGGGGCGGGTTGGGTTGGGTTGGACTAGACTATGTAGTACCACTTTCTACATCCCTGCAATGGTGGCAGTAGAGAGGATCATCAACCTCAGTCCGGCTGGGGTACAAACAACCTACAGGGCAGTCCAGTATGCATCCATAAGGCAATAGCAGACAGACAGCAAGGCTTGAAATGCCCATCTGCCCCCACCACTATCTGACATTTTCCAGCAGCAAGCACAGTGAGTCTCCAGCCACTGCAACCTGCAAGGTGTTAAAGCCATACACATACTAACTGCAGACAGTCTGCTAACTAGTCCATAGTGCACATTACCAGAAAAAATGTGTGCACACCCACCAAGCAGATATGTCAGTAATTGGCCCCAGAAAAAGAACCCATATATATCACTGGACAGAAGTCCAGTATAGCACTATGGGGGATCCTAGCCATGCCGTGGTCACTGCACAGTCAGGGTGAGAGTGACCTCCCAGCATGACATGCTGTGGCCACCCTGTCTGTGCAGGTGGTAGCCGGGCACCACAATGTCCCAGCCATTGCCCCATGCCATGTGCAGATGCTACCTACCCAGGCTGCCCTGTCCGGGCCATACCCACAGTACCTTGCTCCTCATTATGCACATTGGAAGGCTAACACTGGCAACAGTGCTAGCAGTGTGAGCTGAGGAGGGTGTTGGCAGCCACCACACACTGGATAGATAGACACACACTCCCCACACCTATGCTAGCATTGTGCAACTATAGAGGTGTTTGGCACCAGTCCTGGGCACAGTGCAGGCATGGCTATGGTACGCAATAGTGTAGGAGTCACTCCCCAGGGTGGTAAACACCGTCAGACACAAGACCTGTAGCACACTCCACAGACATCAGAAAGGTTGCTATGATGCCGCTCAATCAGCAAATTGTGCTTAACTTAGGAATTGCTATCTGCCAGTAATCATAGCATCCTTTTGATAGATGTGCAGGTGCTAGTATTGGGAGATGCACACAGGGCCAAGAATCCTGCCTCTCCAGGTGGCTTTGGATAATGGAGCCTATGGGTGCGGGTGTGTCTGCCCTTGTTGGCTGCTGCTCTAGGGCAGAGGTTCCCAACTCCAGTCCTGGTGGGCCAAACACTGTTCGGGTTTTCATGCTATCCCTAATGAATATGCATGAGATACATCTGCATACTATGGGGGCGGTGCATAGAAATGCAGCATAGCCATATTTATTGGAGACAGCATGGGACCTGAATGGTGTTTGGCCCTCCAGGGCTGCTTTTGGGAGACTCTGCTCTAGGTAATGCGCATGTTTATGGTGTCTGTGCTCAGTAGGGTAAAATGTAGGCATCTTGGGCATGTTTACGTTATCTGCACTAAAGGTTCTGTCTGTATTACCACATTCTAGTAGTGGGTAAAATATTGGGATTGGGTTAGTGGAAACCACAGCTGGGACTTGAACCTGTGACCTTCTGCTCCTGAACACACTGTCTGTGTGCCCTGCACCACTGTGCTGCCACAGTGACAGTGCATTCCCTGTAGATACCATGACTGTTTCTCAGACAGAGCCTGTCTGTTGCAGTGAACGGCACCCACTAAACAGGGTTGGGCCATGGTCTGCTGTGGGCAGCAGCCACTGCCCCTTCCACCACCAGTACCCCTCTGCCACCATGCTGACATGCCCTTCTGCTGGTGCTGCTGGTGGTGCGCAGTCTCGGGCCATCCAGTGTGCGGGTAGGCGGCTGCCTATGGTGCGGGTTCTGGGGTAGGGGTGCCTGCATAGATGTCCACACTTCCCCCCAGCACCGTCTGCCAATGTTCTGTACCGTTGGGGGTACCTGCTCGGTACTATCCCCTATGACACTGTGGGAAACACACTCGTGCCCGTGTTGAGCCCTCATCAGTTGCTGTCTGGCTGCTCTACTGTTTCAGCATTCATATGGGCCAGATAGGCATCACCCTAGTCCGCACTGTGGCCCAGCTGCACCACAGCATGTGCCGCCTGCAGCCCTCTGTGTCCCCTTTTCCAGTATCTCTCCAGTTGCCCATTCCGACATGCCCACCCTGCTGTTGCGGGACATGTGCATGCCATAGGAAACCTGTCCAATAGAAAGGGAGAACCCTGATCAGCGTTATTTCACTGTGGGATCATTCACCTTGTATGGGGACAGAGCATAGCCCCTTCCAAAATTGATATCTTTTATTTGGAGCTTTCTCGGTAGTGTTTTTTGATGTTTCCCATTGATATCACTATTGCCCAGCTAGGTTATGTTTTTTTTCCCAGTTTGTTCAGGTCATTTTCAATGTTTATCTGCCCTTTTGTTCTGTGCACATGTATCACACTTATCACCTTTTGTTGGTTTCCCTGGTTTTGCTGTACATTGCTGACGGAAATGGTTTCTCTTCCCTTTAAATCTACTCTAACGCCAGGGTTTCACTGGCGTTAGTTTTCAGCCCCAAAATCCACAGCGTTAGTGTGCAGGGAGCCTCTCCCCTCCCACTCTCCACCCATTGACCCCTTCTCTCCACCCCTGGGGAGCCTTCCTCTGCCCTCAGGAAGCCTTTACTCCACCTTCAGCGCTCGTTTGCGCCGCTGAGCACCGCTGAGCGCGTTAGCGCGCGATAAGGCACCTTATCGCATGGTAAAGCGCCATTATCGCGTGATAAGGTGCCTTATCGTGCGCTAACGTGTCAGAGCGCACATTAAGACGGTTTAGTAAACATACCCCTTAGTATTGGTTTGGCCCTTACTTTCTGAGTTTGTTCCCCATAGTTGTCCTGTTGATAGATTTTCTGTGAATATACATCATTGGCTAACGATATATTATTGTAAGTATGCTTTAAAATATTATGGATGCACGCCAGGTTTCCTTCAAATTAATGTATGTGGCCTTGAAAAAGGCCATTTTTATGTGTCAGTAATGGCTCAGTATTTGATGGGCCACCCTTTGTTCTTGATCACCTGACTGCACCTTGTCGGCATTAAATGAACCAGTCTGACAAGGTGATCATTGGTGACAACGCAGTTCCAAGCTGCAATGAGTGACTCAATCAGCTCATGCTTTGATGTCGGATGCCTCTTGGATATTTCCAAGGCCACCTTGTGCCACAGGTTCTCGATTGGATTCAGATCTGGAGACTGGGCAGGCCAGTCCATTGACTTGATGTTCTGCTGTTTCAAGTGGATCACCTGTCTGGAGTGATGGCAGGGTGCATTGTCATCTTGGAACAGGAACTGGCCAGGAAACAGCTGGTGTGCTGATGGCACCATGCATTTTTGCAGTATGGTGATGTACTTGACCCCGTTGACCATTCCATCGATGATGTGAAGGCATCCAATGCCACTGGCAGCCATGCAGCCCCAGACCATGACCTTCAAAGGATGCTCCACAGTGAGGTTGAGACACTCAGGCTTGAATTCCTCTGCAGGAAATCTCCTCACATAGGTGTGGGCCTGGTTACCAAACAGGCAGAAGGTGCTTTCATCGCTGAATAGCACCTTTTCCCACATTTCAGTCGACCAGGTTGAGTGCTTTCTTGCCCACACAATCCGGTTGCGCCTTTGTATGTCAGTCATCAGTGGCTTATTCCGTGCTTTGCAGCCCCGGAGACCAAACTGCAGGCATCGGCGATGAATTGTTGATGAGCTGACACTGATCTCACTCTTGTCTGACCACTCTTGAAGTATCTGAGGAGAGGTCAACTTGCAATTAGTCAGGGAAATGCATCGTAGTGCGTGGTCCTGGCATGATGTTGATGCACGTGGACGACCTGAACGAGGCTTGTCCACCACTGAACCCATTTCTTTCTTCTTCTGTACAATCTTAACAACAGTGCTCTGACTGCAGCCAACTTTCCTGGCTATCTGACGGCTTGAAAATCCTTCCTCGCTCATAAAGGACATATGAACATGCTCCTCCAGCGTCAGGGTCCGAGTCATCTTCATGGTCGATCCAGAAACCGTATGAAATTCAAAAATTCTGCGCGTTTTTATAGCTGCACTTTTGGCTAGATATCTGCATTGTGATTGGTTAGTGAAACCAGCCTCCTGATTGGCCAGAAATAACGTGTGCATATGGGATAATCTCGATCCAGTTTTGACGCAGGATCCACAAAAATCGCAGTAGCTATCTCCCAGTGTCTGTAAAGTATTTAGATTGGAAGCAAGGAATGCAAAAAAAGTCAACTCTAATAGCCAAATGTATCCCTTTTAACGTGATAGAAAGATGAATATGCTGGGCTAACGCAAAATTTTTAAAAAAAACTTTAGAAAGTATGAAAAACGCAAAACTCACAAGTGATTCCAGACTTCTGCACACCACTGTACCTATGCTAACAGCTTTTACTACATCCTCCAGCAACAAATTCCAGACTTTGATTACGTACTGAGTGAAAAAATATTTTCTTTTATTGGTCTTAAATGGGTTACATTGTAGCTTCATTACGTGTCTTCTAGCCTTTCTACTTTTTGATGGCGTAAACATCCAATCTATGTTTACTCGTTCCACTCCATTCATTAATTTATAGGCCTCTATCATATCTCCTCTCAGCCATCTCTTTTCCAAGTTAAAGAGATAGGTATCCTTCCATCCCCTCCTCATAGAGGTATCCTTCCATCCTTTACCATTTTTGTTGCTCTTCTGTGTACCTTTACTAATTCTGGTATGTCCTTTTTAAGATATGGCAACCAAAATTGCACACAATATTCAAGGTGTGGTCGCACCATGGAACAATGCAGAGATATTAAAATATCCTTTGTTTTATTCTCCTTTTCCTTTCCTTATGATTCCTAGCATTCTATTTGCTTTCTTGGCTGCTGCTGCACACTGGATGGAGGGTTTCAATGTATTATCCACGATGACACCTAAATCTTTTTCCTGGGTGGTGGTATTAAGGTGGATCTTACATCATGTAACCAAAATTTGGGTTGTTCTCTCCTAGGTGCATAACTTTATACTTGTGCACATTAAATTTAATCTGTCATTTGGACATCCAGTTTTCCAATTTATCAAGGTCCTCTTGCAATTTTTCACAATTCTCTTGTGTTTTAACAATTTTGAATAATTTTGTGTCATCTGCAAATTTAAATAATTTGCTGTATTAGTCCACTTAGCTAATCAGAAATAAGGATAAGGAAACATGCTGTAGTTGAAACTTTTCAACAGAACTAACATGTATGTATTCTTTGCCAGATTTATACTCGCTATTTCTTTAGTCTTCACACTTGCAATATCCGAGTATAATAGACAATGTGCATCTGTTTCACAATGAATGGTGAAAAGTAACAAGGACATTTTTGGTTCATGTTCCATTAAACAAACTGAAGGGTTCTAGGACTAGAATGATCCAGAAATCATTTGTGTCCATTCTTTTTTGCCACCTTAAAGCCTATGGGGCCAGACACAAAGCACTCACTTTGGAGAAGAAAGAAGCAAAAGTCAGTTGACCAGAGGTGGCCCAAGAGGGCTGCGGGGTCATGTACAGAGACTCATTGCAGGATCTCATTTGCATAAATATGTGCATATCATATTTATTTAGCCAGTACTATCACCATGTTACTGAGGAGGGAAGATATAGGGGCATGTTTACTAAACTCCGAAATTGTGCGGGGCCCCGTTAGTGTGCCTGTGCCATATAAGGAGTGGGCAGTTCAGGCAGAAAAAAGAAAACAAAACGGGAGAAAGCAACCGTACTTGTGCGCGTCGCGCAACTGTGCGGGGTCCGTATAAGCGCGTGGGAAGGCTAAGCATCGCGCTGCTGGGCACACAAACAAACAGAGCCATAGTACAACGGTGAAGACATTGAGCAATGGTGCAGGGGCCAAGGGTTCGAACCCCCACTAGGTGCAATGAACAAGGCTGGCTGAGGCAGTACCTATTATGGGGAGGATTGTTTTAGGAGGGAGCCTAATTTTGTGCAGCAGAAGGCAGCGCGCCGATGTGCAAGTACAGGAACAGAGCCACAGCACAATGGTTATGACACTGACCAATGGTGCAGGGGCCATGGGTTCAATCCCCCAAAGTGCCCAATGAAGAAGGTTCACAGAGGCATTACATATTATGGGGATGAGTGCTGTAGGGGGCAGGTTAATTTTTTTATCTCAGTTAACACTACTAGCAAACGCACTCACAAAGCGTGTTAACATAAGGCGGCCCATAAGGCACATGTTAACGTTCACTGTCCGGCAAGGCACCCTAGAATGTCCCCTATAGGGCCCCATATATGTTGCGGTACAGGGTAATGTATAGTGCACCTTATATGGACGGCAACCATAAGGAGCCCTATAAAGCACCCTCAGAGGCACCTTATGGGTACAGTACACTCTGGCAACAACATATGTACATGACAGTTAAAAAAAACATTGGACAACCCTCTAAAAGAACCCCAATATGGGTTTGAACCCATGACCTCTGGCTTCACGGGCAGTGACATAACCATTAGGCTACAGCTCTATAGCTGCCAGCAAGCCCCTGGCTGGCTGCAGAGAGCCATCACGTCACCACACAGACAGTCTTCTGTGGGAACCAGGATAGGATTAGGCCACCCGTACCCATGATGCACTGCACATGCAAATCAGCTGACCACAGATGAACACAAGATGGGGAATGCACCCCAACAGCTCCCCGACCTGGTAGGGGGAAGTGTCCGTGTGCACCCACACAGCACCTCGGCCTGGTAGGGGGGTACTGACCGGGTGTGTTACTGGCACAGAGTAGCTACACACCGTCACATCGTGCGGGTACAGTGCTCACCCTGAGGGTGCGGTGATGCGCCCAGGACCAAGTCCACAACATCTGCCATGGCTGACAGAGGCCATGCCGGAGCTCCAAAGCAGTAGTAATCTGAGAGATAAGCAGTTCCTGCAGAAACACCTTGGATTACTCTGTCTCTGTCAGTCAGTCAGTGGGACCCCTAGGTGGGCTATGTACCACCATTTCCCCCCCCCCCAGGTGAAAAACAGGGTCCCCCATCAACAGATCCACATTCTACCACCCTGCAATGGTGGCAGTAGAGTGGACCATCAACCCCTGTCCTGCTGGGGAACAGACACCCTACAGGGCATCCAAAGCAGCCCTATACACATCCATAACACAATATCAGAGACATTAGGCCAGGATATGCTAAGCTGCACCCCACCACTATCTGATATTCTCCTGCAGCAGGCCTTCAGCCGCTGCAAGGCACTCCATCAAGACATATACCAGCTGAGAACAGTCTGCTAGTTAGTCCTGGTGGAAATGCATGCACCCAGAACTGGAATGGCAACACACACAAGCAGATAAGTCAGTGACTGGACCCCCACAAGGAAACCCATACATATCACATGAGAAAAATACTATATAGCACTATGGGGGTGCCTAGCCATGCTGGCATCACTGCACAGTCAGGGTGGAGTGTGCCCCCAGCAGCACATACAGAGGTCACCCTGTCTGTTTAGGTGGTGTCCGGGCACTACAATGTCCCTGCCAGTGCCCTATGCCCTGTGCAGATGCATCCTGGCCAGCACACCCTGTCTGAGCTATACCCATGGTACTTTGCTGCTCATTATGTACATTGTCAGGCCAATACTGGCAACAGTGCTGGAAGTGTGGGCTGTGGAAGGTGTTTGCAGCCAACACACACTGTATAGACAGACACACACTCCCACACGTATGCCAGCATTGTGCCACTATAGAGGGGTTTATCAGCCTTGCCCACCACACCAGTCCTGGGCACAGTACAGGCATGGATATGCTACGCAGTACTGTTGGGGGTCACTCCCCAGGGTGGTAAACACTGTCAGAGACCAGACCTGAAGCACGCACCGCAGACATCAGACAGCTTTTTATGTTGGAGATCAAAGAGCCAAATGTGCTTTAAGTAGGACAGTCTACCTGCCAGTACACATAGCAAACGTTTGAGAGCTGTCCACCGCATACCCAGGTGTAGGGTGGCATTGCTAAGGTATGCAGGTGCTAGTATTGGGAGATGCACGCAGGGCCCAATGTCCTGCCTCTCCAGGAGGCAATGGCCAATGGGGCCTGGGGGTGTGGGTATGTTCGCCTCTATTGGATGTTGCTTTACGGCAGAGTTTCCCAACTCCAGTCCTGGTGTGCCTACCACTGTTCGGGTTTCCCTGCTGTCCCTCATGAGTATGCATGAGCTACATCTACATGCCATGGGGGTGGTGCATAGATATGCAGCACAGGCATTTGTATTAGCGGCAGCAAGGAGCCTGAATGGTGTGTGGTCCTCCAGGACTGCATTTGGGAGACTCTGCTCTAGGTAATGCCCCTGTTCATGGTGTCTGTGATCGGTGTGCGAAAAGATAGGCGTAATACCAATGCATATGTCCCCAGCAATCCTGGTTTGTCCGTACTATCACGGTTTAGTTGTGTTAAAAATATGTGGACAGGATTGGCAGTAGCCCCAGCTGGGCTTTGAACCCATGACCTTCTGCTGTTGCATACACTGTCTGTGTGCACTGCACCACCATGTTGCCACAGATTGACTGGATTCTGTGGGAAGTCCATGACTGTACATCTGACAGGGCCTGTCTGTTGCAGTGGACAGTGCCAGCCTGCACATGGATAGGCCACTGTCTTCGGTGGCTAGCAGCCACTGCCCCCCCCCCCCCACCACCTGTCCCCTTACGCCAACATGCTGGCATGTCCTTATCTTGGTAAAAGCATATGGCCTGATTGAGTTGTGGCACTCCCGGACTGCATTTGGGGGACTTAGCTGTAGGTAATGTCCATTGTCATGGTGTGTGAGCGGTGTAGGGTAAAATATGGGTGTTTGCACCATGCTTCTGTACTCTGCAATATAGGGGTGTCGTTAATATCTCTGTTTAGTGGTGGGTAAAATGTGGGGACTGGGCTGGTAGGTACCACAGCTGGGGTTTGAACCTGTGACTCTCTGGTCCTATGGGTACTGGCTCTGTCTGCTGCACCACACTGTGGCCACAGAAACAGTGCAGTCCCTGGAGATAGGAAACCTGATCAAAAGTGTAGGGAGCCCTGCTCTGCACATTTTTACTGTGGGCTCATTCACCGTGTCTGGCGACAAAAGTGCAAATAAAACCCGCAAATGGCCGCGGAAAATGGGGAAAAAATATAACCAAGCTGGCCAACAGTGATATTAATGGGCACACATAAAAAGACACACCCAGGAAAGCTCCACAGAAAGGAAATGATTTTTGGAAGGGTCTCCGCTCCGTAGACCCTTCCAACATTCATTTCTTTTTTTTGTAGCTTTCCTGGGTGTGTATTTATTTTGGACCATTGCTAGCACTAGTGCCCAGCTGAATTAGAATTATTAAACAATTTCGTGGAGGTCATTTTGGGTTTTATGTGCACTTTTGTTCTGTGCACCTGTATCACACTGCTCACGTTTTGTGGGTTTCCCCGGTTTTGCTGTACATTGCTGACGGAAATGGTTTCTCTTCCCTTTAAATGCCCTCTACCGCGAGTGTTTCACTCGCGGTATTTTTGCTTTGAAATTCGGCCCCGATAATGTGCGGGGAGCCTCTCCCCTCCCCTTCTCCGCCCATTAACCCCGTCTCTCCGCCCCTCGGGAGCCTTCCTCCGCCCTCCGTTAGCCTTTGCACTCCTCTATCGGACATTTGCCGGCCCGTACTTGTGCGGGGCCCGTTAGTGTGTCACGCACCTGTGCGGGGGTTCATCACACGTGTGCGGGGCGCTTAAGAGCACTTAAGTGCTCCTTTTAGTGCGCTATTGTGCAGCGCGCAATTGTGCGGTTTTTAGTAAACATGCCCCATAGTATAAAAAGAAATTCTGGTAGCAAAATAACATGCATTGAATATCATATATATTCTTACCTGTGAACACGTTGGACAATAATCAAAGCCACGATTTCCATTCGTAAAATGCTAATTTACCCATTGAAAGGGCTTTCTTTATTGCCTTGTAATAGGGGGAATTTTATAAACTCCTGCCCAGTTAATGCACATCTTTATGCATGCATTTCATGCTTATTTTAGAAAATCAACTATGAGTGACTTCATAAAATGCAAGCATAAATAGCTGAACATTGTGTTAATTTAAAGCATAATCTCTTATACCAGACTTAGATGTAAATGCCTGCAACTAAATTTGTAAGGAACATATATAAAATACAGGCTTTTATAACACAGGTACACTAAAAAAAATTTTTTTAAACTGCCTCTAATGTTTCGATTGATTTTTACATTTTTTGGTGCGCTGAATCCAAATCTGGTAACCAATTTGCTCCATCACGTACAGATTTTTTGCTACATTGGGTTAGCAGTTTGAGGTGAACGTTTCAGATTGAGTGCGATCGAGATAAAAGTTTCTTGGATGAATTCTTTATGCTAATTGTTTAGTAGTTATTCAAATAAGAATAAAGAAAATTGTAACAAGGCAGCACATAAGAATAGAGTAATGTCAACAAAACACACTGTGATGGTAGCAAAATTGTCTGCACTTAAAACAGCCACATACATGTGCACAAACATTGAGCATATAAGAGCGAGGTTAGACACAAAGCAAAGCAAAGAAATGTGCAAAAAATGTTGTACAGGTATGTATGTAAGAATAGAAAACGCAAACCGCACCATTGCAATACATGAAGACAAACACCCGATGGTGTGAAAATAAAATTCTAATAAATGAGATCCGACACTGTGGTAATAACTAGCAAATTTTTATTTCAAAGTTTAGTAAAAACATGATATTTGTCAACACAGTTTAGATTTTAAAGTCATTCTTGGGTCAATCAATCTCCTGGTGGGCCCGTTTCTTCTTCCCCCGAATGCTTCTCTTGGTGCGCTGCTTGGCGTATTTTTCATCTGGGGTTTCCCGCAGCAGCAACTAGCAGAAATCAGCCATCATAGTGGTGTTCCATCTTCCTTGGTACCTTCTCTCTGCGTCCTTGATGTCCTGGTGAAACCTTTCACCTTGCTCTTCACTGTACGCCCCCAAGTTTTCGGGAAAGTAGTTCACATGGGAGTGCATGAAATGGACTTTCAGGCTCATGTTACAGCCTTGTTCTTTGAAGGCATTGAGCATCCTGGCAACAATATCCTTATAGTTCTCATCCTGCCTGTTCCCCAAGAATTTGAGAACAACATCCTTGAAGGAATCCCAGGCTTCTTTTTCCTTCTCAGACATCGTTTCAGCGAATGCTCCATCTGAAATGAGTTTCCTTATATCAGGGCCAACAAACACTCCTTCCTTTAGCTTTGCTTCAGAAAGTCGGGGGAACTTTGAGCAAAGGTACCGAAAGCACTCACCATCTTTTGGAAGGGACTTGATGAATTGCTTAATGAGACCCAACTTAATGTGGAGAGGTGGTAACAGAATTTTATCATGAGGTACCAAGCTCTCATGAAGAACATTTTTCTCACCGGGTCTCAAATACTCCCGAATTGGCCAGTCTTTTTTCCCCCAGTGTAGGTCGCGGGCCCGGCTATCCCACAAGCAAAGGAAGCAGGGATATTTGGTGAAACCGGATTGCTGCCCTAATAGCATGGATAGAATTTTAAAGTCTCCACAAATCATCCACTTATGCTCATCATAACGAATCTTCTGAAGAATCAGGGCCAAATTCTCGTATTTTTCTTGGAGAATAACAGAGTGAGCAATAGGAACTGAAGCGAATGTGTTGCCATTATGAAGAAGAACACCTTTTATGCTGTCTTTTGACGAATCAATGAACAGCCGCCATTCAGCAGGATCATACTTGAGTTTAAACTTTTCCATCACTCCGTATATATCGTTGCAAAATACCAAATCTTCCTCTTTGCTGAAATACTTCAAAAATTGGTTGCGGTACCAATAAAAAGTTGTTCCTGGTGCAATAGATTTTTCTGTTTAAGCCGAGAACCTAGCAGTTGGGCAGCATCTTTTGGGATTCCTAAATCCCGGACTAAATCATTCAATTCAGCTTGAGAGAAAAGTTCAGGTTTCGGATCTGGTTCAGTTTCAAACTCGGAAGTACTGGACTCATCGGGAAAAGCCATCTGATGCGTCTCATCATGATCAGAACCGTCCACACAAATATGATCCAAAGATTTTGGTGGTTCAGGCACAGGTACTTCGTTGCTATGAGGCATAGGCCTAATTGCTGAGGGAAGGTTGGGGTAACTTATTACGTTCTTATTTTTTAAGTTGTATCCCTTCACAATGCAAGAGCAAAAATAGCAGTCACTGCTGTGGTCTCTTTGTTCACGCCACATCATAGGTATTCTGAAACGAAATGCTTGTTTTTTACCTTTCATCCATAAGCGTAGATCTTCCTCACATGTCTTGCACACTTTGTGAGGAGCCCACGGTTTGTCTTGATCGCCTAACTTCAAACCGAAATAGGCGAAATATACTTTTTTAATAAATGCAGAAATGTTCCTCTGCCGCTTTTTCACGGTATATTCCCCACAAATAAAACAAAAACTGTCCGGAGAGTTGACGCAACCTCTGGCTCTGTGAGCCATCACAAATACACAGCACTGCAAACTACAACTGTAGTGAACCACTTCGGAATAAAGCTGGATTACGACTGAGCAAACAAAAGGTAATAATGAACTTGCAAGAAACTGAAATTTGACAGGAACGTTCATGTCGCAACCACCGTGTTTGAGCGAGCGAACGAGGCGAGGCAAACAGGAAAGAACATGCGCCAGCGCGAGTACTGGATTTAGCCCGCCGCCTCCCAATTGTCCTGTTAATGTATAAAATGAATACAAAACACTCTAAAATATCATGAGGGAGTGTTTCTAGTTAGTTAACCATTACAACCTCTATTTTGGGCCAAGAAAATAAACTGCAGTCGGCTAAAAAGAAATTATGTGAACATTCCTTATATGGGTAAGAAATCTAATTTTGCAAGAAAACGTGACGTGATGGAACATTTTGGCTATTTATCCTGGATTCAGCACCCCAAAATCTATAGGAATCAGTTGCAAAACTGGAGGCAGTTTTTTGGTAGTGTACCTGTGTTATTGACTCTTTGGGATATTCAAAGGTGTGTGCAAGGCACACTGCAGTAGCTTACAGTATTTTAATGCCCACTGGCAGCTATCGCAGGGCACTGCAACTTGTCGGGACTGGTGGCTGAGGCAGGGCGCTCAGACCACGGCCGATCTTCCAGTTCCATTTTACCACTTCCTGAAGCCTTTACTCTCTTCACCCATGGTCCAACGGTGCTCCTATCTACCACAGAACTTCCATATACAGCACACAACCGTTTGTGAATGTTTCTCACACTTTCTTTCTCCTCCACCACGAATTCAATTACAGCTCGGTGTTTGTACTGTGTGTCACTCACAGACGCCATTTGAAGGATCATTACCGCCTCGCTATTTGTCGGACAATTGTAAAATTACACACGTGTCCTTTGAAGTTCCAAGTTACTACCCTTTCAATTTCACACCTCTATCTTCATTCTGGACTGAGAAAAAACATGTGGGGCATTACTTTCTGAGCAACCCTTGTATATTGTTTTCTAATTTCTACTACTACTACTGCTTATTTGTATAGCGATACAAGGCTACCTTTGTTGTCTGGGCATGTTATTATTTTTCTAATTCAGTCTGTTCCAATCTCACTTTTCCTCTTTCCTTGTATCTGCCTTCTCAGCATCTCCTTTCCACTTCTCTCTCTTTCAGCCTTCCTTCCTTCCCTACACATCTGTCGTGGATCTTCCCTTTTTAATCTCTTTTATTAATCTCTCTCTCTTCCGCTACTATTCACTCATTTCAACATTTTAACTGTCATTCTTCTTCTCTCACCATCCAGTCCTCAGTCTCACTTAAAAGCTTTCCTTCTCCCACTCTTATCCCTGTCTCTAGTGCCCCTGATCCCATCCCCCACTTTATCTCTCTTTTTCCTCAGCCTCATAATTTTCTCTACCTTTCACCCACTTCCCTATTTCTATCCTCTGCACTCACCCCAACCCTTATTTACCATGTCTCTGCCTCTCATCCCCTCACCAGCCCCTGCTCTTTTACTGTCACTCCTTTTCTCTAACCCATACAGAAAAGATAGAGACTATCTTCCCAAGCCATGCTCCTGGCCTCTTCCACTGTGAGGTGGCAAGTGATCAGCCCTGATGCCCACCTAAGCAAGTCAGCATGGTAGAGCTGTGGTAGTATTCAGTATCACTGTCCTGGGGAAAGAAAGAAACTGCATTGAAGGCAGTGGTTGCTCTACATGAGATGAAGTTCTACCTTAATTATCTGTGGAAGCAGTAAATTGGTGGATTATAGCTAGTTATTTAAAATTAATTTTAAAGAAAAGGAAGTTTTGAGAGTGGAAAAATCAGGCTCATTAGAACATAAATGGGAAAGTTTAATGGAAGGGGTCTGTGTGGCAGTGAAAGGTCAAGTTTCCACAGCTAAAATTAGGAAAACTGAATAGCTATCCTAAATTTAACCAGTTTTGCAATCCAGCCAGTGGCTGAATATCGCCACTGACTGAATTGCAAGATCACAATCCAGGCAACCCAGATATTCGATATCAGGGCCCAGATATGGACTTGGCATTGAATATATGGGCTGATGTTAAAGTGGCGATGGCCAGCTTCCAGTGAAAATCCCCCTCTACAGGTATTGGCTCAAGTACTCGGCCCTTATTTTATTTATTTATTATTTATTTATTACATTTTCTTTTATACCGCGCTATTTAAGATCAGTGCGGTTTACAATAAACATTGAAACTACACATCTCAGTTTAGTGATTTGTGCTTACAATAAACATTTAAAATAACTCGGGTATACAATGAACAAGTTTCTTAACAGGGAGAACAGGGAGAACAATAACTATATACAGGCAAGTTAATGTAACTATATACATGGTTACGTGCACAGGAGGTCATTTTAGAAGCTCCATTTGTGATTTGGATGTCTGAAAAGAGGTGTATAAATTAATGAATGGAGTAGAATGGGTAAACGTAGATCGATTGTTTAATTCATCAGAATATAAAAAGACTAGGGGACATGCAATGAAGCTACAGGGTAACCTATTTAAGACTAATAAGAGAAAATATTTTTTCATTCAACATGTAATTAAACTCTGGAATTTGTTACCGGAGGGTGTAGTAAAAGCTGTTAGTGTAGCTGGGTTTAAAAAAGGTTTGGACAAGTTCCTGGAGGAAAGGTCCATAAATCATTATTAAAAGGGACCTGGGATATCACTGCTTGACCCCAATACAAACATTGTGGAACCTGTGTCTTTTGGTGAAACTGCTAGGTACTTATGACCTAGACTGGCCACTGTTATAAACAGGATACTGGGCTTGATGGACCTTGGTCTGACCCAGTATGCTATATCTTATGTTCTTATGAAAATAGGCATTCAGATGTGCAAATCGCAAAGATGTCTCTGGACCCCTTTTAGAAAGCTGGATATATAGACGTCTCTGCGCAAGTACATCTATGTAGAACAGGGGCATGATGGAGGCACAAGATTTATATTGCGGTATGATTTCAGAACAGGTGCTTCCTCGATGAAAACAAACCAAAACAGAATCCTCTCATCAAATCAAAAACATAGAGATCCTGTGAACAAAAGTCCCCTCAAAAACAAATAAATAGGATTTAGAATATTTTTAAATTTTTAAATTTTTGTCGGAGCCCAGTCGGCCAAGTGTGAAGAAGTCCTCTCCACACCACTGCAGTCAATCTGCTGGTTTAAACCTGTAATAGCATCTCCAGAATGTGTAGACTCAGCAGGAATAAACAGCCATTCCCGATGTAAATACCTGGCTCTCTTCCAGGCTCTTCTCACTACCGAATTTGGATAACCCCTATTACAGGTGTTCTTCCCTATACCAGGGATATGACTAAGGTGGTTCAAATTTTGCATCAATTCTGGCCCGTTTTAGGCTTACACTCATGTTTTCGGGAGAAAAAGTTGCAAATTGCGTATTCGCGCAAGGCTAATTTCAGAGACTTAATTGTGCGTACAACTTCTAAGGTGGATCACCCAGTTACATCTCATGAGGATAAGGGACATTTTGCATGTGGCGCCTGTGCTTATTGTTCGCTTTCCTTGTTGGGCAAAGATTGGATTGATGTACATACCTCTCGGACATATTCTTCTGGATGGCACACAGACTGCCTTTCGGTATTTGTGGTATACCTGATTATATGTCCCTGTTCCCTATATTATGTGGGCCGTACTAAACGTGCAGTGAAGACGCGACTCTCTGAACATGCCTCTAGATTACGGACGGCGACCCTCTCGGCCCCCATGGTTGAACATTGTTTGACCAACCATCATGATTTTGGCTCGCTTAGGTGGCGGGTGCTGGACTTTGTGCCTTTGGACCCCAGAGGTGGAGATCGGGAACAACTTCTGCAACTACGAGAGCAGTGGTAGATTTTTCTATTAAATTCAGTTTCCCCTCGGGGTTTAAACCAGCAGATTGACTGGCACACGATTGTTTAGAGTATGGTTGACAGCTCTTCTGCACTGGTGTCCAATGGGGATTTCCCTGTTCAGTGGGATCCATCTGATTGGCTAAGGTGTCTGAGTGCTTTTGATTGGTAGTTAGCAACCTTCCGGCTATGTGACGTCAGACGCCGGGGTTTTTTAAATGTTCCCATTTTGTTAAATCGTAGTTTTGCATTTTGCCGGTAATGAGCAGACCTGAAGCAGGGTTATGGAAGATTTTTGAATTAACCCGAAACGTGTGGCACGTCGTTGTCATTTGGTGTACCTGGCCAAAAGCTTGCTGTTGTTTGCTTTGACCTTTCAACGAGAGCGTCTTGTAAAAGCATCCATAAAGCTAAGTTCTATTGACTGTTGCAAAACTCTTGCTGTTTTTTCATTAAAATAAAACTTTGTGATTAAAAGGAGTGGTCGCAGTGGTGTGGAGAGGACTTCTTCACACTGGGCCGACTGGGCTCCGACAAAAATTTAAAAATTTAAAAATATTCTAAATCCTATTTATTTGTTTTTGAGGGGACTTTTGTTCACAGGATCTCTATGTTTTTGATTTCAGAACAGAGCAAGCACATCTGTCCCTGACTGTTGATATGTACATGCCTAGACCTGCTCCTGACCATGAATAAGGTGCAATTAGTGTTCGTTTCATGGCAGCAATATTTCCAAGGGAAAGAGTGAAATGTGCTGTTAATCTTTCCGGGCCAAGAAACCTGCATGTTAATTAATTTTCCAAATGTATTACTAGCCCACCACTGCAATTTGGGGACATCAACATTTCTGAAATGGCCTAAACCCATGCACCTACCCAGCCTTACTATCTGCACAGGCCCATCGCCAGTATCGGTTACTGGGACAGACACCAAAGAGTGAGACAACCACAAGTTAGAATATGTTCAGAATCTTTATTGAGGTGTACAGTTGTAGCCACACCCAACACAGGCCGTGTTTCGGCTCTTGCCTTCCTCAGGGGTGTGATGGCACTATAAAAATAAATAATAATAACATACACAAATACACATTAATAAAGAAAGAAAGAAATATCAGTCATTTAAAACAACATACATTATAAATGAACATATAAAAACTATAGAATAGCCATTCTGAACAAAGTAACATAAAACATATATGTTATAAAACTGTAAAAGTGCTGAATAAAAATCCATAAAGGAAAAAAGATGAAAATAAAGACCAACATATATACCAATTAGCAGTAGAAAGGAAAAAAAGCAGAATCCCTATTTTCTCTTTATTTTAACACCAGTGGATAGCTAGGCGAAGGATATTGCAGGGATAAATAGTCCTTGTATAACCTTTGACCGAGTCATATCTTTCCCTGCCATGCCTTAATAGTGTTTCTCTATAGTTCTTCTTAGTCCAAAGGACCTGAAATCATTTTTAGCAGATTAATGGACTGCAATATCTTTACAGAGAGTTATTTTTTAAAGGAATGTTTATCTTGAAATGCTATATCCACCATTACTCAGATTAAGAATATTCTGAAGCAAAAAAAAAAGTCCTAAAATATAATATAGTGTGTGCCCTTGCAGGTGCTAGAAAATAGATTCAATTGCCTTTTCTCAATAAAGGTTTTTCCATTGGTGCAGAATGCAAAAAGTGCTTTGGTGGAGCAATCCAGCAGTTTTCTCCTCTTTCTCCAAGCTTGCAGTTCAGTCGGGACTGGAACTGGGATTTAGCTTCACGAGGCTTCAATTGCATCTAACCAGGAATTTTCCCCTATTTTATACAGTGTCCCCTTCCAGTTGATTTAAACTAGTCATTGCAGCAATAGTTCACAGCGAAGGCCATAAACCTCATTAGTTCTGTCTGTATACTTTATGCTCCTGTGTTCACTCTTAAACCTCTCTGCAATCGTCTTCAAGTTACTTTATTTTACTTGTCATATTTAATTTTATGTTACTTTATGCTTCTTTGCTTTCCTTATGTCTCTATGTAATTTGTCTTTATGTAACTTCAGGTTATTTATTTGTGTTGCTTGTTGGTGTCTATGGGTTGGGTAGAATTTTTTTTTATTTTTATTGTCTCTTTCCTTTAGTTTGTACACCGCTTATTGTACTGTAAAGTGCCGATATTCAAAAAGCAGTTATCTGAATAGCAGCATTTGCTACCCAGATAAATGCCACTGAGACAGTTATTCAATGATGTTACCCATATAATAGTGCCACTGAATATCATTACAGAATGCCTCGGCAGAGCAAGGGTGGAGACGGAGTTTATCCAGATAATTATCTGTATAGCAATGCTAAAAATCCCGGCTATCTGGATACATTAGGGCAGAAAACATGCTGTCCTAAGTGCTATCAAGATATTATCTAGCAAGCGGTAGACTACTACCACTATTCAGATAGTGCCCACATAAATCACTTATTCAACAGCGGCCATTTTCCTGATATTACCAATAAATATCTGGATCTTTTTTTTACCAGTGGCAGCCAGAGTTAAAAAAAAAAGGCTGATCACCATAATTTGAATATTACCCCCTAATTTTTTAGTTTGTATACTGTTAAAGGTACATTTTAGATAGGACGTGGAGATCAGAATTGAGGCGTTGAGGCCACTATATCTACAGTGCTAATGGTATTTTAGAAATGGCAATGTTGAAGAGAGAGCCTTTTCTAAAATACATATTCACGTGCAGTGGAAGGAGCGATCTTGCAGGTATGCAGTGCAAAAAAATGGATAAAGGAGCTCTGGCAACTTGTGCTTATAAGTTTCAGCATTTCACAGCGCACATGTGCAAATTTCAGAATTACACAGGTATCTCGGTCACTTCGAAAACCCAGATGTAGATGCTGCTAAAGGACTACAGAGGACTCTTTGTATACAATTTCTTTGGAGATGGAAATCAACACTGGGAGAATAAAGGAGGATATCCACCTTAAGCCCTCCTGTAAAGGGATGGTGCTTTTGAAAAACCTATTTGTTTCTGAGAACAGGTCTAACTTCAGATGTTGTCAATTCCAATCATATACATCCTCTATATATGAAATTGGAGATACGTGTGTAGATTTTTGCCGCAACAAGACCATGCCCTGTAATATCCCCAGAATGCCTCCTGGCCAAACATTTACATATGGACGTGCCTGGGGTGAAAACATTTCAACCATAGCCTTTCAAGAGTCACATTTTAAGCATTGATGTGGCTGGCATGCTTTTACACCACCACATTCATATTTAAAAAGTGAACAGAGCTTCTAAAATAACCTTTTTTAGGGCCTGATTCTGTATGGCAAATAGTGGGGCTGTATGTCGCCACTATTCTGCTATAATATTTTTCATCTCTCTCACTCTGTTTTTCTTTTTCAGGCTTTTTTTTTATATTACACTGCTCCATCGCTTTGTCACACAACAGGAGGTGGCAGAAATATGGAGCAAAGAATCAACTTGAAATTTCTGGTAAAGTTGGAGAAGGGCCGAACTGAGTGTCTCCAACTTCTCCAAAAGGCTTATGGAGAAGATGCAATGTCAAGGTCGCAAGTCTTTGAGTGGCGCAAACACTTCAAGACTGGCCGTGAGGAGGTGGAAGATGACCCCAGGTCAGGAAGGCCTTCCACAACAAAGACGGCTGAGAACATTAACAGAGTGAACCAGCTGGTGCGGAGTAATCGCAGATTGATGGTGCAGATGATAGCTGAGGAGCTCAACCTGAAAAGGGAGTCAGTGCGGAACATCTTGGTGTAGGAGCTGGGGATGCAGAAGGTGTGCACCAAGACGACCAGAAGGAGCACCGGGTCAATGTTTCTTGAGACGCTAGAGAAGATCAGAGAAGATTCAGAGTTCGTTGGCTGAGTCATCACAGGAGAAGAGACTTGGGTCTTCTAGGACGACCCTGAAAGCAAGAGACAGAGCCTGTAGTGGAAGACTAGACTGTCACCCAAACCCAAGAGGGCGCGCATGTCCAAATCAAGGATCAAGGTCATGCTGATTGCATTCTTCGACCAGAAGGGAGTGGTCCATCATGAGTTTGTACCTGAGGGTCAGACAGTCAACCAGCACTTCTACCAGCAGGTCCTCAATCGCCTCCATGACTGGGTTCGGGGCAGCAGGCAAGCTCTGTGGAGAGACAAGTCATGGCTGCTCCACCACAACAACGCGCCCGCACACACTGCGCTCAGTGTGAGGCAGTTCTTGGCCAACAAACAGATCACAGCTCTCGACCACCCTCCTTATTCCCCAGATCTCACACCATGCAACTTCTGCCTCTTCCCCAGGCGGAAGACTGTGCTCAAAGGAACTTATTTTGCCTCTGTAGTAGAGATCAAGGCCACTGTGACGAGGGAGCTGAGGGACCTCAAGGAGGAGGACTTTACCAAATGCTTCCGTATGTGGCAGAAGCGAATGCAGAAGTGCATTAAATCTGGGGGGATTACTTTGAAGGGGACAATGCGTAATTTCTCTGTAGATTTTGTAATAAAACATTTATGGGACAGTCTCGTTTCTTTTTTGTCACATCTCGTACATGTGCACTCTTATACCATCTTATTCTGTATTTTAGAAAACATTTTATGTTTAGCAGAGCTTTTCTAAAATTTATTTACTTCTCCCAAATCCAGTAAACATGCTTTACAATAATATTCAAAGTGTTTTAACAATGGTAAATGCTGCTGGAATTACGAATGTCACAACCTCAATGTCTTTATTCCATTCTCCACATCTTTTTCACATGATTTCATGATGGCTGTTACTCTCTATCCCCGAGGGTTCTGGATAATCTTTGCATAGCATGCCCAGCCCTTGCCAGTCTTCGAAGCAGAAAACATGACCTAACAATCAAACTCTTGATATTGCAGCACTTCCTCTGAACTACCAAGACATTATGAACCTGATTCTGGAAACAGGACATCCGGGCTGTCTGGACAAGCCCACTGAAGACGGGGCCGTTAGGACCCGATTCTGGTCTGCAGGAACAAACTGTTCCTGCGAGAGCCAGAGTCGGGCCCGAGGATGACCCAGCATGCCTCTCCGGCCTGCGGGGACATTCTCCCTGCAGGCACCCCAGACCGCCGTGGCTCCAGACCCCAAGATCCCCACGGCCTCTGAGGTGGTATAAGCAGTACAGCCCAGCAGGCCCAGCAGCACGTACAGGGCCATGACCTGAATCAGCCCTATATATGCTTCCAGGGGCCTGCCCCCAATCCTGCCCCCTCCCACCCCCCGCCGGCTCTCCACATCCTGAAGCACAGGACATATAGGGAGAGACGGTAGGGAAATAGGGTTTAAGCGGATTGCGGGGCTGCACGTCCTGGCAAGACATATAGCCCCACAACTTACTTTATAGAATGAGGGCTAAAACCACTACAGAAAAATGATTTTAAAAAAACCTGACCTCCTAGACTTTATGAATTCTATACTTGAAATTCTAGGATAAATTTCCATTCACTGAACTGACAATGTGAGGGCTTTTTTAAATTCACACGTAGGTAGCATGCGTTTTTATGTGCATATTTGACACCTATTTTATAAAGTCAACTATGTGCACACTTTACTTTATAAAATAAGCGCATAGGTTTATTTAATACGTTTAAATTTCATACTAAGTCAGAGTCTAGCAGCAGCAAAGAGCTTTAATTTAAATCAAATCAGAATATAACTTAGCATAAAAGGCAAAACAGGGTCAGTATTTTTTGAGCACTAAATAAATTCTTCTAGAGACCTTTACAAAGAGGCCTTCGACCTAGGGGGCAAGAGACCTGTGAAACCTTTTAAACAGGTGTTAAAGCCAGGTGGCAGGTCAAAAGGCCATTCTGAAAGACTCCTTCTATCCAAGCAAGGACTGTTAATCACCCAGGAAGTTGGTCACAGCTTACCTCAGAAGCACAGCCATAAATAGTTCAACCAGAGTTCTGTGATCCTCAGTCATGAAGGACTACAAAAGGGGACTGCTACGTCTGGAGAGAGATCTGCAATAGTGAGTATATAATTCTGGGACTTTTTCTGAAGGGAATTCTTTGGATTACAGCTGATTAATTTGTGAATCCAGTGTATTTGTTAAATCAGTCAGGGCCTAGTAGCAGAAGTTTAAGTTTAAATTTAAAACACAGAAGAGAGCTTTCTGGTTAAATTTAGAACCCAGCAGAGAGCTTCTAGTTTAAATTTCATACTAAGTCAGAGCTTAGCAGCAGCAAAGAGCTTTAATTTAAATCAAATCAGAATATAACTTAGCATAAAAGGCAAAACAGGTTCAGTATTCTTTGAGCACTAAATAAATTCTTCTAGAGACCTTTACTAAGAGGCCTTCTACCTAGGGGGCAAGAGACCTGTGAAACTTCTTAAATAGGTGTTAAAGCCAGGTGGCAGGTCAAAAGACCATTTTGAAAGACTCCTTCTATTCAAGCAAGGACTGTTAATCACCCAGGAAGTTGGTCACAGCTTACCTCAGAAGCACAGGCATAAATAGTTCAACCAGAATTCTGTGATCCTCAGTCGTGAAGGACTACAAAAGGGGACTGCTACGTCTGGAGAGAGATCTGCAATAGCTAGTGAATACTTCTGGGACTTTTTCTGAAGGGAATTTTTTGGATTACAGCTGATTAATCTGTGAACCCAGTGTATTTGTTAAATCAGTCAGGGCCTAGTAGCAGAAGTTTAAGTTTAAATTTAAAACAGAGAAGAGAGGCTAGAGTATGGGGGAGGAGTAAGATGGCGGCGGTGAGATACTCTTGGTAAGAGGTCCGGTTCCTGCGGCGTGTGGTACTGGTGATTGTTTGCTTCTGGGAGCCGGTACGGGCAGGAGGATGCGGAAGCAAGCCTACCTACCCTCGGGTGAGGCTGGATCCATTGGCGCCGACCAGAGAACGCTGCAGAAGTGCGGATTCTCGTTACCAGGGGTAGGAGTGGCGTCTTCGGCAGGACCAGAGTGTTTACCAGACCTGAGCACATCGGGGGGGGGGGGGGGTTGTCCCCAGAGCAGTGGGCCCCACTGCCTTGCCCTGGAAGCGGTTTCCCTGACAGAGGAGAGACTCCCGCCGGTGTGACGACTAGTACCCCGGAGCAGGGAACTGTAGAGGGCTCTGATGTCAGTTTGGAAACTCCATGTGGGCCTCCTGGTAATGAAGTAAGATCGGTGGCTGGGTCAAGGTTGAGGGCCAGCCCTGTCCAGGAGAGATTTGCCCCGGTGGTTACTGCAGGTGTCGGTGGTTTGGTGCGGCCTTCTAAGGTTACATTAGAGGTGCTATGGGACGCTATCTCTACAATGAAATCCTTTCTTGAGATAATTGCTGCATCTGTAAGTAATGAAATTAAGACTTTGTGTATCGATTTGCAAGAGGTCTCTAATGTTCAAAAGGAACAGGAGGGGAAGCTGGCACGGCTGAGTGGAGAACTGGAGCAACTTCAGGATTTACACAGTGCCCACATAAAAGACCGGATTGTGAACATCAGGAGGATGGAATATTTGGAGAAGCAAGTCCGGAAGAACAATTTGAGACTGGTCAATTTTCCTAGATCCCCGGTGCTTTCTCCTCTGGAAATGGTTCGTAGATAGGGGGTCTTGAAGATCCCCAGGGAGGATCTCTCACCATTAATCAGAGCTCAGTATCTATCTGTGGGTAGATGTATGCAGGGAGTTAGTAGTGACGCTCCAGGGGTTTCTGGGGACCTTATGGGGTTTCTAGAGAGTTCCCTGGAGTTGGTCACTGCCCATACTTATTGCATTGGCTCTTGAGACCGATAAGGCTTTTATTCTTTGGTTGTACTTTCGGAATTTCAGTGAGCAGTTCATGGGCTCATATGTTCGTATTTTTCCTGATGTTGCTAGAGGTACCCAGCTGAGGAGGAAGGAATTTCTGGGTCTTAAGCCCAGAGTAATTTCCCTCGGTGGGACATTTTTGTTGACGTTTCCTGCTAGAGTTATGTCTCATATAGAGAGAAAGTATTTTTGTTTTTTGAGCCCCATTAGCTGCTGGAGTTCCTGATAACTAGGGAGGAACCAGTTGTAGACCTTTCGCCTCATACGGCTGACACATATGTCTTGCACTGCCATGGTTATTTTCCTATTTTGTATATAAGAATGTTCCTGATCTCTCTCCCCCAGTATTGTGGGCTGATTATGGTAATGTATTGTTATATATAGGGCTTTTTGCTATATAATTGCTTAAGAGTTTTCTTTTTCCTTATTACCGTTTTTCTGTCATTCACTTGTTTGAATGTATTGTTAAATTCAATAAATGTTAAAATTAAAAAAAAAAACACAGAAGAGAGCTTTCTGGTTAAATTTAGAACTCAGCAGAGAGTTTCTAGTTTAAATTTCATACTAAGTCAGAGCCTAGCAACAGAAAAGAGCTTTAATTTAAATCAAATCAGAATATAACTTAGCATAAAAGGCAAAACAGGGTCAGTATTCTTTGAGCACTAAATAAATTCTTCTAGAGACCTTTACAAAGAAGCCTTCTACCTAGGGGGCAACAGACCCGTGAAACTTTTTAAATAGGTGTTAAAGCCAGGTGGCAGGTCAAAAGGCCATTTTGAAAGACTCCTTTTATTTCCCTCCCTCCCTCCCTCCCCAACACCCACCCACCCCTGGGGTAATCAGAGCTTTATAGGTATTACACATCTTAAAGGAAAGGAGCTGCTCTCAGATGCAGCTCTTTATCCAACTTAGTCATACATTAAGGACCTGTGATTAATTAAGCTTCAGGTGAACAAGGTATATTAAACGTAGTAGGTACACTTTTATTAGTATAAGTATCCATAGAAACCCTTAGTAAGTAAAGAACTTAAAGATCTAAACACAAACTTAAAACTAAGATGCAGACAGCAGTCCAGCAGCAAGATGAGGGCTTTCCAGTCTTTTGCATTGAGTGTCACATGCATAATCTTCTCCCAGTTGGTGGGAGGTCTTACGTGGGCACTAGGTGCAAGGAGCTCTTTGCTCTCAGGGAACAAGTCCATTATCTAGAGGCTACAGTAGCAGAATTGGAAGACATAAGAAAGACAGAGAGGTACATAGACGAGACCTACAGGGATATAGTCCTGAAGTCCCACCTCCAGTCTGGCAGCATCCCCGTTGCCATGGAGGAGAGAGGTCACATGACAGGAAAGCATCATCCTGGTGTGGCAGGAAGTAATCCTATAACGAGGACCTGTTCTCCAGGTGATGTAAAATCTTCTCACACTGAGGAAGTTTCTCCAGGGTCATGTGCCCAGGGGGGAAGGGTTAGGTCAGCCGTTATAGTTGGTGATTTGATCATTAGGCATGTAGATAGCTGAGTGGCTGGTGGATGTGAGGATCGCCTGGTAACATGCCTGCCTGGTGCGAAGGTAGTAGACCTCATGCACCACCTAGATAAGGTCTTAGATAGTGTTGGGGAGGACTCTGCTGTCTTGGTACATGTCGGTACCAATGTCAAAGGAAAATGTGGTAGGGAGGTTCTGGAGGCTAAATTTAGGCTTTTAGGTAGGAAGTTCCATAGTAGCTTTCTCCGAAATGCTTCCCGTTCCATGCGCATTACCCAAAAGGCAGGCAGAGCTCCAGAGTCTCAATGCGTGGATGAGACAATGGTGCAAGGATGAGGGGTTTGGATTTGTTAGAAACTAGGGAACATTCTGGGGAAAGGAGGGGCTCTTCCAAAGGGATGGACGTCACCTTAACCGGGATGGAACCAGACTGCTGACATTAACCTTTAAAAAGGAGATAGAGCAGCTTTTAAACTAGATAATAGGGGAAAGCCGACAGTCGCCCAAGAGGGCATGGTTCGGAACAATGTATCCTTGAAGGACACTACCAAAAGCAGAGAGGTTCCAAAAAAGAGCTTAAAGAATCCAAATTACCCATGCCTATGAATAGCTAGATTAATATGAATAAAATACAGTCTCTAAAATGCTTGCATGCAAATGCTAGAAGTCTAAAAAATAAGATAGCAGAGTTAGAATATATAGCACTAAATGAGAGGTTATATATGATTAGAATCTCAGAGACATGGTGAAAGGAGGACAACCAGTGGGGCACTGTGATACCTGGATACAAACTATATAGTAATGATAGAGCTGATTGGTGGAGGGGTTGCACTCTATATTAGAGAGGGCATTGAGTTGGAAAGTTTTGCAGGAAACAAAATTTGCTGTAGAATCTCTATGGATTGAAATTCCATGTAAAAAGAGGAAGGTGATGGCAGTGGGGGTGTACTATCAACCGCCTGGCCAGAATGAACAAATGGATGGTGAAATGCTCAAAGAAATCAAGGAAGCTAACAAAGGTTACAGCACAGTAATAATAATGGGTGATTTCTATTACCCCGGGATCGACGGCATCTGTGTCACGCCAGGACATGCTAGGGAGATAAAGTTTCTAGATGAAATAAATGACTGCTTCTTTGAGCAGCTGGTTCATGAACCGACCAGAGGGGAAGCCATATTAGACCTAGTCCTTAGTGGAACACCAGATCTAGTGCAAGAGATAAAGGTGTTGGGGCCAATTGGCAATAGTGATTTAGTGGAGGAGGGATGGTAAGGAAATCCACAGTACTATCTTTTAACTTTCGAAAGGGAAACTATGATAAAATGAGGAAAATAGTTCAGAAAAAACTAAAAGGAGCCGTTGCAAAGGTCAAAGACTTACATCAAGCTCGTGTGTTGTTGAAAAATACTATCTTGGAAGCCCAGACTACCTGTATTCCACGCTTTAAGAAAAGTGGAAGGAAGTCCAAAAAACTGCCAGCATGGTTTAAAGGTGATGTCAGAAAGGCTGTTGTTGCTGAAAAAGCACCTTTCAGGAAATGGAAAAAAGAGCCAAATGACAAAAACTGGAAACAGTACAAGCACTGGCAAGTTAAATGCAAGGCACTGATAAGGCAGGCAAAGGGAGAATTTGAGAAGAAGCTTGCTGCAGAAGCAAAAATGCATAATAAAGACTTTTTCAAGTACATTCGTAGCAAAAAAACCTGTGATAGAGTCAGTTGGTCCATTAGATGATAGAGGGGTTAAAGGGGCACCAAGAGGCAACATGGTGAGAGTGGAGAGACTGAATGAATTCTTTGCTTTGGTCTTTACTGAGGAAGATGTAGGTATATTACCCATGACTGAAGTGGTATTTAAAGGTGCGGAAGAATTGAAGGAAATATCGATATATCGGGAAGATGTATTACAACTATTTGATAAACTGAAGAGCAGCAAATCACCTGGACTGGATGGTATACATCCAAGGGTGTTGAAAGAACTCTAATATGAGATTGCAGACCTGCTTTTAGTGATCAGTGAACTATCATTAAAATCATCTGTAATACCTGAAGATTGGAGGATGGCCAACGTAACGCCATTTTTTAAAAAGGGTTCCAGGGGTGATCCGGGAAACTACAGACCAGTGAACCTGGCGTCAGTACCGGGAAAAATGGTAGAAACCATCATAAAGAACAAAATTGCTGAACACGGAAGACAGCCAACATAACTTTAGATAAGGAAAATCTTGTCTTACTAATCTGTTATGTTTTTTTGAAGGTGTGAATAAACAGGTAGACAAAGGTGGGTTATAGTGTATTTGGACTTTCAAAAAGTCTTTGACAAGGTCCCTCATCAGAAACGTTTGACAAAACTAAAGAGTCATGGTATAGGAGGCAGTGTACTATTGTGGATCAGGAACTGGTTAAAAGATAAAAAGCAGAGGGTAGGGCTAAATGACCAATTTTCCCAATGGGGAAAGGTGAATATTGGTGTACCACAGGGATCTGTGCTGGGTATGCTGCTTTTTGACATATTCTTAAATGACATGTAAAAGGGAATAACGAGTGAGGTTATCAAATTTGCAGATGACACAAAACTATTTAAAGTTGTTAAACCCAACAGGATTGTGGAAAATTGCAAGAGGATCTTGATAAATTGGAAGACTGGGCATCAAAATGGCAGATTAAATTTAATGTGGACAAGTGCAAAGTTATGCACCTAGGGAAGAACAACCCAAGCTATGGTTACACGATGTAAGGTTCCACATTAGTCCCACAGGTGCTCCTTGTGGTCTTGGGCAAGCCACTTAACCCTCCATTGCCCATGTTCCCTGTAAGTATTAGTGTATGTGTCTCATATCCCCTCGTGTTAAATGTACCCTCCAACCGCTTTGACTCGGTGAAAAGCGGGATATAAATGCAGCTAAATATATAAATATAAATATATATATAATATAAATATTAGGAACCACCACCCAGGAAAAAGATTTAGGCGTCATTGTGGATAACATGTTAAAACCCTCCGCCCAGTGTGCAGCGGCAGCCAAGAGAGCAAATAGAATGCTAGGTATCATAAGGAAAGGAATGGAAAATAAAACAAAGGACATTATAATGCCTCTGTATCGTTCTATGGTACGACCGCACCTTGAATATTGTGTGCAATTCTGGTCACCGTATCTTAAAAAGGATATAACATTTTTAGAAAAGGTTCAGAGAAGAGCCACCAAAATGGTAAAGGGAATGGAAGGATACCCCTAGGAAGAAAGGCTAAAAAGGTTAGGGCTCTTTAACCTGGAAAAGAGATGGCTGAGGGGAGATATGATAGAAGTCTATAAATTAATGAACGGAGTGGAACAGGTAAACGTAGATCCATTGTTTACGTCATCAGAATATAGAAAGACTAGGGGACATGCAATGAAGCTAGAGGATAAACTATTCAAGACAAATAAGAGAACATATTTTTTTTCACTCAATGTGTAATCAAATTCTGGAATTTGTTACCGGAGGATGTAGTAAAAGCTGTTAGTGTAGTTGGGTTTAAAAAAGGTTTGGACAAGTTCCTGGAGGAAAGGTCCATAAACCATTATTAAAAAGGGACCCAGGATATCACTGCTTGATCCGATACAAGAATTGTGGAACCTGTGTCTTTTGGGGAAACTGCTAGGTACGTATTACCTAGATTGGCCACTTTTGGAAACAGGATACTGGGCTTGATGGACCTTGGTCTGAACCAGTATGGCATATCTTATGATCTTAAAGTCAACTATGTGCACACTTTACAAAATAAGGGCATAAGTTTATTTAATACGTTTTTTATACCGCTTTGTCATTTCAGTCAAAGTGATTTATATTGTAATTTGGTAATGCACATTAAACAGGGACATTGATAACTTGGATTTTTTCTGAGGCAATGGAGGGTTAAGTGACTTGCCCAAGGTCACAAGGAGTGCTAGTGGGAATCGAACCCTGGTCTCTTGGTTCCCAAAAAATGTTGAAAATGCAACAAATCTATGTATGAGTACTTAAACCAGCCCTATGATTGGTGTAAATGTCCATGTGTATATTTATTTATTTATGCTTTTCTTCTATACCGCTTTTTCCCAAGATCAAATGCGGTTTACAGTTAACATTTAATGAACAGGGTTTTACATAGAACAGTGTTTTTTCTTTCAAACTATGTACAATTGACTTTTCATGAACAATGAACAATAACATGGAACATATAGTTATACAATTTTACAATTAGCATTGACTAGTAATGCTGTAACTATTTACATTAATCATTATTAAACGTAGAGTTGCATTATTCCTAAGTGTGTTGGGGTTTGTGGCTTTTTGATCTGTGGTTAAGGGGGCTCGTTGTGAAGGTGTAGTGTGCGGGTTGGGGGGGATTCATTAAGATTTATAAAGTGTTCTTTAAACAGATATGTTTTTAGTTCTTTCCGGAATGTCAGGAGACCTTTTATTTTGCGGAGGCTTAGTGGGAGTTTATTCCATAGGGTGGGGGCTGCATATGAGAAGGCTCTTGAGCTTGTGGTTTTATTTATTTTTCGAATGGATTTTTTTATGTCTAGTGAGTGGGTTGCGTTTTGTCTGCGGGTTCTATGTTCTTTTGGAGCATGTATTAGAGTGGTTAGATGTGAGGGTGAGATGTCGTTGATAAGTTTAAATGTGGTTAAGAGTATTTTGTACGATATTCTACTATTTATGGGAAGCCAGTGTAGTTCGGCGAGGATGGGAGTTATGTGGTCAGTGAGGCGGGCTTTTGCTGTTACTCGAGCACAGATATTTTGAGCTCGTTGGAGTAAATTGGTATTTGTGAGAGGGAGGCCGATAAGTAGACTATTACAATAGTCGAAGTGTGGAGTGATGAGTGTGCTGATAACAGATCTAAAGTCATGCGTGTCCAGTATTGGTCGTAGGTGTTGGATGGTCTTAAGTTTATAGAATATGGTTTTCACTGTTTGTTTTATGTGAGGGAGCATACTAAGTGTGTGATCTATTATGATGCCTAGGTATTTTACTTCTTTTTTGATTGGGATTATTGTGTTGTTAATTGTTATAGTTTCAGGGAGAGTAGTATCTGGTTTTCTTGTTACGAACATTGCTTCTGTTTTCTTTAGGTTGATACTGAGGTTATTATTTTCTAGCCAAGTATTTGCTTCACTGATGCAGTCTAGTAAGTTCTGGTAGGTGGGATTGTTTGTGTTTATTGGTAGAGTGAGCATGATATCATCTGCGTAAATGTAGTGGTTGACTTTATATTTTTTAAATATATTTGTGATGGGTTGGAGATACAAGTTGAAAAGGAGGGCTGATAGTGCCGAGCCCTGTGGAATACCTTGTCCTTGTGTGAAGGGTTCTGAAGTGTCTTGGCCTAATTTAACGCGTATCGATCGGTTTGTGATGTATGATATAAACCATTGTAGAATTGTTCCTCCTATTCCTAGGCTTAGGAGTCTGTTAATGAGTGTGTTGTGGTGGACATTGTCAAAGGCGCCAGCTATATCAATGAATATGAGGATGTAACCTTGGTTGTATGTGTCAGTGCCTTTGATGAGGTCATCCATGAGTATAACAAGGTTTCGACTCCGTGTGATGGGCGGAAGCCGAATTGGTGTGAGTCAAGTGGTGCATGCGTGTCGATAAAATCTTGTAGTTGAAGCTGTATGATTTTTTCTATTACTTTGGCAATAAACGATATGCTGGCTATGGGTCTGTATGATTTTGGGTCTGTGGGATTGAGTTTATTATTTTTTATTATAGGGCGTAAGGATGTAAGTTTTAGGGCATCTGGCATGATGCCCTGAGATAGTGATTGGTTTACTATATTTTGTATATGTATAACCAATTCAGTTTTGGTGTTTTTTATCCATGATACTGGGCATGGATCCAGGGGGGAGTTAGTGGTGTTGATCATTGATATGACATTGAGGAGGTGTTTTTGATCAATGTCTTGAAAGGTTATCCATTTATTGATTAGTTTTAAGTCAGTAGGTATTGTTATGATTGTGCTAGATGATTTATTTTTTAATTTGTTAGCAAAATGAGTTGCAAGAGTTTGTGCGCTTATCGTTGATTGATCAGGTTCTGGAGTTTGGGTTCTTGTTAGTGTTTTTATAATTGCAAATAATTCTCTCGGTCGGTTGAGTGCCTTATTTATTACTTTTGTGTGGTATTCTCTTTTTGATCTGTTAATAGTGTCTTTGTATTTGTTGAGAAGACTCAGGTATAGGGCTTTATTATCACTTGTTTTAGATTTCCTCCACCGTTTTTCTTGTTTTCTTAGTTGTTTTTTTATGTTAGAGAGGTCTTTATTAAACCATTTTTCTGACTTTTTTTTTGTGAATTGTTTTTGAGGAACTTGGGTGGGAGTTGCTGCTTCTTTTATTGTTGAGTTCCATTGGTCTATTATGGTGTTGACTTCCGTTGTGTTATTTATAAGGTTGGGTAGTACAGTGTCTAGGAAAGTGTCTTTGTTGAAGTGTGTAAAGCGGGATTTATAAGGTGTTGGAGTAGTTTCAGTGTTGGTGAGTGATAGTGAAAGTAAATTGAAGGTTATTAAGTGGTGATCTGACCATGGCACTTCCGTAATAAGAGGTGAGGATTGTAGTTGGTGTTTATTAAATGGGGTGGGAATGAATACAAGGTCTAGGGCGTTACCTTTTGTGTGTGTAGGTGTCTGTATGATTTGGTTGTAACCCATTTCTTTCATGGAATCTATAAAATTGGTTGTATGTTGTGGGTTGAGTGATGGAAGGTTCAGATCGCCTAGTATGATAAGTGGTTTTCTCTGTGTAGCTGTACATGCAAGTTCTAGGATGGGGGTGAGATTTTTGTGGTCAGCTGAGGGGGGCCTGTAGATGAGGGACAGTGCAAGGGTTTTGTTTTCTATATTTATGATATCCATACCATCTATATTATTTATATTTGTTAGTGAGTATTTGAGCTCTTTTTTGGTGATGATAAGGGCTCCGCCTCCCCTTTTTGCTTCTCGGTGGCAGTTGAAAAGATCATATTGATGTGTGTTAAGTTGGTTTAGGAGGATTGTGTCTGTGGGTGAGAGCCAAGTCTCTGTGATGAGAAGGATATCGGGTTTTTTATCAGTGATTATGTCATTAATTATTGGTATTTTATTTCGTATGGATCTTGCATTTATGAGGATGAATTTTCTGATGGTGTTTGTTTCGGGGGATCTGTTTGTAGGTTTGTCTTGTTGAAGATTTATTTGTATTAGTCTTGAATGTCTGGGAGGGTTGGGACGGTGTGTTTGGTTGAGTGTGTATGAGTATGGTTGTGGTGTGTTTTTGTATGAGTTGTGAATGATGGGGATGGTGTTATATGCTGTAGGATTTGGTTTGTGAGCATAGATGTTGTGGGTTAGGTGAATGGTTAGTGTGATGATAAGAAGATAGGATTGGTACTTTGTGAGATCCATGTTTTTTCTGGAATGTGTTGCGTTATGTGAAAATAGTAAAAGATCATACAATGGCTATGAATGAAATTACTGAGAGCAGAAAAATAGATGTAAGGCTACTGACAACAGTGATTATAGTGCAATAATTGCTAGATGCTGAAAGCAGTTGCCAGCGATGTAGAAAAAGCTAGATACTGACTACAGTAAGAAGCTGGGAGGTAACTAGAACCGTAGTGGTTGGGAGATTGTTACTATGAACAGTAATAGAACGTGTTAAGGCTGCTGATATTAACAACTAAATATGTATTGGAGCAGTAAGGCAATTCAAGGGCAAGTCAATGGTGCCTATAACATCAGTTCTGATTGCATTAGATTTCACTTTATAACAATAGAATACAATTGAGGTTATAGTATGTCTAGCTACTGCACACAGAGTCTATTAAAATAGAGCTTGTGTAGGGTATACTTGTAATGGTTGTGCTATTACAGTAGACAATTATTACTGACAACAGTATGATTGAAGAGATTGATTTTTGTTAAGAGGATGCTCTGAGCTAGGATAAACACTGTAATGTATTCTTTAGAATAGCTTACTAGCAATGGAGTGTATTACAATCACATGGAGCAATCACAATTGTGAGATAGAAGCGATAATATAGCATTAATGCACGTAGGTTGTAATTTGCTATGTTTGTGTGTTGGATTAATGTGGAGGAATTAAACAAGTTTAAAGTACACAACTCAGATGTTGAGGAAAGTCTGTTTTAAGTGTTTGTGGCAGATGTGGCAGATGGAGGCAGTTATACTTGCGGTTGAGTTGTTGAATAGTTGCAGTTGTTGGTGTTGATGTGAATTTTTTCTTTTTTGGTTTTGTTTTTTGTTCTCTTCTTCTTCACATCGACGTTAGACAGAGTGGATCTCGGTTTGGCATTGGAGCAGTTCAAACATCAGTGTTGTCACGTTAGATGTTGTTCTTTTCTGCGGGAGCCTCAGGTGGAGCCACAGCCTAAGGGCCACGCCAAAGGGCCCTCTGGCGAGGTCCTCAGGCGTGGGCCCGACAGGCGCGGGCGCCTGATCAGCGCTCGGTATTGAGGAGCCCCGACTGACCCGATTGGTCAGCACGTGTGCAGGAGGAGGGCTGCTTCTCTGGCTGGCTCGATCCTCGGACTGAGGAGAGCAGATGGCTGCCCGGCACTGCAAAGGGCACAAGGAGGGATGCGCTCGATCAGCGCTCGGTATTGAGGAGCCCCGACTGACCCGATTGGTCAGCACGTGTGCAGGAGGAGGGCTGCTTCTCTGGCTGGCTCGATCCTCGGACTGAGGAGAGCAGATGGCTGCCCGGCACTGCAAAGGGCACAAGGAGGGATGCGCTCGATCAGCGCTCGGTATTGAGGAGCCCCGACTGACCCGATTGGTCAGCACGTGTGCAGGAGGAGGGCTGCTTCTCTGGCTGGCTCGATCCTCGGACTGAGGAGAGCAGATGGCTGCCCGGCACTGCAAAGGGCACAAGGAGGGATGCGCTCAATCAGCGCTCGGTATTGAGGAGCCCCGACTGACCCGATTGGTCAGCACGTGTGCAGGAGGAGGGCTGCTTCTCTGGCTGGCTCGATCCTCGGACTGAGGAGAGCAGATGGCTGCCCGGCACTGCAAAGGGCACATATAATATGCATACACCCATATAATATGCATACACCCATATTTTATAAAATACATGTGTGCTTGCACGCTCCACCCAAGTTCCACCTATGCATACCCTCGCATACTTGCAGAATAGTGACTGGCTAAAGTTTATGCATAAAGGCCCATTTATGCATGTGTTATTAGAAATACATGATTTACACACATAGATGGTGCATAACTGTATACAGCTCATTATAACATTATCTTCTTTATGTGCATAATTTTTATCCCATACAAACCAACTTCTCACCCAAACTATCCCACATACTCACTTGGCACTTGAAAATCTTTTCTAGGCTCTTCATAGCCACTCTGCCAGGAACAATGTGTCATCAGATTTCTGGACTGCTTGTTATTTCATTATTCATTTTTGATCCAAGCAGGTTGAAGTTGTCAACTATTTCTATTTCTTCTGCATCAAGGTTGAAATTATTCAGGGTATATTCAAAAGCATGTGTGTAGTTTACAGATGTGCAAACTATGTAAATTGCACTCACAGGGTTATTCAATGGCACCATACAGATAATGGGTTTAGATGCCCCAATGCTAACTGGCTAGCATTAGGGCCCTCTGGGGGCAGCAATCTTAGTTGACTGGTCAGTGGCGCTATCAAGCCATTAACTGGTTAACTAAAACACCTAAAGTTAGGACAGAAAAAAGAACTGCTCTAACTTTAGGTATGTTAGCTATCCAGCCAGCGACTGAATATTACTGACTGGATATTCAGCACTGATGGGCAGATATGGCCAACACTGAACATCTGGTCCAAAATTTATTTATTTATTTATTTATTTTATTTATTGAACAGGTTTTATATACCGTCTCTCTACAAATCAAGACGGTTTACATAGAACATAAAATAGTGTTTCCACTGTTTACATAGAACAAGTAACATATATACATAATATAACAATGAACTAATTATATGAATAAAATAAAATAAAAGAACAACTATTTACAAGGATATTAACCGAGGTATCAGTTGTCAGTGTGAAGGTTTAGAAGGGGTAGGCGCTGGAGGGAAGCAGAGGAGGTTAGTACTAGGGTGGAAGGGAAAAATGTTCCTGAAAAAGGAGGGTTTTTAAGTTTTTTCGGAACTCAAGGTGAGTTCTAGAGTTCCGAAATTAAAGTGGTGATGACCAGCAGTTTTAACAGCGCTGACTGCTGCCGCTAAATATGTCCTCCATTGATTTTGTTAGTTGTCAGGATCTTTGTCTTATTCTTATGAAGATGAAGAACCAGTTTAAGACTATGGGGTATGTTTACTAAACCGCGCACACGTGCACGGCGCACAAGAGCGGATGCTAATAATGCACTTAAGTGCTCTTAAGCACCGCGCACGCATGCGCGTCACATTAACGGGCCAGCGCTGATGTGCGATAGAGGCGGGGAAACGCTTACGGAGGGCGGAGGAAGGCTCAGTGGGGGGACGGGGTCAATGGGTGGAGAGTGGGAGGGGAGAGGCTCCCCGCACAGGAGCGGGGCTGAATTCGGCATTAAAAATACCGCGAGTGAAACCCTCGCGTTAGAGCCGATTTAAAGGGAAGAGAAACCATTTCCGTCAGCAATGTACAGCAAAACCGGGGAAACCTGCAAAACGTGAGCAGTGTGATACATGTGCACAGAACAAAACAGCAAATAAAACGTGAAAATGATCACAACAAATTTCAAATAAATTATAATCCAGCTGGGCAACAGTGATATTAATGGGCAACCATAAAAAACACTCCCAAGAAAGCTCCAAAAAAAAGAAATGATTTTTGGAAGGGTCTACGCTCCGTAGACTCGTTCAAAAATCACTGCATTTTAATGGAGCTTTCCTGGGAGTGTTTTTCATGTTGCCCATTGATATCACTGTTGCCCAGCTTGGTTTTGGTTTTTTCCCCTTTTTTTGGAGGTCATTTTTGAGGTTAAATTGCACCCCTGTCCCCATACAAGGTAAACGAGCCCACAGTAAAATTGTGCAGAGCAGGGTGTCTGACTCATGCGGCCAGGTTTCCTATCTCCAGAGACTGCACTGTCTCTGGGGGCACAGTGTGGTGCAGCAGACACAGCCAGTGCCTGTAGGACCTAGAGGGTCACAGGTTCAAACCCCAGCTGTGGCTCCTGCCAACCCAGTCCCCATAGCTTTACCCACCACTAAACAGTGATAGTACAGACACTCCTGTATGGCAGAGAACATAAGCATGGTTCCAACACCTATATTTTACCCTACACCGCACACAAACCATAACAATGGGCATTACCGACAGCCGAGTCCCCCAAATTCAGTCCTGGAGTGCCACAACTCAATCAGGTCATATTTTTTTTTCCAGATAGGGACATGTCTGCATGTTGGCGGAAGGGTACAGGTGGTGGAGGGGGCAGTGGCTGCAAACCACAGCAGACAGTGGCCTAGGCCTGTGCAGGCTGGCACCGTCCACCGTAACAGACAGGCTCTGTCGGATGTACAGTCATGGACTCCCCAGGGAACACAGCATATCTGTGGCAACATGGTGGTGCAGTGTACACAGACAGCGTGTGCAGGAACAGAAGGTCACAGGTTTAAAGCCCAGCTGGGGCTACTGCCAATCCAGTCCACATATTTTTCCTACAACTAAAACGTGATAGTAAGGAGAAACCTTTATTGCTGAGAACATACGCATGGTTCACACGCCTATATTTTACCACACCAAACACAGACACCATAAACAGCCGCATTACCCAGAACAGAGTCTCCCAAATGCAGTCCTGGAGGGCCCCACACCATTCAGGATCCATGCTGCCTCTGCTAAAGATGCATGTGCTGCATATCTATGCACCACCCCCATGGTATGCTGATGTAGCTCATGCATATTTCTGAGGGACAGCATGAAAACCCGAACAGTGGTTGGAACACCAGGACTGGAGTTGGGACACTCTGCCGTAAAGCAGCAGCCAACAGGGCCAGACACCCCCCCCCCCAGGCCCAATTGGCCAATGCCTCCTAGAGAGGCAGGACATTGGGCCCTGCCTGTATCCCCCAATACTAGCAGTTGCATACCTTAGCACTGCCACCCTACACCTGGGTATATGGTACACAGCTATCAAACGTTGCCCATGATAACTGGCAGATATCAATTTCTACGTTAAGCACATGTTGCTCATTGATCTCCACCACAACAATCATTGTGATGTCTGCAGTGTGCGCTGCAGGTCTGGTCTCTGACAGTGTTTACCACCCTGGGGAGTGACCCCCAACTGTAGTGCGTACCATATCCATGCCTGTACTGTGCCCAGGACTGGTGTGGTGGGTATGGCTGCTGGACTCCTCTATAGTAGCACAATGCTGCCATAGGTGTGGGGGTGGCTGTCTGCCTATCCAGTGTGTGGTGGCTGCAAACACCTTCCACAGCCCACACTGCCAGCAATGTTGCCAGTATTGGGCTGCCAATGTGCATAATGAGGAGCAAGGTGCCATGGGTAGAGGCTGGACAGGGTGGCCTGGCCAGTGTGCATCTGCACAGGGCATAGGGCACTGACTGGGACATATTAGTGTCCGGCCACCACCTACACAGACAGGGTGACCTCAGTATGTCCTGCTGAGAGATCACTCTCACCCTGACTGTGCAGTGACCACAGCATGGCTAGGCACCCCCATAGTGCTATATAGTATTTCTCTCATGTGATAGATATGGGTTTCCTTTTGGGGCCCAGTCACTGATGTAACTGCTTGCTGTGTATGCATCTCCATTGGGAACATGCACTGTGGACTAACTAGCACACTGTTTGTAGCTAGTATGCGTCTTGATGGAGCAGCTTGTGGGGTGCAGCGGCTGCTGACTTGCTGCAGGAGAATATCAGATAGTGGTGGGGTGCAGCTCACCATATCCAGGCCTAATGTCTGTCTGCTATTGTGGTATGGATGTGTATAGAGCTGCATTGACTGCCCTGTGGGGTGTCTGTTCCTCAGCAGGACCCAGGTTGATGGTCCCCTCTACTGCCACCTTTGCAGGGAGGCAGAATGTGGATCTATTGATAGGAGACCCTGTTTGCTATCCTCGGCCCTGGGGGAGGGGAGGGGGGGGGGTGGTGGTACATGGCTCACCTGGGGGTCCATAGGGGCTACACCTGACCTGAAACAGACAGAGATATCCAAGGTGTTTGTGCAGAAACTACCTATCTCACACATTAACACTGCTTTGGAACTCCAGCATGGCCTCTTTCAACCATGGAAGGTGTTGTGGACCTGGGTCTGGGCGCCTCATTGCACCCTCAGGGTGAGCACAGTACCCGCACAATGTGACGGTGTGTAGCTACTCTGTGCCAGTAAAACACACGGTCAGTACCCCTACCAGGCCGAGGTGGTGTGTGGGTGCACATGGTCACTTCCCTCTACCGGGCCGAGGTGCTGTGGGGGTGCATTGCCCATCTTGTGTTAATCTGTGGACAGCTGATTTGCATGTGCAGTGCATCATGGGTATGGGTGGGCTAACCCTATCCTGGTGACCACAGCAGACTGTCTGTGTGGTGACGTGCATGCTCTCTGCAGCCAGCCAGGGGCTTGCTAGCAGCTATAGAGCTGTAGCCCAATGGTTACTGCACTGCCTCAGAAACCAGCAGTCATGGGTTCAAACCCACAGTGGGGTTATTTGATAGGGTTATCCAATGCATTATCTTTTTTTAATGTACATATTTTGTTGCCAGCAAAAACACCCTCAGCGTACTGTACCCATAAGGTGCCTCTGAGGGTGTTTTATAGGGCGCCCTATAGGGCACCTTATGGTGCCCATCCATATAAGGTGCACTATACATTCTCCTGTGACGCAACCTATAGGGTGCCCTATAGGGGACTTTTTAGGGTGCTGTGGCGGACAGTGCAATTTCTAATGTGCCCTATGGAGTGCCTTATAGGGTGCCTTAGACGGCACCTTCAATTACGGCACGTGAGGCCGTGTTTGCTGGCAGCAATTAATAACATAAATATAAAGTGCTGCAGGACAAAATATGTACGATGTAAAGCTGATGCCACAGCCAGCCTTATGTATTAGGCACACTGGGGAGCAAACTCATGACCCCTGTATCAGCAGTCAGTGCCTTAACCATTGTGCTCCACTTCTGCTCCTCCTTGCCTGTCAGCGCACCTATGTATGCTTTTCATTCCTTAAACTGCACAGTGCTGCCATAAAAAACAGTACACTGACCTTGAGGTACCTCATACAGCACCCTCTAAAGCGCCCTATAAGCAACATTCTAGGGTGCCTTGGCTGACAGTGCACTTTAAAATGTGCCTTATAGGGCACCTGATGTTAACACGCTTTGGGAGTGCGTTTGCTAGTAGTGGTAATTAAAATATGACTAAAATGCCTCCTAAAGCAATCTTCCCCATAATATGTTATGCCTCAGCCATCCTTGTTCATTGGGCACTTTGGGGGATTGAACCCCTGATCCCTGCACCATTGGGCAGTGTCTTAACCATTGGGCTGTGGTTCGGTTCCTGTGTTTGTACATCAGCGAGCCGCCATATGCCTCACAATATTAAAATGCCCCCAAAAACATTAGCGCACCGCCTTATGCCGCCCATTATTAATATGCCTCCAAAACCATTAGCTTGCTGCCTTATACAGCCAATTATTTCAATGCCTCTTAAATTAATGCCTCAGCCAGCTGTCTTTATGGGGCTCTGTGGGGATCAAACCCCTGATCCCTGCACCATTGGTAGGTGCCTTAACCATTGTGCTGTGGCACTGCTCTTCTGCTTGCCCATCAGCGTACCACATATGCCTACCGCGCAGCCATCTGATGCGCTAAGGTGCGGGGCGCACAAGGGCGCCGCGCACCTTAGCGCATATTTAAATTCCGGCTTTTCTTTTTCAGGACGGAACGCCCACTCCTTATATGGCATCCGCACTCTACCGCGGCCCGCACTCTACCGGGGTTTTAGTAAACATGCCCCTATATTCCTTGATAAGCAGATGTTTCAGATCATTTTCACTTTCAGCCAGTAACATGGTAGCATCAGCATAGCTATGATTATTGTTGCATCTTCCATAAATCTTCATACCTTGGGTGTCTTCTTACAGTTCTGCTTCTCTGATAATTTCTTCATATATATTGCACAAATATGTAGAACATATGCAGCCTTGTTATACCTCATTGCCGATTAAACCAGCCTGGTTTTCCTTATTACATTCAGACTGTTGCTTCCTGAAAGGGCTAAAAGCAAGAGACATCGTCATGGACTACAGCAAGGCCTTCAATTGTCTAAATCATGAAAACTCTGGCCACATTGAGAAGCATGGGTTTACCAGAACACCTACAGTAATTGTGCATGAGAACTACCTTTTCACTGATCAAGAAGAAACAGTTTGAATGGAACAAGTAGAAACAATGGTTTCAAATCAGCAAAAGTATACAAGGCTACATACTTTCCATACTTGTTCAATCTACATGCAAAACAAACCATCAGAAAAGCAGGACTGCATGAAGACAACCAAAGTGTGAAGATTGATGGAAGATTCATCAACTATCCTTGCTATGCTGACAATACCACATTACTTGTTGTAAGTAAAGACAACCTGAAACATGCATATCAAGATTAAGAAACTTGGGACCGGAGTCACGTGTTGCGGTGAGCTTGAGAGGACGTGGGCTGCTCGAGCTCCAGGCCCTTCTTCCCACTAAGGCTGTTTTTGTGCCGTGTTTTGCACCGAATTTGGAATAGCCGGGGTTCACTGTGCTAATTACCCCCACGAGCTACCTGCTGTGCCTTGCCTTGTAGAATGGCGACTGCGGTGAAAGCGGGAAGGCGTGACAAAGACCGCGCTGCGAGTACCTTAAAAATGGCAGAATCCCCCCCGAAGCATAACGTTGCGGCTTCCCCAACACTGACGGAGGAAATTTCTGCCGCTGTCACTAATGCACTCTCTTTACAATTTGATGCCTTACATGCCAAAATGGACACACTTCAGAGCTCCCTGGGCTCACTGGGCTCTCGGGTACAGGAGGCAGAGACCCGTATTTCCCGAGCATAAGATGATATGGAACAGTTGCGACAGGAGCTAATTGCAGTACAGCAGGCCTCTAAGGCACATGCTACGAAGCTGGACGACCTCGAAAACTGCTCGCGCCGCAATAATTTGCGGTTTCTGGGTATCCCTGAGTCTGTCCCAGATAAAGACTTGCGGCAGTGTTGAGAACCTCTCTACCTCTCTACATGATGGGGCTAGTTTGACTGGGCCTATCGTGGTGGAGCGAGCTCACCGGCTGGGGCCCAAACAGCAAACAGGAGACCGCCGGCCTCGAGTGGTTCTGGCCCGATACCTGTGCTATCCGCAAAAAGACACTGTACTACGTATAGGCAAACAAAAAGGTGTCGTCGAGTGGGAGACAGCAAAGATTTGCATTGTGCAAGATTACTTGGCGGCTTTGAGCCTTCGTCGCAAGGCCTATGCCCAGTTATGCCAGCGCCTGATTGAGGCCAATGTCCGCTTCAGCGTTCAATATCCTGCCCGTCTGCGCGTGCTCAATCAGGGCATCTACCAGGTGTTCGATTCAGCGGAGGAAGCCCGTCCCTACGTGGAACAATTGCTGGTGCCGGGAGCCTCAAACCTGGGAGAGTGATGCTTGCTCTGAGGACATGTGGTGCTTTGTCGGGCAGCCCTTTTTGGCGTGGGGCGGCGGCGGAGGCTGATTGCTGTTTCCCGCTCTGCTGGAGGACTGGTCTTAGTGAAGCTGTGGCCTGGTTACGAGGCCTTCCCCCCCCCCCCCTCGAGTGCCTATTGCAGAGGCCATGAAGCCCTGGATCTGACTCCAGTTCGCCTGTACCGGGAGTGGAGCAGTCAGTTTTGGATACCATAAATGCGGGCCTTTGACTCAGGGGTAGTGGCCTCCACTGATGGGCGGCGATGGTCGTACTGGCCTGCTCTGAGCGGCCCCGAGACTGTGACGCTGCTATCTTGGGGCTATGCTGCTTGCTAGCTCCGGAGATCCCGGTTGGACTGTTATCGGGACTGGACTTCTCAACCCTTACCAAGTGCTGAGAGCGGATGGTGGCCTCCCATGGGCTGTAGGACTGTGGATGTTTGTGTTAATGTATGAATGGTTATTAAACTGGGTTGTATTACCATGTCAATGCAGGGAAAAGGGTGGGGTGTGAATGTTGATGGCTGTACCGTATTATTTTGTATTGTGGGATTTATGAGGTGATCCAGTTGGGGGGGGGGGGTAGCTGTTCTAGGTCTTATAAATTATGGTGGATGTGGGTTCAGACTACCCCCTAGGGGGTTTCATAATTCCGGTGCAGTTTTTGGAAGGGGGAGGAGGTCCCACACGCATCATCTAGGTGACTCTTGATGGGAGTGGATTGGTGGTTGGAGATTGTGAGTAGGGGTAAGGTGGGTGAGGGTAAGGGGGAGGGGGTGGGGTGGGCGGAGGGGGGTAGGGTGGGTGGGAAGGGTGGGGGGAGGGATGGGGTTTGGGAGCTGCGGGGAGCACAACGACTGTATCAATTGCCTTTATGGTTATGCTCTAGGAGCGCCTTATTGAGCAAGGGGGGGCCTCAGGCTGGGGGGGCCCCACCAAACTTTTCTGTTAGACCTTCCAACATGCTATTGCCTAACCACTGTCCCCTCTGAGGGTTATCTCTTGGAATGTGTGCGGGATAGGTAACCCGATTAAACGATATAAAGTGTTGCAGGCCCTAGCCTGATTAAACTGTGACATTGCCATGTTGCAGGAAACCCACCAGACAGCCGAGGAGCATGCCAAATTGCAGAAGACCTGGGTGGGACAGAGTTGGGGTGTTCCTGCTAAAGGAAAAAAGGGTGGAGTGGTCATCTTGATTAATAGACGGGTTCATTTTGAGTTGGAGCAGGAGTGCGCTGATCCGGAAGGCCGGTACATTTTGTTATGTGGTCGCTTGGAGGGTAGGCCGATCTTGCTGGGTAACCTTTATAGTCCCAATGTTCTGGACCGGGCGTTGTATGCCCGACTGGCTTCTAGAGTGGAGCAACTTCCTGATGTCCCATTCATACTGTCAGACGGGTGCCTGGGTGAGAATGTTCACAGTCTTGGCAAAGGCATATATTAATATGATTTGCAAGGGATTGTGGGTAATGTAGTCCATTCACACCAGACACAGCCGTTCACAATAATTAGTTGTGCTTGAGTGTAAAGCCAATAAGATATTTATTTATGGGGTTATTTCTCCCAACACAGATATGCTTGGTAGCACATAAAACAGGATACTTGCTTTCAGTGTTAAACTTAGAAAAACAAAATCAGGAAAACAACAGCTGAACTTGTCAGGCAATCAAATCAAAAGAATAAAGACCAGGATGGTAACAGAATGGTCTTTTCTGTAGGCTCTAGCTAATATTTTCTTAGCAGTGCTTTAATCAACAAACAAAACCCACAAAGTAGGGAAAAACTGTTCTTTTCAGGTTAACTTCTTATATCTTCACACATAGACTCAGAAGTGATTCCCTCAGAGCTCACAAGCAATTAGGTAAGGCTCAATTGCTAGCAGTTATCCAGCTGAAACCCCTTAGCTGGCTTACTTTCTACTGCTTGGCTCAAATCCTATTCAGGAGCTTTTCTGAGTAGATTAAAGAACAAGTTTGTATTTCTTTGTGATGGTTGTTGTACTTTGTAACAGTAAATTACCAAAGGAGTTTAGATAAAGAGCAATCCATGTATTCACAGCCTGCATCTGCAACCCCTCCCCCTTCTTCAACAATCATGGGTTCAATATCATGGATTGGTACAGAGGAATTTCTCAATGGAGCACTCTCAGGAGAATACTTGTTTCCCTGCTGTCTTTCAAGGGTATAGCTAGGGCATAGATCAGTGTTCATACCTGAGCTTCCATTGCTGTTAGAGTTCCTCTCTAAATAGCCTGGCCAGTATGTAGTCCAGTTCTTATGTCCAGCCTTCCAATCCAGATCCCTGGACACTGGGTCTCTCTTCACATACCTTCTGGCACGGGTCCTAGGGTCCCTTCCAAGTGCAGCCGTCTCCCTCACAGGTACCGTCTGGAGGTTCCTAGCTCTGCAGCACCATTCCTCTGGCTTTCCCCAGTCCAATGGTGTAAGCTTGCCTTTGGAATGCCTTCCAGTATACGTACTGCTCTGGACTCCTTTTGACCTCCCAAATGCTTTTCTCTTCTTTCTTCCAAAAGGTTTCTTGCCCTCTCTGTCCATCCGCTCTGGCTTCTGCTTCTGATGATCCTCCAGATGATGAAGCTGTCCAAGCTGAGGATATCCAAGCTGATTCTGAGGATGATTCTCTGTAGAATAAACTCTACCTTTATTCTGCTTAGATGAGTGCTCCACCCTAGCACAGCGCAGCTGTGCTGAATCAGGCCCTGCCCTTTGAGATGAGTGCTTGGAGATTACCTCATAGCCCTCCTGATTGAACACACGTTTTCCCACTTCAGCTCCTCTAATGGCTGTTGGAAACCTGGTGCATTCTGGGACTGGTAGTCTTTTATGGAAATATTCTGTTTTCTTGTTTCTACCAGAACTGACAGGTTGCTTGTTCAGAGTCACTTCACCTTTACTATAGCTCCTTCCTGAGCTATGATAAGCTTCCTTATCACAATACTTACCGGGGATTTGAGTGGGGTGTTAGATATAGAGATGGATACGACGGGTGGGGGGGGGGAGCGGATGTGAGTGCCAACCACCAAGGCACTACGAGGCTTATGTGCTCGCCTGGGACTTGTCGATCATTGGCGCCTATTACAGCCTATTAGGGGACTTAGTGCCTCCCTCTTTAGTTGCCTTATATCATTGCCGGGTGGCCCAGGGGCATTTTGGCCGAGGTGCCAATCATGCACACATTACCCTACTTCGAAAACTGGGGAAGGACCCTATTCAAGCAGCATCGTATCGGCCTATCTCCTTATTGAATTTTGATTCGAAGGTCTTGGCTAAGGTTTTGGCAGATCAACTTGCTTCAGTTTTGGGAGGTCTGGTGCATGAATCACAGGTTGGGTTCGTTAAAGGGCAGTATGCAGTGCGGAACCTACGTAGAATTTTGGCTTCCCTTGAATGGGTGCGTGAGCGGGATCTTCAGTCTTTGGTAATTAGTTTTGATGCCGAAAATGCCTTTGATCAGGTGCATTGGGATTATCTGCAATATCTTTTGCCTTGCTATGGGCTGGGTGACCCCTTCTGTAAGATGGTGGCTTTGCTATATGCGGCCTGGACGGCAGGAGTTCTCTGTAATGGGGTGGTTTCAGAAGACGTTTGTTTGGAATGGGGCACCCGTCAGGGTTGTCCTCTATCCCCCCTGCTTTTTGTGTTGACTTTAGATCCGCTGATCCGGCGGATAGAGGGCTCTACATGCATTCGTGGCGTGCAAATTGGGTCTCATAGTTTTAAGGTGGCTGCTTTTGCGGATGACATACTTGTTCATCTTACGTCTCCCCGGCAGTCTTTGCCTCACTTACTTGAGGAGCACTCGCTTTATGGCAAATTTGCGGGGATTACGTATTAATATGTCTAAATCGGAGGCCCTAGACGTGGGGGGTACATTACGGGAGAGTTGGCCATACCCATTCCCCCTTCGTTGGGCAGGCAATTCCTTTGTCTAACTGGGCATTTTATTGACTAAGAAACCGATGCTGCTATACCCCATGAACTTCGAACGTATCTTTTCTAAGCTCCAAGCACAGCTACAGGCCTGGGCGCTCCTCCCCCTGTCTCTCCTGGGTAGAGTGGCCGCCTTAGGGATGGTGATTTTCCTGCGAGGGCTTTACTGGCTGCAAACTCTCCCAGTTTGGCTCTTGAGGCGAGATTTGTTGCGTCTGGAGAAGGAGATCAGGGGTTCCTTTGGAAGGGGTCTAAAGCCCGTATATCGCTGGCTAGAATGAGAGGGGGGTGGCGATCGGGGGGGTGGGGGTCCCGGATCTTTGGAAGTACGCGTTGGCATGCCAAGCACGGCACCTGAGCGACTGGTTGGGAGATAGCGAGACCTATACTCCTCATAGTTTAGAGGAAGCTTTTGTTGCCCCGCATACTTTGGAAGCGGTTTTGCATTTGCAGCCCGTGGCCTTGCCCAGTCGTTTGACGAGCAGTATTCTGCTTAAGGCGGCCCGGCGAACGTGGCAACAGTTAAATAAGTATTGGGGTAGCGATCCTACGACCTCGAGCTGGCTACCTATACAAGGTAATGTTTGCTTCCCGCCGTGTTCGGACTCGGCTCCCTATCGGCAGTGGGGGCGGTTGGGCATCCGGCGCTTAGGGAACTTGTTGACCGCTGACGGCAGCTGTAAGGCACTGGGAACACTTTGTAGAGAATATGATCTGCGCCCAGGTGCATCTACCTTTGCTTATATGCAGGTTTCACATTATATTAGTTCTTTGCCCCAACGTGAGCTTCATTCGGAGCATTCAGCGCGGATCTTAGACTTTTTAGCTCTGGGGGCGGATTCTCCACCGACTATTGCTGCTTTTAAGAGGCGGTTGGACCGGCTTGGCTCTCCTCCTGATTTCACTGTACTAGAAGGCCTCTGGGCAAAGGAATTAGGGCGGGACATACCTTCGGGTACTGTTCGGGCAGCTTTGGGCTGGATTGCGTACTTGGTGGAGGGGGCCCGTTGGCGTGAAATACAGTTTAAATGTATCCATCGGGCTTATTTTTCACCGCGGCGTGCACTTCGAAGCCATCTGACTTTGGATGGCGGATGCCCCAAATGTTCTTGCTCTCTGGTGGACCTGGGTCATATGTGGTGGGGTTGTCCCTATATCTGTCGCTATTGGCAACAAATCGGGGCATTTCTTACCGGTCTTCTGGGTCAGCGTATTTGCTGGACAGAGATGTTAGTGGTGTTTGACCAGCTGGGACCGCTTCACCCAAAGGGCAGATGGGAGAAACCTCTGGTGCGCAAAGCCTGTCTGGTGGGTAAAGGGCCCCTACTTCACCGCTGGCGCGAATCTATGGCCCCTATGTTATGTGAATGGCATAATAGTTTACACCAATTATTACTAATGGAGCAGCGGAGTGCGCTAGGGCACCCCCAGAGATGGGCTCATTTTTTGTTAATTTGGCTGCCCTACATTCAAAGATTGGGACCTAAAGCCCGTAGTGAGGTCTTGCGGGTGGGATAGTGGATGTTGGAGATGATTGTTGTTCAGTGCTCCTCATTGTGCTGTGCTCCCGGTGGTGGGTGGGGGGGAGGGGGAGGGGGGGATTGGAGTATTTTGGCTCTATTGTATTCTATTGTTCCTTTGCTGTTTGTACCCAGAGTGGTGGACAAGACACAGCCCCACCTGGGATTAGTTTTTCTGTATCTGTGAAAAGGAAAATTCTCTGTTTATGCCGTTTGTAGGTTTTCTCATGTGAAGTGAATAAACAGAATTTCAAAGAAAAAAAAAAAAAGAAACTTGGGACCAATATTCAGGGGCAGTAAAAAGGTGCTTTCAAAGCAAATAGCCACTGCCACTTAGAAAATACTGGTATTTGGCACCCAGGGGTGGCCCAAGGGGGGTGCGGGGCCATGTGTGGAGACTTGGTGCGGGGCCTCATTTGCATAAATATTTGCATAATGCTACCATACACTAACTTTTAGTAAACATGCCTCTTAATGAGTGTATGGATAAAGACAGACTAAAAGATTTCTACATTACTATAATCCAGTGCCAACCACCAGGCACATTAAGCAAACCCGTCGTATCCTAACAGTACTACCAGGACTCACAAAGCACCAGACCCTACCTATCAAAAGGCAACACTGCAAATATTAAACCAATACAGTTCATAGAATAACAATACATGACCTACTGGGGAAAGAGAACAAGTGGCAATGTCAAATAGGAATTAAATAAAGAGAATACCTCAGCTCAGTTACACATGCAGAACATAGACCATCACCAAGCAAGGAATCACAATTTAGAAACAGGAAGACAATAATTAATCTGGGAACCCCAAAAGCCAAACTTGGAATGTACAACAACACTATAGAAATAAAACTATAAATTAATTTCCTCTTGTACTAAACAAAGCACAGATGTTAATGATGCACATTTCCCAGAGCTGACATATTCCAATTAATAAATTCAAAATAAAGAGATATTTCTCTACCTTTTGTACAGGTTTTTTTTCAGTTGCAATTGCTCCAGCCACTTTCTTCTGGTTTCTTCATGTCTTCTGCTAACTCTCCATCGTCTGCTGTCCATTTGTCCTTTCTTCTCTCTTCTAGGTTTTTTTTTTCCATTCTCTCTCTACATCTGCTTTAACAAATTAATCTTTCTCCTTTTGCTCTTTCCTCATTCCTCTTTCATCCACTCAAATTTTACCCCTCCATCCTCAATCCCCAGTTACTCTCCTAGTGCCCGGCCAATTGTAGATCTGTCTTCCCTCCCAGACAAAATATTTTTCCCCTCTCCATTTCACTCTCCCAGCTCCATCCCATTCTAATCCTCTCCCAACATCAGCTCCCTTCTAGTTCCAGCCCCACCCAGCATCTGCTCCCTTCTAGTCCCCGCATCAGTCCATTTCCAGTCCTAGCCCCCATCAGCCCATTTCCAATCCTATCCTAGCCCCACCATCAGCCCATTTCCAGTCCTAGCTCCGCCCCCACTCAGCCCATTTCCAGTCCTAGCTCCCTCCCCTCACAGCCTATTTCCATTCCAAGCCCCCCTCCCCATCAGCTATTTGCAGTTCAAGCCCCCCTTTCACTCATCTCATTTCCATTCCAAGCCCCCTCCCCATCAGCTATTTGCAGTTCAAGCCCCCTTCCACTCAGCCCATTACCAGTCCTAGCCCCTCCATAGTCCATTACCAGTCCTAAGCCCCCCATAGCCCATTACCAGTCCTAACCCCATCAGTCCACTTGCAGTCCCAAGCCCCCCATCAGCCCATTTTCAGTCTTAGCCCCCCATAGCCCATTACCAGACCTAACCCCCCCCCCCTATTAGACCACCTCCAGTCCTAACCCCCCCATCAGCCCATTTCCAGTCCTAGCCCCCCCCCCCCTTAGCTCATTACCACTATTCATTCAAAGGTGAGGGTCTTAGACTTTAGGAAGACTAACTTTGCCAAGATGGGCCAATACCTCAGGGAGTCATTAGCAGGATGGGAACAGCTGGGAGATGTAGAAAAACAGTGGGCAAAACTGAAAGGAGATATTTTAAGGGCAACCAACCTTTTTCTTAAAATGGTAAATAAAGGTAAAAGGAAACACTGTTGAAAGAGATAATAGTGAGGTTTCTGGAGTCCAGCGGATTACAGGATCCAAGGCAGCATGGATTCATCAGAGGCAGGTTTTGTCAGACAAATCTGATTGATTTCTTTGACTGGGTGACCAGGGAGCTGGACTGAGGGAGAGCCCTAGATGTTGTGTATTTAGATTTCAGTAAAGCCTGTGATACTGTTCCTCACAGGTGACTTATAAACAAACTGAGCACCCTAGGGATGGATCCTAAAGTTTGGGTTTGAAATTGGTTGGGTGGGAGGCAACAAAGAGTACAGGTAAATGGGACTCACTCTGAGGCGAAGGATGTTACCAGTGATGTGCCCCAGGGATCTGTCCTTGGTCCAATTCTTTTTAACATCTTTGTTAGTGATATATATAGCGGAAGGGCTGTCGGGTAAGGTTTGCCTTTTTGTGGATAATACCAAAATCTGCAATAGAGTAGACACTCAGGAAGGTGTAGATAACATGAGGAGGGATCTAGCTAAGCTTGAAGAATGGTCTAGAATCTGGCAGCTGGGATTTAATGTTAAAAAATGTAAGGTCATGCATTTGGGCTGCAGCAATCCAAGGGAGCAATATAGTATAAGGGGGTGAAGTACTTTTGTCCACTAAAGAGCGGGACCTGGGCGTGGTTGTGTCTGATGATCTTAAAGTAGCTAAACAGGTAGAAAAGGCGATGGCAAAAGCTAAAAGGATGCTTGGGTGCATACGGAGAGGAATGGCTAGCAGAAAAAGGAGGTGATAGTGCCTCTGTATAAGTCTTTGGTGCAACCTCATTTGGAGTATAGTGTGCAATTCTGTAGACTACACCTTCAAAAGAATGTGAACAGGATGGAGTCGGTGCAGAGGGTGGCTACTAAAATGGTTAGTGGTCTTCATTATAAAGCATATGAGGACAGACGTAAGGATCTTAATATGTACACCTTAGAGGAAAGGCGGAATAGAGGTGATATGATTGAGATGTTTAAATACCTCCATGGCATAAATGTTCAGGGGGAGAGCCTCTTTCAATTGAAAGCAAGTTCTGCTATGAGGGAACATGGGATGAGGGTGAAGGGGGATAGATTCTGGAGTGATTTGCGGAAATATTTCTTTATGGAAAGAGTGGTGGATCCGTGGAATAGTCTCCCAGGGGAGGTGGTAGAGATGAGGACAGTAACTGAATTCAAAAAAGCATGGGACAAACACAGAGGATCTCTAAAGGAAGAAAAGGGGACTGTTGTAGTTGTTGATATGGAGATAGGCCATGTGGTCTTTTTCTGTCGTCATATTTCTATGTTTCTATGTTACCAGTCCTAAGCCCCTCATCAGCCCACTTCCAGTCCTAAGCCCCCCATCAGCCCATTTTCAGTCTTAGCCCCCCCATAGCCCATTACCAGTCCTAACCCCCCATCAGCCCACTTCCAGTCTTAGCCCCCCATAGCCCATTACCAGTCTTAAGCCCCCATCAGCCCACCTCCAGTTCTAATCCCCCCATCAGCCCATTTCCAGTCCTAGCCCCCCATAGTCCATTACTAGTCCTAACCCCCATCAGACCACTTCCAGTCCTAACCCCCCCATAGCCCATTACCAGTCCTAAGCCCCCCTCAGCCCACTTCCAGTCCTAAACCCCTCATCACCCCATTTTCAGTCTTAGCCCCCCCCATAGCCCATTACCAGTCCTAACCCCCCATCAGCCCAATTCCAATGTTAGCCCCCCCCTAGCCCATTACCAGTCCTAACCCCCCATCAGCCCACTTCCAATGTTAGGCCCCCCCATAGCCCATTACCAGTTCTAACCCCCCCCCCCATCAGCCCACCTCCAGTCCTAACCCTCCCATCAGCACATTTCCAGTCCTATACCTCCTATAGCCCTTTACTAGTCCTAACCCCCCCATCAGCCCACTTCCAGTCTTAGCCCCCCCATAGCCCATTACCCGTCCTAACCCCCCCCCCCCAATAGCCCATTTCCAGTCCTAACCCCCCTCCACCCATCAGCCCAGATAGATTTAAAAAAAAAAACGGCTGCCGCTACCGCCATGGCAGCAGCAGAATCAAGTGTCCCGCGGGGCCCCCCCTGCCCGGCAGAGCCTTCCCTGCAGCATCATCTCCCAAAGCACGGGCTTTTCAGAGCCGCAAAGGGAGAGTTTCTCTCTCGCGACTCTGCTAAGCCCACCGAGACTGATGGGACTTCCTGTTTCCCATCAGAGTGGAGGAGTGGCCTAGTGGTTGGGGCAAGGTACTTCAGGCCAGAAGGTTGGGGGTTCAAATCCCACTAGAGGACAGCAACCTTGGGCCAGAAGGACTGGGGTTTCTAGTCCCACAGGTGCTCCTTGTGGTCTTGGGCAAGCCACTTCACCCTCCATAGCCCATGTTCCCTGTAAAATAGTTATCTCCAAGTTATAATGCCCTGTTCAATGTAATTTCAGTTTGTTCAATGTAAACCGCACTGATGCAGAATAGTGCGGTATATAAGAGAATGTAAATAAATAAATAAAATAAGTCCCCCTAGATGGAGGATGATGAGAAGCCTGGGCCTGGAAAGCAAGATGAGGAGGTGGAGGAGGATCCTCGCGGCCTGACCCTGGCCATGGCAGGGTCAAAGAGGGGTCAAGTGACATGGAAATGATGAGGTTGGGGTCTGCCGGGGATTGCAGCTCCTGCATGAAGCCATGGTGCCATGGCAACATGATGCCATCACACTGTGGCTCCATGCAGGAGCCTGGCTAACTAGCCAGGGATGTGGCTGGATGTCCATGGTGCCAGAATTGGGGCACATCCTGGATGTGCAGCCACTATGCCGCAATTCTGCTCTTGCATCTAGCCTCCATGGATCATAATTGGGTGCATCTCTGGGCCATCCAAATTTCTGGGCATCTGGAGGGCCCAGACGTGCACCTTCAGAATGGGCCTCAAAGTGTATGAACTCTACTTCGGTTGTAAATTTGGCGATCAAGACAAATCCTGGGCTCCTCACATTTGCTGTGCAACATGTGCTGTCGATCTCAGAGCTTGGCTCAAAGGTACTCAGAAGTCAATGCCATTTGCAGTCCTGATGATATGGCAAGAACAGAAGGATCACATGATGGACTGTTATTTCTTTCCGATCGGTTTTTCTGCTAAAAATAAGAAATCTATTAAATACTCCAGTCTGCCTTCAGCCATGAGACCAATACCGCATGATGAGAGTATGTCAGTACTGAAGTCACCAAGACATGGAGCCTAGATGAGGCCATGTAGGGGTTTTTCAATAAAGGACCCTTTACCAACTCACCTTTGTGTGCTTCCTGTTTCTAGCGAGCGAGGTGTGTGTTTTCCGTGAACAGATATCGAAATGACATGGATCCAGAATTGAATGACTTGGTGAGGGACTTAAGTTTGTCAAAAACAAAGCTGAACTACTTCATTTAAGATTGCAGCTATAGGGTTTGCTGTTGCCAGGTACGAAAATTTCCGTCTTTCATAACCTCCACGAAGATATGAAACATTTCTTTGTGCAGGCTGAGAATCTCTGTTTCTGCACCAACATTGATGGGTTGTTCATGGCTTTGGGTTGTGAGCCTTTTTGTAGATTCGTCACTGTTAAGCCTGAAAGCTGTCTTGTTACACAATGGCAATGTCCACCCTTCAATACCTTTTGCCTATGCAGCGCACATGAAAGAAACCTATGAAAACATGGCGCTGTTGTTGAAACACATACAGTACAACTACAATTGGAACATCTGTGGTGATCTAAAAGTAGCGCCACTGCTACTAGGCATGCAGCTCGGGTAAACCAAATACTGTTTTTTCAGTTGCGAATGGGACTTCTGTGCTAGAGAGTCTCATTACATGAAAACGAACTGGCCACTCCATAAGCATTTGGTTCCAGGACAGAAAAATGTGGTACATAAACCACTTGTCGACACAAGTAATATATTTTTGCCTCCTCTTCATATAAAACTGTGACTGTTAAAAACCTTTGTGAAAGTGATGAACAAGGAAGGTAAAGGATTTTGATATTTGAGACAGATGTTTCCAAGAATAATTGACGCCAAGATTAAGGGAAGCATTTTTATGGGTACAACAAATTAGACACATCATTAATTACAAGTGGTTCGAAGATCTGCTAGTGGGGCCTGAGAAAATCGCATGGATGTTGTTGAGAATTTTCTTGGCAATTACAGGGCACCAAACCACATCCAGCTGGTTGACAACATGCTTCAAGCATATAAAACCATGAAGTGCAATATGTCGTTGAAGATTCATTTTCTGCATTCACACTTAGGGGCTTGTTTACAAAGCTGCGGTAGCGGTTCGCGATCGTTATCGGAGCCGCGACCCCATTGATTTCAATGGGGCCGTGGCTCCGATAACGACCGCGAACCGCTACCGCGGCTTTGTAAACAAGCCCCTTAGACTTCTTCCTTGTCATTCTTGGTGCAGTCAGTGACAAACATGGTGAAAGGTTTCACCAGGACATTGTGATGATGGAAAAGCGGTATCAGGGAACTGGAACTCATCAGTTCTGGCTGACTACTGTGGGACACTGAGACGAGAAGCATCAAATGCTGAGCACAAACGAAAATAAGGAGCAAAACAATTTTGACTCAGGTGAACTAGTGCAATATGTCAGCATCATTGTGTGATTAAACATGCTAAATTCAGTCAAAATTTAATTTCATGTTCCTTCAAATTCCTATGTGTTACAGTCAATCTGAAATTATATTTGTGTTCAGCTTGAAGCTGTCTATCATAATCATCATAACATTTTCAGAAAGCAATATCAATAATTTCATCCTTGATGAAAAAAAAAATAGTGGACAACTTCAACCTGTTTGGGTCATAAATCAATAAATAATGAACTGACAAGCAGTCAAGAAATCTGATGTCACATTGCCCTTGGCAGAATGGCTAGGAAGAACCTAGACCAGATTTTCAAGTGCAGAGATGTACAGTATCTCTGCATACAAAGATTCAATTTCTCTAAGCCATGGTATTTTCAATAATGTCATATAGATGTCAAAGTTTGGACAGTGAATAAGAAACACAGGAAGCAAAATGGATACCTTCAAATTATGGAAGAATACTGTGTATACCATGGACTGCTCGAAGAGCAAATCAGTCAGCACTAGAGGAAGTTTGCTTCTCTCTGATCAGAGAGGAGCAGTGCTTTTTACAGTGCTCTGCTAGAAAAGTGGATTTTGCCTCCTGAGACACCTTGCTGTGAGTTCTAGCTGTTTATTTAACTATTTATTGTTTGTCTAACTGTTTATTTAATTATTTATTGTTTGTCTTAGTGGTGTGCTAGTTCAGCTTTCTCAGCTGTAATTTACCTTGCCTCTCTCAACTAACTGGGCTTTGTGTGGTAGCCAGGTTAACTGTTCATTTTAAATTAAATCTCTCTCCCCAGACCCTGCTGTGTGTTTAAACTTTTTTCCTGCCCTAGCCTACTTGAGTGAATCCTCCCCTCCCCCCCCCCCCTTGCTGAGGTATTGTGTAGCCTTCTTCCTGTTTTCTCCACGTGTGCATAGTCTGTTTTTAGTTTGCTTCTCTCTGATCAAAGAGGAGCAGTGCTTTTTACAGTGCTCTGCTAGAAAAGTGGATTTTGCCTCCTGAGAAACCTTGCTGTGAGTTCTAGCTGTTTATTTAACTATTTATTGTTTGTCTAACTGTTTATTTAATTATTTATTGTTTGTCTTAGTGGTGTGCTAGTTCAGCTTTCTCAGCTGTAATTTACCTTGCCTCTCTCAACTAACTGGGCTTTGTGTGGTAGCCAGGTTAACTGTTCATTTTAAATTAAATCTCTCTCCCCAGACCCTGTTGTGTGTTTAAACTTTTTTCCTGCCCTAGCCTGCTTGAGTGAATCCTCCCCTCCCCCCCCCTTGCTGAGGTATTGTGTAGCCTTCTTCCTGTTTTCTCCACGTGTGCATAGTCTGTTTTTAGTTTGCTTCTCTCTGATCAGAGAGGAGCAGTGTTTTTTACAGTGCTCTGCTAGAAAAGTGGATTTTGCCTCCTGAGACACCTTGCTGTGAGTTCTAGCTGTTTATTTAACTATTTATTGTTTGTATAACTGTTTATTTAATTATTTATTGTTTGTCTTAGTGGTGTGCTAGTTCAGCTTTCTCAGCTGTAATTTACCTTGCCTCTCTCAACTAACTGGGCTTTGTGTGGTAGCCAGGTTAACTGTTCATTTTAAATTAAATCTCTCTCCCCAGACCCTGCTGTGTGTTTAAACTTTTTTCCTGCCCTAGCCTGCTTGAGTGAATCCTCCCCTCCCCCCCCTTGCTGAGGTATTGTGTAGCCTTCTTCCTGTTTTCCTCCACGTGTGCATAGTCTGTTTTTAGTTTGCTTCTCTCTGATCAGAGAGGAGCAGTGCTTTTACAGTGCTCTGCTAGAAAAGTGGATTTTGCCTCCTGAGACACCTTGCTGTGAGTTCTAGCTGTTTATTTAACTATTTATTGTTTGTCTAACTGTTTATTTAATTATTTATTGTTTGTCTTAGTGGTGTGCTTGTTCAGCTTTCTCAGCTGTAATTTACCTTGCCTCTCTCAACTAACTGGGCTTTGTGTGGTAGCCAGGTTAACTGTTCATTTTAAATTAAATCTCTCTCCCCAGACCCTGCTGTGTGTTTAAACCTTTTTCCTGCCCTAGCCTGCTTGAGTGAATCCTCCCCTCCCCCCCCCTTGCTGAGGTATTGTGTAGCCTTCTTCCTGTTTTCTCCACGTGTGCATAGTCTGTTTTTAGTTTGCTTCTCTCTGATCAGAGAGGAGCAGTGCTTTTAACAGTGCTCTGCTAGAAAAGTGGATTTTGCCTCCTGAGACACCTTGCTGTGAGTTCTAGCTGTTTATTTAACTATTTATTGTTTGTCTAACTGTTTATTTAATTATTTATTGTTTGTCTTAGTGGTGTGCTTGTTCAGCTTTCTCAGCTGTAATTTACCTTGCCTCTCTCAACTAACTGGGCTTTGTGTGGTAGCCAGGTTAACTGTTCATTTTAAATTAAATCTCTCTCCCCAGACCCTGCTGTGTGTTTAAACCTTTTTCCTGCCCTAGCCTGCTTGAGTGAATCCTCCCCTCCCCCCCCCCTTGCTGAGGTATTGTGTAGCCTTCTTCCTGTTTTCTCCACGTGTGCATAGTCTGTTTTTAGTTTGCTTCTCTCTGATCAGAGAGGAGCAGTGCTTTTTACAGTGCTCTGCTAGAAAAGTGGATTTTGCCTCCTGAGATACCTTGCTGTGAGTTCTATCTGTTTATTTAACTATTTATTGTTTGTCTAACTGTTTATTTAATTATTTATTGTTTGTCTTAGTGGTGTGCTTGTTCAGCTTTCTCAGCTGTAATTTACCTTGCCTCTCTCAACTAACTGGGCTTTTTGTGGTACTCCCCTCCCCCTCCCCCCTGCTGAGGGTTCAGGACAGGGTACCTTGTAACTGCCCTCTTTAATAGGACTTATCTCCCTCCCTCCCTCCCCAGCACCCACCCACCCCTGGGGTAATTGTAGTTTTATAGGTGCTTGCACATCTTAGAGGAAAAGGGCTGCTCTCAGGTGCAGCTCGTTATCCAAATCAGTCACACACGGAGGAACTGAGATTAATTAATTTAAGCTTTAGGTACACAAGGTGTATTAGGGGTATTAGATACACTTTTATTGGTATAAGCATCTACACCAATCCTTATTATATACAGAATTTAAAAGATCTAAACACAAGCTTTAAACTAAGATGCAGACAGAAGTCCAGCAATGAGATGGGGGTTCTCCGGTCTTTTGCATTGAGTGTCACATGTATGATTTTCTCCCAGCTGGTGAGAGGTCTTACGTATGCACTAAGTGCAAAGAACTCTTTGCTCTCAGGGAACGAGTCCGTTCTCTAGAGGCTAGAGTAGCAGACCTGGAAGACATAAGAAAGACAGAGAAGTACATGGACGTGACCTACAGGGATATAGTCCTGAAGTCCCACCTCCAGTCTGGCAGCATCCCTGTTGCCATGGAGGAGAGAGGTCACATGACAGGAGAGCATCACCCTGGTGTGGCAGGAAGTGATCCTGTAACTAGGACCTGTCCTCCAGGTGATGTAAAACCCTCTCGCACCGAGGGCGTTTCTCCAGGGCCATGTGCCCATGAGGGGAGGGTCAGGACAGCTGTTATAGTCGGTGATTCAATCATCAGGAATGTAGATAGCTGGGTGGCTGGTGGACGTGAGGATCGCCTGGTAACATGCCTGCCTGGTGCGAAGGTAGCGGACCTCACGCACTGCCTAGATAGGATCGTAGATAGTGCTGGGGAGGAGTCTGCTGTCTTGGTACATGTTGGTACCAATGACATAGGAAAATGTGGTAGGGAAGTTCTGGAGGCTAAATTTAAGCTTTTTGGTAGGAAGTTGAAATCCAGAACTTCCAGGATAGCGTTCTCCGAAATGCTTCCTGTTCCACGTGCAGGACCCAAAAGACAGGCAGAGCTCCGGAGTCTCAATGCGTGGATGAGACAATGGTGCAAGGATGAGGGTTTTGGATTTGTTAGGAACTGGGGAACATTCTGGGGAAAGGGGGCGCTCTTCCGAAGGGATGGGCTTCACCTTAATCAGGATGGGACCAGACTGCTGGCATTAACCTTTAAAAAAGAGATAGAGAAGCTTTTAAACTAGAAAATAGGGGAAAGCCGACAGTCACCCAGGAGCGCATGGTTCGGACAAAGGTATCCTTGAAGGATACTACCAAAAGCAGTGAGGTTCCAAAAGGGAGTATAGTAGCCCAAATGCCCTTGAGTAAGGAGCAGACAGAGCATAAAGATTCCAAATTACCCCTGTCTACCAATAGCCAGATTAATATGAATAAAATACAGTCTCTAAAATGCTTGTATGCCAATGCTAGAAGTCTAAACAATAAGATGGGAGAGTTAGAATATATAGCACTAAATGAGAGGTTAGATATGATTGCACTCTCAGAGACATGGTGGAAGGAGGATAACCAGTGGGACACTGTGATACCTGGATACAAACTATATCGTAATGATAGAGCTGATCAAATTGGTGGAGGGGTTGCGCTCTATGTTAGAGAGGGCATTGAGTCAGAAAGGATTAAAGTTTTGCAGGGAACAAAATTTGCTGTAGAATCTCTATGGATTGAAATTCCATTTATGAAGGGGAAAGTGATGGCAGTGGGAGTATACTATCGACCGCCTGGCCAGAATGAACAAATGGATGATGAAATGCTCAAAGAAATCAAGGAAGCTAACAAAAGTCACAACAGAGTAGTAATAATGGGTGATTTCAATTACCCCGGTATCGACTGGGTCAGTGTCACGGCAGGACAAGCTAAAGAGATAAAGTTTCTAGATGGAATAAATGACCAGACCAGAGGGGAAGCCATACTGGACCTAATCCTTAGTGGAACACCAGATCTGGTGCAAGAAATAAGGGTGTTGGGACCACTTGGCAATAGTGATCATAGTATGATCATGTTTGATTTAATTAGTGGAGGACAGATAGTAAAGGAATCCACAGTATTACCTTTTAACTTTCAAAAGGGAGACTATGATAGAATGAGGAATATAGTTAGGAAAAAACTAAAAGGAGCGGTTCCAAAGGTTAAAGACTTACAGCAAGCTTGGGTGTTATTTAAAAATACTATCCTCGAAGCCCAGACCAGCTGTATTCCACGCATTAAGAAGAGTGGAAGAAAGTCCAAAAAACTGCCAGCATGGTTTAAAGGTGAGGTCAGAGAGGCTGTTACTGCCAAAAAAGCAATCTTCAGGAAATGGAAAAAAGAGCCAAATGATGAAAACTGGAAACAGCACAAGCACTGGCAAGTTAAATGCAAAGCATTGATAAGGCAGGCAAAGTGGGAATTTGAGAGGAAACTTGCTACGGAAGCAAAAACACGATATAAAGACTTTTTCAAGTACATTCGTAGCAAAAGGCCTGTGAGTCAATTGGACCATTAGATGATAGAGGGGTAAAAGGGGCAGTAAGAGGAAACAAGGCTATAGCGGAGAGACTGAATGAATTCTTTGCTTCGGTCTTTACTGAGGAAGATGTAGGGATGTTACCCAAGACTGAAGTGGTATTTAAAGGTGATACTGCAGAGGAATTGAGAGAAATATCGCTACACCGGGAAGATATATTACAACTATTTGATAAACTGAATAGTAGCAAATCACCTGGACCGGATGGTATACATCCCAGAGTGTTGAAGGAACTAAAATATGAGATTGCAGACCTGCTATTGGTAATCTGTGAACTTTCATTAAAATCATCTGTAATACCTGAAGATTGGAGGGTCGCCAACGTAACACCAATTTTTAAAAAGGGCTCCAGGGATGACCCGGGAAATTACAGACCGGTGAGCCTGACGTCAGTACCAGGTAAAATGGTAGAAACCATCATAAAGAACAAAATTACACAGCATGTAGATAGTTATGGCCTAATGGGAGACAGCCAACATGGCTTTAGACAAGGAAGATCTTGTCTTACTAATCTGATATGTTTCTTTGAAGGTGTGCATAAACAGGTAGACAAAGGTGAGTCGGTTGATATGGTGTATCTGGACTTCCAGAAAGCTTTTGACAAGGTCCCCCATCAGAGACTTTTGGCGAAGCTAAAAAGTCATGGGATAGGAGGCAGTGTACTATTGTGGATCGGGAACTGGTTAAAAGATAGAAAGCAGAGGGTAGGGCTAAATGGCCAATATTCCCAATGGAAAAAAGTGAATAGTGGAGTACCCCAGGGATCTGTACTGGGTCCGCTACTTTTTGACATATTCATAAATGACCTGGAAAAGGGAATAACTAGTGAGGTTATCAAATTTGCATATGACACAAAACTGTTTAAAGTTGTTAAAACCCAAGAGGATTGTGGAAAACTGCAGGAGGATCTGGATAAATTGGAAGACTGGGCATCCAAATGGCAGATGAAATTTAATGTGGACAAATGCAAAGTTATGCACCTAGGAAAGAACAACCCACACTATTGTTACACGATACAAGGCTCCACATTAGAAACCACCACCCAGGAAAAGGATTTAGGAGTCATCGTGGATAACATGTTAAAACCCTCCGCCCAGTGTGCAGCGGCGGCCAAGAAAGCAAATAGAATGCTAGGTATCATAATGAAAGGGATGGAGAATAAAACAAAGGATATTATAATGCCTCTGTATCGCTCCATGGTACGACCGCACCTTGAATATTGTGTGCAATTCTGGTCAACGTATCTTAAAAAGGACATAGCGTTATTAGAAAAAGTACAGAGAAGAGCCACCAAATTGGTGAAGGGGATGGAAGGCTACTCCTATGAAGAGAGGCTAAAAAGGTTAGGGCTCTTTAGCCTGGAAAAGAGACGGCTGATATGATAGAGGTCTATAAATTAATGAATGGAGTGGAACGGATAAACATGGATCAATTGTTTACGCTATCATAATATAGAAAGACTAGGGGACGGAGGCGGAGCCAGCAGGGCTTTCAAGATGGCTGCATAAAAGCTTAGCTCCGAGGCCCCCGGTCAAGAATCCTGCAAATATTGGAGCACAGTTAACTCAAAATGATTCATATTTGTTGCGGGATTATCCTTTATTGGTGGAGGCAGGATGTCGAGTGCTAAACCTACTAAATTGGACTTCGTCAACCCCACAAACTCCGGCTCCAAAAGGCCGAAATCAGACCCTCTCTCGCCTCACAAGTTGACCTCTCCCCGAGACTCGGAGGACTCTCTGAAAGAAGTGCTAGGAGAGATACGGGCGGTGAAGGGCCTGGTCGTTGCAAACGGCGATGCCATAGCGAAAGTTCAAGCTGAAGTATCTGAAATGAGAGCTCAGATTCGAGGCCTATCGGAGCGCATTGATAAAGTTGATGCAGAAGTTAATGCGCACTCAGCCCAGTTGACATGCCTGAATAAGACCGTCAAAAGAGTGGAGAGTTTGGAGCAACAGCTGGAGGACCTGAACAATCGCGGTAGGAGAAACAACGTGCGGCTCATAGGCCTCCCGGAGGGCGCTGAAGGTGCGGATCTCTCACTGTTTCTCAGCAAGCTGATCCCCGCGGCATTACAACTTACCTTCCCGGTGCCGCTTGAATTTGAAAGAGCGCACCGAGTACCGTCGCAAAGAAGCCTGCATGCGAAGGGTCCTAGACCGGTGATCTTTTGTCTATTAAAGCATCAACAGGCTGTTCAAATTCTCGCAGCGGCTAAGGCTCAGGACTCTGTGTCATATGAGGGCAGGAGTATATCTTTTTTCCCGGACCTGTGTAAAACATCTGTGGATAAACGGCGGAGATTTCTGGCGATGAGGCCGCGGCTGCAACAGCTTCAGGCGAGATATGGCTTGCTATACCCTGCACGTCTCCGAGTTACTTACCACAACGTTACTAAGACCTACGATGACCCAAGGGAGGTCCTACAATTTCTTGAAGAGCAAGAAGGCCTCAAGATGCAATAGCTGGGCCTCTGCTTTTTGGGCCAGCCTCTCCAAAGGACGCAGGACTTTGGTTTTCATAGTCTGATAGGTTCGTCGGGTTGAGCAGGCTGAGTCGTCTTCACTGTATTATATGACCTTCTGTTTTCAGTGTTAATACGATAGTGGGAACAGTGTTATGTGGAGTGGGGGAATCGTGGGAGGGGAGCGGGATTTACCCTGCTCTTGTAGAGGGTGGCAGGTATGTGGATGCCTTAATTCTTGCTGCTCTTTGTTTTCTCTCTCTCCCTTTCATTTCACCTGAATATATTCTCATACACGGTGAATGTGTGTTGATGCTTAAGTTTCTTCTGGGCATTAATAGTTTTGCAGATGTATAAGGAGACTGGTGGGATGTTAAGAATCGTACAAGGTTATAGCTCTGTTGGAACTGTGTTAGCTTGTGTGGGTTAACTGTCCTGTAACATGGGGGGCATCGGGTGGTCCTCTTGATACGCTACTGGCTCACCCAGGGTATACCTCCGTATTGTGGGGGAGATATTGGGACCTTGCAAACCTCTTTTCCTTAAGATGTGGCACGAGGGTCATATTGCTGCAGCGGATCCAGAGGGGACCTCAGGAGGACGTGAGTACCTTCCCAGTCTGATATGCCCTCAATCAAAGTATTATCCCTTAACGTAAAGGGCATTAAGAATCCTATTAAGAGAAAAAAGATTCTAACTTACTGTCAAAAGCAGGGGGCTGAAATAGTGCTTCTCCAGGAAACGCATCTTAGTGATAAAGAGTCTTTGAAACTGACAGGGAAACACTACTCTCTCATGTCATATGCAGCTGCTATGGGAAAGAAAAACGGGGTTGCGATACTGTTCAAACGCTCCAGTGCCATACAGCTGTTATCTTCTAGAGCTGATCCAGAGGGAAGGTGGTCCTATGTGCAAATCAAAACTGCCAAGCGACAAATATTAATAGTCAATGTCTATGCACCTAATTGTGACAACCCTTGTTTCTTTTCAAAGCTGGCGGAGGCGCTGCTGGAGTTTTCTTCTCTTCCTGTTATTTTTGGGGGGGACTTCAATTTGGTCCTTGATCCCCTATTGGATTGTCAGCCGTGTCGAGCTCCACGACGAAGCAGAGCAGCCAAAGTCCTCCTTTCCATGATGGAAGATATGGGAATGGTCGATATCTGGAGGATTCTTCACCCCCAACAAAGAGATTACACTTTTTATTTGCCCCCGCACGGGTCGCATTCAAGGATCGATTTTTTCCTGGTGTCCAGGTCGGTTGCTGCGGATATCAGGTGCGCTGAGATTCTAAGCACACATATATCAGATCATGCTGCGATAATGCTTGAATTGGAGCCATCCGTAGAGTCTGTCAAAGGTGGTGGCTGGTTCTTCCCCAGGTCGCTGTTGGCTGAGGAACCCTTTCGTCAGCATGTAAAACAGGCCATTTCAGAATATTTTGCGATAAATTCCCCGGACGATACCTCCATTTGGGCATGGTGGGAGGCCTTTAAGGCGTCCATCCGAGCAAAGATTTCCAGCTATGTCATAGCAAACACGCGGAAGGCGAAAAGAGAGCTAGCGGATTTGGATGCACAGATCAGGGCAGGTGAAAGGCTACTGCAACGTCAGTACCGTGCGGAGGTCCTTACAAGGCTTCAACGGCTGCGCTATCGTTATAATCTGTTGCTCAGCAATGAGGTGGAACAGAAGGTCTTTGAGCAGAATGCGTGTTACCATACAGAAATGAACAGAGCTGGTAGGCTACTAGCTGCTCATCTCAAGCCTCGCAAGGAGAAATCACACATAGTGTCCTTAAAAGACGAACATGGAAACTCTCAGGAGGGTAATGCCCAGATAATGGAAATCTTTAGAAGTTTCTACTTGCAATTGTACTCCTCTGAAGGAGTCGGCGATGTCCCTGATGTGGAGCGTTTCTTGGAAGGGATAATGCATCCAACAGTGGATGAGGCTCAGGCTGCCTTGCTCGGCAAAGACATAGAACAAGAAGAACTTCGGGAAGTAATGTCTGCAATGCAAAGCGGTAAGGCTGCGGGCCCCGACGGTATCCCGAGTGAGTTCTATCGAACATTTGCTCCAGAATTGTCTCCCCGTCTATTGACTTATTTTCAACGGCTTCAAGACCAAGCACCTGATACAGGAGCATTTGCGGAGGCCACGATAGTGGTACTTGAAAAGCCTGGAAGGGATCCGACGCTAGTGGGTAACTACCGACCCATATCTCTCTTGAATGCCGACTATAAGCTCTACTCGGCTATACTGGTTGGGCGGCTTAACAAAGTGCTTCACACGCTTGTCCACCCGGATCAATGCGGTTTTGTGATGGGAAGATCCACGGCGGATAACTCTAGACTTCTGTGTTCCCTCTTGGATGTGGCAGAACGCTGCGACTCGCCTCTTGTAGGCCTGTCCCTGGATGCTGAAAAGGCATTTGACAGACTGGAATGGCCTTTTCTTTTTCAAGTACTAGAGTGGTTTGGACTACCCAGGAAATACATAAATATGATACAGGTGCTGTATTCTCATCCATCTGCTAGAATCCTAGTTAATCAAGAGCTTTCCCGGTCCTTCAGCCTGCGGCGAGGTACACGACAAGGGTGCCCGATGTCGCCCCTCTTATTCAATCTGGCATTAGAACCTTTGGCGCTGTTGGTGCGGCAATCCAGTGACATTTACGGCATCAAGATTGATGACCTTCACATTAAGCTTTCTGCCTACGCCGATGATCTAATGTTTTTTTTACGACCACTCTCCATATCTCCCTTGCTTAAGTTGATTGACAAATATGGTAAATATTCAGGCTATAAGGTGAATTGGTCAAAATCAGTGGCTTTCCCCCTTAACACCCAGGCTAATAGCAGCCTTGTGCAGGAGTTTTCTTTCCAATGGGCAGCTGGCCCTATAAAATATTTAGGAGCTCAATATGTTGCTCCCTTGGAGGAAACAGTGCGACTCAACGTGGACCAAATAAAAGAGATTGCTCGATCATTTACACTGCAATGGTCCCCGCTCCACTTATCGTGGTGGGGACGGCTGGAATCCATCAAGATGATGCTTATGCCAAAAATCACTTATATATTGGGAATGATACCTATTGTGCTTCCGATATCTGTCTACAAGGGGATCGAACGTACTCTGAGTGCTTTTCTTTGGAACGGAAAGACTCCTAGGATAGCTCTACGGAAACTGAAAGCGGGAAAGGAGAAGGGGGGGGTCCACTTTCCTGATTTCCATTGGTACCACTTGGCAGCGATACTTAAGCAAGGCAGTCTTTGGACGTCGACAGATTCACTTGCTTATAAGCCTACCTGGTTAGCCCTCGAAGAGCGGCTTTGCCACCCGTACCCGATGCGATGTGTTATGGGAATGAAATTTCCAGAGTCTTGTAAGATGGGGAGCATAATTGTATCTACGCAAAGTGCTTTTCAATCCTTTATCCCACTCATTGCAGCAGAGAATCCGCCTTCTCTCTTCCTGCCTATATGGTACAATCCGGCTTTCAAGATTCACTCGTCCCCTTTTGCATGGACTGCGTGGCAGAGATGTGACATTTGGACAGTGGGGCAGCTGATAGCCGGCGGTCAATGGAAAGAGTTTGGAGCGCTACGCGCGGAATTTGGATTGCCCTCAACGTGTTATTTCCAATGGCTTCAACTTAGGCACTGTCTTTCACAGTCAGGGATCCGGCCTGGAGAATGTACGCCTAGCTGGGGCCTAGCGGAGACTATGATGGACCTGACTGTCAAGAAAGGTGGAATTACGACTATTTATGCGCTTTTTCGTGCGCAGGGCCCAAGCCATCTGCAGGGGCTAAGCAAACTCTGGGAAGAAGAAGTAGACTCACCTTGGACTCCAAAGTCTTGGCGCTTGTTTTGGGGGCCGTTTCTGCGTGCTTCCAGATCGGCGGCGCTTACCCAGACAATGTTTTTTTTTGCCCATCGGACATTCATAACTCCTGTAAAGCTGGCCAAGTGGTCCGCGACCAAATCCTCCATGTGCTGGTCTTGTCAGCTAGCGGTGGGTACCATGAGGCACATGTTCTTTGAATGCTCTTTCGTTCAGGGATTTTGGGTGTCAGTCTGGGCCAGGATTCAGAAGGTATTGGGTTACTCTGTTCCTCTAACGTGGCGCATAGTCGCGTTGCGATCGCTGGCAAGAATCCCACAGCTCGATAAAGAACATTTTTTTATCCTGAACTTTATGATGGCTATCGCCATTAAAACGATATTATTCTGCTGGAAGGACGCCTCTAAGCTCAATTGGCTTCTTTGGTGGAACCAAGTCTGTCTTTTTAGCAGATATGAAAAAATTCAGGACAAAGCTCTTATTTTAAGGGGGAACAGAGTTAATCCTACTAAATGGGCCGCTTTGGATCGATATGCAGGTGCTGCAGCAAGCTAATGTCGTGCATATAGAGAGGTTTGCAAGGTACGGGGTGGGTGGTTCTCTTAGTTTTATGGGGTGTTGGATATGAGTTTTTCTGGTTTTGGTTATAGTGTACTGGTTGTACTATGACTGTTTTTGCTGTAAAGTTATAAAAAGATGTAATAAAAAAAAAAAAAAGAAAGACTAGGGGACATGTAATGAAGCTACAGGGTAAACTATTTAAGACAAATAAGAGAAAATATTTTTTCACTCAACGTGTAATCAAACTCTGGAATCTGTTACCGGAGGATGTAGTAAGGGCTGCTAGTATAGCTGGGTTTAAAAAAGGTTTGGACAAGTTCCTGGAGGAAAGGTCCATAAACCACTATTAAAAAGGGACCCAGGATATCAATGCTTGACCCAGTACAAGCATTGTGGAACCTGTGTCTTTTGGGGATATTGCTAGGTATGTATGACCTAGATTGGCCACTGTTGGAAACAGGATACTGGGCTTGATGGACCTCGGTCTGACCCAGTATGGCATGTCTTATGTTCTTATATCAAATCTAAGCTTTCCTTAGATACTTAAATGACAAGACTTTGACTTTCATACAAAGAGAAAGATCATTAGAGAAAAAGACATCAGGCCCAAAATTCAAAAACAACCTGAGCTCCTAAATTTAGGCTCTGATATTAAGCTCTAAATTTGTGCCCTATTTTCAACCACACTTAGAAGCCTACATTTTCAGATGAAAAGTCATCCAAATTTAGGAGCTTAAAATTTATGGGCCCAATGTTCGAAGGGCATTTACATGGTTTACAGTCTAGTAAACTGTGTAAATGACTTAGATGGGGATATTCAACAGCACATACATGGTTAGTGCCATTCAATATCCCCATCTAAGTCCCCTAAGCAACCCAATGCTATCCGGTTAGCATCAGGGCATGTCGGAGGGTTCCGGGGTGGAGCAGAAGTGGTGACTGCCACTAACTGGGTAGCGACGATATTGGACCGCTACCCGGTTAGTGATCCATGCCTAAAACTAGGCCAGCTTTTGGCTTGCCTAGTTTTAGCCATGGATGCTAACCGGGTAATGGTCCAATATCGCCACTTCCCGGTTAGGCTCTGCAGATTTATCCACTCAGCACCAAACCCGGATATTCAATGCCATTGCCATGGCATTGAATATCCGAGTTTTGGGATCAGCAGGCAGAGTTATGCACCGTAGCAGTGCATAGCCTGCCCAGTTGAAAATCGGCCCAGTATTGCAAAGCATTTGCATGGTTTACAGAGCTCTAAACCATGTAAATGCCCCTAAGCAGGAAATTCGGCAGCACTAACATGGTCGGTGCCACTGAATATCCCTGAGTAACGCCACTATACACCCTGATGCTAACCGCTTAACATTAGGGTGTGTTAGGGGCATTTCAGGGACGGTACCCAAGGATAACCAGTCAGCAGCAATATTCAGTGATGAAAGTTAGGCACAGGAAATACTGTGCTATCTTTTGCTGCCAAAGCTAACTGGGCAGCGGCTGAATATCACCTCTGCCCAGTTCGCTTCTGTGCCATGAGTGACTGTGTGGCAAACCTGGATATTCAATGCCAGTGGCTGGATATGGTCCCGGCAATGAATATCTGGGTCAACTCTTCAGTGGCAATGACTAGGCACTGTACTCGCACTAACCGCTGCCGCTGAATATCAGGCCCTGTGCTCCTAAATTTAGGCCTGCCATTCATTTGCCTAGATTTATTACCCTAATTTTGGTGCATATTGCTGAAAAATCTGTGCTAAGCTCCTAACCTTTTGCCCCACCTTAAATCTGCCCCATTTCTACCCACGCTTTATGCTTCTAAATCTAGGAGTTTAGTTTGAACAAAAAGATTTAGATCCTCAACCCTAGTAAACTTTCAATTTAGGAGCATAACTTTCAAAGTTAGGATCATATATCCTTTCAATATTGTGTCCATCGTGCTTGACAAGATTGGAGGTCAATACAATGTGATGAATCAATACAATAATAGCTATTCAAGCCACTCTGTCAACAATTAGACACCTGACAGGAGACCAAACAGAGTTTAGGATAACTATTCATAGGATCACCATGCGTCGACATGACCTCAATGTTACTTAACAACAACAACTGTAAGGGAGTAGCAGCTAGCCAGGCACAAGAATGCGCTGGCATACACAGCTCTTCATTCCTCATGTGCTAATCTGCCAGTACTAGGAAAAAGAGTAACTGTGCCCTAGGCCACATCCTCCTTCTCTACTGCCTAGGATCCAGTTTGGAGTTTGAACTACAACCATAGCCTGAGTTCAGTAAATAAGGCATGTCCCGATGTTAATTCTTTATCTCGATTGACTATAGATAGCATAAAAGTACAATGCAGAAGTTTAGTTTATTAGTTCTTGATATACTGCCTTTGGCACACATACAAGGTGGTTTACAATAACAATCGTTAACAGGCCTAGAAAGGAACTACAATAACTAATAGGAAAGGAAAGCACAGTAGAGGGTAAATGGTGACAGAAAGAAGGCAATGGCATATTATTCTTGGGAGGTTAGCCTGACCCCGAAGGCCTGCTCAAAGGTGTAGGTCTTCAGCAGGACTTTAAATTTATTGAAATTGGTTTCTAAGTGGATTTGGATGGGGAGGCAATTCCAACAAGATGGGGCAAGAAAGAAGAATGCTGAGAGTCGAGTGGAGTCGTATTGAGCTTTAGATGACAGGGGAATGCATAATCTATTTTCATGCAAGGAGCGAAGACAGCGAGGAGGCACATAAGGAATTACCAGGACCAGAAGGGAGCTGGAAGGTAAGCTCCTCCCTGCTCCCCACCAGCACAGACTATCAGCCCAGCTACACCAGCATTTTTAAAAGGCCAAGATCAGGCAGGCCGCACCTGAGGGCTTTGCCAGAGGGCTCTTTGGCATGGCCCTTAGGTGTGGACCAACTCTTTACAGGACAAGAGAAGGCACTTCCCTATCCCCACTGAGGATTCACACAGCAGACATGCAATATAAGAGAGGATCGTGCCAATGTTCATCCAAAAACACAGCAACGAATACTGCTACTCTAAAGACCACAACACAGGAGAACATGCCCCACCACTCTACCCCAGACATTAACAGCCTGCGGAATCAGGCATCACCCCCGCTATGCCTACCACCTCAGCCAGCAGGTATTTAAAACATTTAGGACTGCTTCAACTCGATCTCCACACCATGTTCTGCCTTGTTCCACACATCATCATCCTGCTCCTTGCCTGCCACACATTCATACAATCTTCAGGCCTTACTACAATATCATACATTCCTATCATTCACACTCATTCAGGCTCCAACCCATCTTCCTCAAGTCCCGAACTAGGAATGCCCACTAACTACTCAAGATACAGCCCTCCCACATACCTCCCACTACTTCCAATTAACCACTCAACACCCAACCACTCAGATGTGTCCCCATAAAGAGCAGATCTGTCCGTAACAAGATCCCCGTCCTGACCGACTACATAAAGGAAAATCATATCAGTATACTCTGTATAACAGAATCCTGGCTCAATGAGAGTGATACAGTCCTACTAAACCAAGTTGCCATCTCCTCGTACCATCTCTTCCACCAACCAAGAGCACACAAAAGGGGAGGAGGGGTACTTATAATAGCCAAGGAAGACCTCAACTTCAAAACCACTAGTTTCAGCTCTAGCACCGCACTGGATATCATAACCATAAGCAACTCCTATTTATCTCTCTGCCTAACATACAGAGAACCAACAGCAGGACCCAGTGACCTCTTACCACTCATCAAAGAAGCATGCTCAGAGCACCACAAAAACAAGTATTTTATTCTCCTGAGTAACCTCAACCTCCCCACCTTACCTAGCAAATAAACCACTCCTTTCCTCCAAGCACTCGAAGCACTCCAGCTCAATGCATAACAAGGAAGCTATCCTTGACTTCATTTTCACGCCAGCCACCTGACTGCACGAAGTCCCTTCCACCATAACCCAAGTCACATCAGTACCTTGGTCCAACCATAACCTAATTATCTTCTACCTCCCAACCTCCTCTAAAACAGCCAGCCTTAAATCTCCATCTACCAATTCACAGAGATCCAAGATGTTTGATAATAACTCATTCATTAGCAGCATTCTGCCCATACCTTAAGATACACCAACCAACCTTGACGCCTTCATATCCGAATGGAACACAAACATATCATCATATGCTATCATGCAGGACAACACCTCAATGATGAAAAGACCACACCATGCACTCTAGTTCGCTTCTCAACTCAAAACTCTGAAAAACAAGCTTAGGCAACTAGAGCAGAGATGGAGACAACATAAAAATCCATCTAATCGCTTAGCCTATGCAAACGCCCTAGCGAACTACTACGCACTCACCCTTCTTAAGAAAAAAGAGTATCATTCCAACCTACTTAATGCCTCTCTTAACCGCCCCAGAGAGCTATACAACATAACCCTGAATCTGATCAAGACCCCAGTCAGTACAAATTCCAAAGCAATTAGGTCTCTTACTGAACGTGTTTCAAAATAACAGAAAAACTGATACGTTCAACTCCAACTCTGTAGAAAAAGTCTACCAATTTATGAAGACAACGGCACTCTAGATTACATATAGTGAGCGAAACTAAGGTCTCAGACTTATTCAGCACTCAATCTGGACTCGCGTCCTTTCATATGGTGCTTGTTTGCATCAATGACCTTATACTTAAGTAACTCTTTGCCACTCTTTATCACTGTGCTTATAAAATACGTTTGTTCTGCTGTGCACTTATTCAACTTTCAATGTCTCTTCTTTGCAAGCAAAAAGACTCACAAAATGCCACTAACTCCAAACTTAGCTGTTTTTTTCTGTTCGTGATGAAACTTTTTGTGGCTATTTTGTGTTGTCTATCAAATACTTAACCGCACTGCAGTGTTGCACCATCACCATCTTTCAATGAAGATCTCAGATCTCGACGCTATCTCTAGGCGCCATAACGGAGTTTCACAATCAAGGTTTCATCAGGAGATCTGCACCATCCTCGTGTTCTACAACAATAAAAATCTACTATAAATCCATGTGTCTCCCCCTACAATAAAAATCCACTAGAAATCCATGTGTCTTCCCCTACCAAATAAGATAATGAAAACCTTTTCTACTTACTCGACACCAAATGCTGCCCGCGCCTTCTTTCAGATTATACTGTCTCTCTCCTCGTAACAAACCGAACTTTCTCAGTGTTAGTATAGCCGCCGCGCATTCGAGATAAGACTTCCCTCAGACATTAAAACCCGTATGCATGAGACCGCAATCACATACACCTGTTCCTTTTCCATACAGGAACTTCAAATCACACCTTTTGTTCCTTTTTTCTTTTTTTGCCAAATACTACCACATGGGGGTACATTAGCAAACTCACCTCTTTTGAATGTTTATAAAACTATCCTCTACCCCTATCGGTAGACAAGATCGATGCTCTACCGAACTATAGCCTTCAGGTACAAACCGCCCAATCAATCGCCGCATTTAACCCTTTAGGTGAAACTGTATCTAATCTATAAATCCATCTCTCTTTTGTGAGTCTTTTTGCTTGCAAAGAAGAGACATTGAAAGTTGAATAAGTGCACAGCAGAACAAACGTATTTTATAAGCACAGTGATACAGAGTGGCGAAGAGTTACTTAAGTATAAGGTCATTGATGCAAACAAGCACCATATGAAAGGACGCGAGTCCAGATTGAGTGCTGAATAAGTCTGAGACCATAGTTTCGCTCATTATATGTAATCTAGAGTGCCGTTGTCTTCATAAATTGGTAGACTTTTTCTACAGTTGGAGTTGAACGTATCAGTTTTTCTAGTACAAATTCCAAGCCTACTCTCACACCAAATGCTATGGTGTGATTTCTCTAAACAATGCAATCAACTACTTCACCTCTGTCTCATGCGACTACATCAACACCACAAATGCAACAACTTGGTCATAAGAACATAAGAACATAAGATATGCCATACTGGGTCAGACCAAGGTCCATCAAGCCCAGTATTCTGTTTCCAACAGTGGCCAATCTAGGTCATACGTACCTAGCAGTTTCCCCAAGGGACACAGGTTCCACAATGCTTGTATTGGTTCAAGCATTGATATCCTGGGTCCCTTCTTAATAATGGTTTATGGACCTTTCCTCCAGGAACTTGTCCAAACCGTTTTTAAACCCAGCTACACTAATAGCCTTTACTACATCCTCTGGTAACAAATTCCAGAGTTTGATTACACGTTGAGTGAAAAAATATTTTCTTTTATTAGTCTTAAATAGTTTACCCTGTAGTTTCATTGCATGTCCCCTAGTCTTTCTATATTCTGATAAGGTAAACAATCGATCTACGTTTACCCGTTCCACTCCGTTCATTAATTTATAAACTTCTATCATATCTCCCCTCAGCCGTCTCTTTTCCAGGTTAAAGAGCCCCAACCTTTTTAGCCTTTCTTCATAGGAGTATCCTTCCATCCCCTTTACCATTTTGGTGGCTCTTCTCTGAACCTTTTCTAAAATCGCTATATCCTTTTTAAGATACGGCGACCAGAATTGCACACAATATTCAAGGTGCGGTCTCACCATGGAACGATATAGAGGCATTATAATATCTTCATCTTTCAGACAACTGTCCACCCAGGAGTTGGTAGATATTATAACAAACCTCAACTACACCACCTCATCACTTGATCCTTGCCCACGCTCCTGGATTAAAAGGACCAAACAAGATCTCGCCCCAACCATCCTGTACATTATCCATACATCACTATTACTGGGCTTTATGCCAGCTGCCCTTAAGCAAGAATCCATCAGATCCTTACTAAAAAAAACCCTCAGCAGACCTTCAGCACCAGCATCTTATTGACCTATTTCCAGTATCCCCTCCCTAGCTAAAATCATCAAAAAGGCTGTGCAGCTTCAGACCTAGGGCTTCATAAATACCCATGCCCCCTTGACTGTCATCAACATGGATTCAAGCCTTTTCACAGCACCAAAACGCTTCTGGCATCCCTCCTGGATACTTGGATTTAAGGCACACAGAAAATCACCCAAGGATTCATTCTCATCTTTATTGATATCTCTGCAGACTTCGACTCGGTCTCCTACACCCTTCTAATCTTGCCGCTCCATTCAGTTTGTCTCAGAAGTACAACTCTACAGTGGTTTCGACCATTCCTATCCAACTGATCCCATCAAGTCAGAATTAGAAACAAAACCTCCAAACCTTTTGAACTACAAGGATTACCTCAAGGCTCTGCTGCGCAGCTAATCTTCCGCCAGCCTCGTCATGCCCATATTACTCCTCTTTTCAAGTCACTTCATTGGCTCCCTATCCGTTTCCGCATCCAGTTCAAACTTCTCCTGCTGACCTATAAATGCATTCACTCTGCGACTCCTCTCTACCTTTCTTCTCTTATCTCTCCTTACAACCCCCTTCAGGAACTCCGCTCTTCTAGCAAACTGCTTCTGTCTGTGTCCTTCTCTTCTACTGCTAACTCCAGACTTCGCTCCTTTCACCTTGCTGCACCTTACGCCTGGAACAAACTACCTGTGTCTGTATGTCAGACACCCTCTCTAACCCTCTTCAAATCCAGGCTGAAAACACACCTCTTTGCTACTGCTTTTGGATATTGACCCACCTGATCTCCTTTTTCTTTCCCCTTGCTTTATCCCTGCCTACACCTTCTGTGTTTGTCTTGACTAGATTGTAAGCTCTGATGAGCAGAGACTGTCTCTTACATCTCTGTGCAGCACTGCGTACAACTTGTAGCGCTATATAAATGCTCAATAGTAGTAGTAGTAGTAAGGCTCTGCATTATCTTCACTGCTTTTTAAGATCTTCATCCAGTCCCTTACATCTATATGCAGTTGACATCCTAATCTACACTTCATTCCCCACCACCAACCCCGATTACTCTGCTGTTAGCCAATGCCTAGAATCCATGATCCAATGGCTTAAAAACCACAGCATGCACATTAATCCCAACAAAAATGAAGTCCTTCACATAACCAAGCTCCTCACCTTCACTCTACCTATCACACTCAAATTGGCCAACTTAACCCTTAAAGTTAAACAGCAAGTAAAATATCTTGGCATAATCTTGGATTAATAACTCTGCTTCTACCACCATATCAAACAAGTCACCAAGGCTGCTTATTTCTGAATGAGAACACTCCAACACCTTCTCCCCCTTCTGGATCACAATGACTTCAGAAACATCTGCTAAGCACTTATCACCCCCATTCTGGCATATGCAAACGTAATCTACCAGGGGCTCCCAAAATCATCTTTACTGCCTTTACAGCTTGCTCAAAACTCAGCAGTCAGAATAATCACAGGCACTGGTCCACAAGAGCATATCATCCCCACCCTGAAATGGCTTCACTGGCTCCCCATCCACATGAAGATTAAATACAAAGTCTCTCTAAACATATTTAAGACCATTCACCACCTCTCACTTGGTTTGCAGCTTGTCGTACTGTGAGGGCTTGTGTGCATCAGTGATGCTGAGAGCTAAATTATCGGTAGTTTAACTACTGGCAGGTTCTCCCAAGATGGACAGGTCTCAGCTGAGATGCCAGACCAAGACAAACCACCCATCTGGGCAGCAGCAGAATGGGATAGTGTTGACGGTGGAGGATCACATTTCTGTGACAACGGCAACAACACCAAACTTAAAATGCGCGGAAGAAAGGCTCGGCAATCTACTTCTGTATCCTGCCATGAAAACCCAATGGATAGTTACAACAAAACAAATTGTGCTGTAGTGCTGGAAGATGAGACCCCCAGGTTGGAAGGCACTCAACTAGCTACTGGGGAAGAGCTGAAGACTTTTCAGAGTAAAGCCAGCATTTATGATGTGGTTGGATCAAAGTCCTCGGGACGTCTGACTGCTGATGTAGCTGCGCATGAAATGAGAGTCAGAAGCTGTAAAGATGTCTTACACATTGGAACATGGAACGTACAAAGCATGAACCAAGGGAAGTTGGAGGTGGTCAAGAATGAAATGGAACATGTACAACTTGATCTGTTGGGTGTCAGCGAACTGAAATGGACTGGCATCGGGCACTTTGCATCAGATGATCACATGGTCTACTTTGCTGGAAATGAAAGACAAAGAAAAAATGGTGTTGCATTTATAATAAAGAAGAAACTTGCAAGAACTGTAATGAAATACAATGCAGTCAGCGAACGCTTAATCTCTATTTGTCTACGAGGAATGCCTATCAACACAACTATAATTCAAGTATATGCCCCAACAACAGCTGCAGAAGAGAATGAAATTGAAGAGTTCTATGAACAAGTACAAGCTGAAATTGACAGAACATGCAAACAGGATATCCTGATAGTCATGGGTGATTGGAACGCAAAGGTTGGCAACAAAGAAGAAGACAAAGTAGTTGGAAAATATGGACTTGGCAACAGAAATGAAGCTGGAGAAAGACTGATAGAATTCTGCAAGACCAACAATCTATTCATCTCGAACACCTTCTTCCAGCAACACAAGCGGCGACTGTACACATGGACTTCACCCAATGGATTGTATAAAAATCAAATTGACTACATCTGTGGAAGTCAATGATGGAAAAGCTCTATAACATCAACAAAGACAAAACCAGGAGCTGACTGTGGTATAGATCATCAACTACTAGTATGCAAACTCAAGCTAAAGCTGAAAAAGAGCAAACCACTCATGAATGCAGCAAAATATGACCTTGAGAATATACCACTGGAATTTAAAGACTGCCTGCAAAATCGATTTATTGCTTTAGATACAAATGATAGAGTTCCAGAAGAGTTATGGAATGACATCAAGAAGGTTGTGTTGGAAGAAAGCGAGAAGTCTCTACAAAAGGTAAAAAAGAAAAAATGGAGTTTGTCAGGGGATCCAAGATGGCGGTATGCTGTGTTTAGGCTCTGGAGGCGTTTTTCCCGATGGGACGGAAGAGGAAGATGAAGCGCGATATGCAGCCCCAGGCACCCACGCAGACCTCTACTCTTGTTACAGGTCCTCTGGATGCTTTTGTTGTGCGCTCCGAGGAGTCGCAGCCTAATTTGGGGAGCGGTGGCTCGATGCGAGGTCGCTTGGAGCTGAGTAGCTTGGTGTCTCCTGTGAGCAGCGATCTTACGCCCCCGGATTTGCATCGAGACCCGAAGCAGCCATGCCTGGAAGTAGCTCGGCACAGTGGGGTCTTGTCAACCTCTCCAAAGTTGGGAGGTTCTGGCTCACCCCTGGGGTCGCTGGTGCCTGGTGAATTAGAAGGTGTAATTCCTTCAACCGGGCACGTTCTACAATCTTTGGTCGAATCTTCGAGCTCTGCTCCGGTGTCGGTTGGAGGCTCTGGATCCCCTTCTTCTGGAATCCCGCTGCCTTGTAGTGCTTTGCCAGCTACTCAGCATGGGTTGATTTTCCCTTCTTTTTCCTTGCCTCGGCCAGAGCACTTCACTTTAGAATCGATCTGGATGGCGATTAATCAGCTTGGGGAAGTTTTTGGAACACAGTTTAAGGGACTCCAAGAACAGGTTGTATCCAATTCTACAAGTATCTCAAAGTTGGAACAGGACTTGACAATGCTAAAATCTGCTGTGGATGATGTTTCAGTTAAAAGCAATCAGTTTGAGACTTTATCTGAGTCTTTTATTAAGGACTCTAATCAGATTAAAATTAGGATGGAACAATTTGAGAATTTCTCTAAGTTAGCTAATTTACGATTGGTTAATTTTCCTTTTATGCCTAATGTTTCTCCTAAGGAAATGTTTAGAAGTTACTTGTTAGAGGTTTTTGGGGTTTCTGGGGACTCATGTCCCCCATTGGTTAAAGCTTATTATCTTCCTACCTCCAGGAAGACCCCCGCCTCTTCTGAGACTGGGGGTGCGGGAATGGATGTATTGAATGTTTCTGAACTGTTGGAAACTTCGGATTCGGTTTTGGTTAAACCTGCGACTTGTATAGTCACCTTTGCACTGGTTTCTGATAGGGATTGGTTATTAAGGATGTTTTTCAAGAAAAGGAATGTATTATTTAAGGGGTGCCTCGTCCGTATATTTCCTGACCTAGCTAGGGAGACTAGACGACGCAGGAGTGAATTTTTAATCCTGCGACCACGGGTCCTCCAGCTTGGGGGTTTATTTTTTCTGAAATACCCTTGTAAATGTCTGGTAAAACTACAGGGCAATTCTTATATTTTTGTGTATCCTTCTCAATTAATTTCCTTTTTAAACAGTCGAGGTTCCTAGGGGGTGTGTAAGCGGGCCTCCAGATGTATTAGTTTATATGGGCTGTATCACATCTAACCTTATATTGTAAAAAAATTTTTCCTTTGTTTCATTTTCTTTGCTCTTGGATCTCCCATATTGTGGACTATATCAGGGGTTCATTTTTGTGTATTGTATTCCTTTGTATTTCCTGTTGGTGTATCTGAGCAAGTGTGTTTACTTGTATTTTTGTTTTGAAAATCAAATAAAAAAAAAAAAAAGGCCAAAATGGATGACGTAAGAAACTCTGAAAATTGCCCAGAAACGCAGAGAAGCTAAAACCAGAGGAGAAAGAAAGACAATCACAGAACTCAACAGAGATTTCCAACGTGCAGCAAGACAGGAAAAGGAAAAGTACTACAATGACGCATGCAAGGAAATAGAAGCAGAAACTATTAGAGGAAGAACAAGATCAGCTTTCCTAAAGCTACGAGAGTTAAAGAAAAAGTTCCAGCCTCGAATTGGAATGTTACAAGATGCTCAAGGTTCTATGTTGAATGATGCTGAGAAGATCAAGAAAAGATGGAAGGAATATACAGAGGTTTTATATGATAAAGATCAAGTGGACCAACAGCCGTATCAACCTGTACCTTATGATCTGGAACCATTGGTGATGAAAGAAGAAGTTGAAGCAGCATTGAAAGCCTTATCAAAGAACAAAGCACCAGGCATTGATTGCATTCCCATAGAAGTATTACAGCAATCTGATGCAGCTGTTACCGTACTTACAAGGCTCTGCCAAGAAATATGGAAGACAGCATCATGGCCAACTGACTGGAAAAGATCTGTGTTTATACCAATACTAAAGAAAGGTGATCCAACTGACTGTGTAAATTATCGCACAATCGCTCTGATCCCACATGCCAGCAAGATTCTACTGAAGATTATTCAAAAGAGACTACAATCACACCTGGAACAAGAACTACCTGAAGTGCAAGCAGGGTTCAGAAAAGGGCGAGGAACCAGAGACATCATTGCGGATGTGAGATGGATCCTTGAAAAGACTAAAGAATACCAAAAGGATATCTATTTGTGCTTTATCAACTATAGCAAAGCTTTTGACTGTGTAAGCCATGAGAAACTGATGCAGCTGGGCCACATTAAGAAGCATGGGTATACCAGAACACCTGATCATTCTCTTGCACAATCTGTACATTGATCAAGAAGCAACAGTTCGAATGGAACAAGGAGAAACAGAATGGTTTAAAATAAGCAAAGGTGTAAGACAAGGCTGCATACTTTCCCCCTACCTTTTTAATTTATATGCAGAACAAATCATCAGAGAAGCAGGATTGTATGAAGACAACAGAGGTGTGAAGATTGGTGGAAGACTCATCAACAACCTTCGCTATGCTGATAATACCACATTACTGGCTGAAAGTGAAGATGATCTGAAACATTTGCTTCTCACAATCAAAGAACATAGTCTCAAAATGGGCCTGCACCTTAATGTAAAGAAGACAAAGATCATGACAACTGGCATAATCAACAGGTTCATCGTCGAAGGAGAAGAAATTGAAATTGTGAATAACTTTAACCTACTTGGATCAACTATCAATAAAGAAGCAACAAGCAGTCAAGAAATCAGACGACGCATTGCTCTTGGCAGAATGGCTATGAAAGACCTAGATAAGATTCTCAAGAGCAGAGATGTCTCTCTCCATACAAAGATTCGACTTGTTCAAGCCATGGCATTTTCAATAACATCATATGGATGTGAAAGCTGGACAGTGAAAAAGACAGACAGGAAGAAAATTGATGCCTTTGAATTATGGTGCTGGCGGCGAATACTGTGTATACCATGGACTGCCCGAAGAGCAAACCAGTCTGTACTAGAGGAGATCAAACCTAAGCTTTCTTTAGAAGCTCAAATGACAAGACTTCGACTTTCATACTTTGGATACATCATGCGGAGTGAGAGATCATTAGAGAAAGACATCATGCTTGGCAAGATAGAAGGTCAACGCAAAAGAGGAAGGCCAGCAATGAGATGGATCGATACAATAACAGCAGCTACGGGTACCAGTCTGTCAACAATGAGCTGCCTGACTGAAGACCGAACACAATTTAGGATAGCTATCCAGAGGGTCGCCATGAGTCGACTCCGACTCAACGGCACTTAACAACAACAACACCACCTCTCAGCAAACATTCTTTGCTCTCTTCTGCAACAATCTCTCAACAAGAGAATGAGAAGATCGACCAGTCACAACCTCTTATCAGTCCCAAGTGCTTTCACCCACTCTAGCTCCACCACCACCAGCAGAGCCTTCTTCTCCTATGCCCCCACCATCTGGAATTTCCTCACACCAGAACTACACTCAATCACAGACTTAGGAGAATTCTGCCGTAAACTAAAAACCCTCTTTTTAATGGAGCATTTTGGACCAGACTCAACTGTCCACCCACCATATCTTTACTATGTCCACACCCAACCCTTATTCTGCTGTATGTAAATAGTTATATACATAGGGCCCGATATTCTTCTGGACAGGCTATGCACCACATCTGTGCATAGCCCTGCCCACCTACCCTTAAACCTGGATATTCAACTCAGGGGTCATATGTAGCCCCGGCATTGAGCATCCGGGTATCACCACACAATCATGAAGCCACTAAAGCTAACCAGGCAGCAGCAATATTTCATGCTGCCCAGTACACGCATGTGCCGTAAAGATAGGTGAGGGCTTTCATTGTCTATCTTTTCAACACAGTGCACTAACCGGGCAGCATGCAATATAATTGCTGCCCGGTTATCTCGCACCCCCACCTCCGCTCTACCCTGGACTGCCCCGACATGCCCCAATGCTTGCCAGATAGCATTGGGGTGCATAGGGGACATGGATGGGGATATTCAAAGGCACTACCCATATATGTGCCATTGAATATCCCTATCTAAGGCATTTACACAGTTTACTAGGCTGTAAACCATGTAAATGCTCTTTGAATATCGGGCCCATTGAGTTTAGTTTCATTTATTGTTACCTATGTTCTGTGTAACATTCTTGTTCTATTTGTTCCATGTAGATAGAGCGGTATAGAAAAGTTGCTAAATAAATAAATAGATGATAGATAGGCTGGGGTGTTGTTGTACAAGGACTTGTGGGCAAGAGTTAGAATTTTATGCTGTATTCGAAAAGAGATTGGGAGCCAGTGGTGATGAATCATGAGGGGAGTGGTATTGCCATATTTCCTTGTGTGTGACAGGATGTGAAGAGCCGTGTTCTGTATGGATTGTGATTTCTTCAGTTCAAAATCTTTCTTACAGACCACAAAATCTGCTTTTCCAAAAGCTTTTTATGTCTGTTTAACATTTTCCATCTTTTAGGATCCAACCACCTAGATATTTATATTCCTTAATTTGTTCCAGTTCCATTCTTTCAGCAAATATTTCTGTAGCACTGGCATTCTTTTTGCTGATTATCATAATTTTAATCTTTTTATTCAAGCTCATTCTGTAGACCTTACAAATGTTTTTAATGAATTTAGAAAATCCTTACTGCAAAAAATAGCTCAAATAATATAATGTCAGAGTTTCCCCCTCAGGAAACATCGTGAGTTGAAAAGTTGGCTATGTGTACTGTGTGTGGCCTGCATATTTTGCCTGTAACATTTTTTTTGAATGTGTTAATTTTATTTTTAATGTTGTTCCAGGATGTCGATTCTATATAACCTTAAAAGGTCATCATACATATTTTGGTGGATTATTTAGTAGAAAAACTCCACTCCACCTCTTTCTGAGTTTAAATACCAGCACAATTTTCATATGTTCCATTTCTTTTTTCTCTGTTTAATTATGATATCTGTTTTTATGGACCCAAACTCAAAAGTAACTCTTTTTTTTTTTTTTACTGTTGCTTTTTGGCTTTCAGGTTAACTGAAAGCATCTTTTACAGAGCTATAGTGCCATTAGTTCTTATTTTACAATTACCTGAGATTTCTTTCTCCATGTTATATATCTTCTTCCTATCTTGCCCGATCATTGCAACAATTTCAGTCTATTGGACCACGGGACACAGTTCCTTACAAAATCCAGAATGTGTATATTTCTAAAAGTTAATGAGACAAAAATCAGTAGCCACAGATAGCCAGGCTTGTCAATTCATTATTTTTTCATATATAATGAGGAAGACTATATAAGGGGTATGTTTACTAAACCTTCTTAATGTGCGTGCCGCGTTAGTCTGCAGGATGCCATAAAAGGAGTGGGCGATCCGGTCAAAAATAGCAACCATTGTGCTACAGCTCTGTTGCTGTGCTTGTATACCTGCGCGCCTTCTTAAGATTAACGCGCGGTAACATGCCCTGTAGCGCTCGTTCATTTATGGCGCCTTGTAACGCGCGTTCTCGGCGCATTCTCGGCAACGATGTACCGCCCATGTCCTTATTTGGGGTTTCTGTCTCTACCGCGGCTCCTAACGCGAATCCTACTAACGCAGTTTAGTAAACATACCCCTATGTCTAAGTTGCACAGACATCATTTTTTGTTGTATTTATTTATTTTATTTATTTAGTATATATTTGTATACCGCTGCTTCCAGCGATCAGTAGCGGTTTGATTACAGATATGAATTTGTCCATCATGACAGGAATTTTTGCGGTATACACACATTGATTTGAAGGGAGAAGCACAGCACACGGTGAAGGACTTACGGAGAGTAATCAGAATCTACATATGCACATATTTACATATTTACACATTTACATAACTGCAACCATGTTTCATTGTGAGGTAACCTTTACCCCAGGGACTATATCAGATTGTATTGACACTGGAAAATATGTGTCTTGAGTTTCTTTCTGAAGTCCATAAGGTCTTTGATTGCTCTTAGCTCTGGTGGTAGTTGGTTCCAGAGGGCAGGGGCCGAGTAGGAGTATGCTCGTTGGCTAGTACTGGTTGTTACAGATCTGATATCGGGGGGGAACGTGGAGTATGTTTGAGTGGAATGTTCGCCTGCTTCTGTTGGGTGGTTGCGTGCTGATAAGGGTGGAGAGAAAGGATGGTGCAATGTTATGTATAAGCTTGAAGGTGGTTATTAGTGTTTTATCTTTTACCCGGGCTGCAATGGGGAGCCAGTGTAGCTCGATTAATACAGGTGTAATGTGATCCGTAAGGTTTTTTTTCATGATGACCCTAGCTGCTACATTTTGGGCCATCTGGAGAATGTTGAGGGTTTTCTTTGGAAGGCCCTGTAAGATGGTGTTGCAGTAGTCGAGGTGTGGAATAATTAGTGCTTGCGCAACAGATCTGAAATCGTGAGGTTCAAGGATGCTCCGTAGAGGTTGTAGGACTCTAAGTTTGTGGAAAATGGCCTTGTTGGTTTTGCGGAGGTGCTTTTCCATCTTTAGATTGCTGTCAAGTGTTACACCCAGATATTTTATTTCAGTCTTCGTGTTGTATGTATTGTTACACAGGGTGACTGACGTAGGAGGGTCAAAGTTTGGTTTTCTGGAGATATACATCACTTCAATCTTCTTATGGTTGATCTCCATGTTGTTTTGCTGTATCCATTTTAACATCTCGTTTAGGCATGTTTCAAGCTGAGTATAGTTAGGGTTCTCGTTATCCAACTGTGTGTAGAGCATAATGTCATCCGCATAAATGTGGTAGTTGATATTGTGTTGATGGAGAATATTACAGAGGGGTCGCATATAGACGTTGAAAAGGAGTGCAGAGAGAGCGGAGCCCTGAGGTATGCCTTGCGTTTGCGGGAAGGCTTCTGCTTCATCGCCATTGAAGTGAACCTGCGGCATTCTGTTGGTTATATAAGAAGAGAACCATTTCAGGGGGGTTCCCAATATTCCTATTGATTCAATCCTTTGCAGGAGGATTCCATGATGGACTGTATCAAAAGCGGCAGAGATGTAAATGAAAATGAGTATAAACATTTTCTTTTTGTCTTCGAGGCCCTTGAGGAGGTTGTTAAGCAGTGCTATCAACAGCGTTTCCACCCCATGACGTTGTCGGAAACCGTATTGTTGTTCATCTAGGGTTTCATGTTCATCCAGATGGTCTTGTAGTTGTAATAGGACTGCCTTCTCAATAATCTTTATACCTTTGAACATACTATTAAAATATTATGATGACATACAGTTGAAATATTTCCAATTACTTCTCAAGATACTGTACACAACATACCTAAAATGTAAGAGGGCCAATAATGTTGACCACAACTGTATATCAAAATCTGTGTAAATAGATAAACCTAAAAATTGTGCATTGTTATACTCAAAGCTACAGTAATGTAGCTCTTTAAACCATGGAGATAAATATCAGTTTTGTGTAGACTGAATATCACTCAAACAATAGCATTCTCTGTTGATTGAAGAGAACGCAACAAAATGTGACATAACCTGCAATAGATAATATTGCAGTAATTTAATGAAGGCAAAAGGGTCAGTTGGACATCTAGACAAAAGTCTTTGGTAGTCAGATAATGCTTTAAACCCCTAATCTTATGCAATTTGTAGAATACAGAGCCAATGACATGAAACAGTGAAGGCATAATGAGTTTGGAGTCCAGCACCACACCAAGATAGCACACCTCATGAAAAAGGGGAAAAGTATAACCATCCAAACAAAGAGTAGCAACCCCCAAGTTCAATGTCAGAGTTGGTAATCACCATCGCCTCAGTTTTGTCATAATTTATTGTCATACCATTGCATAATAACCATGAAAAAATGGCCTGAAAATTCTTCAGCAGCGAGAGCTACATAAAATTATTGGGCACGATATTCAGCAGCATTTACATGGTTTGCAGACGTGCAAACCATGCAAATGACAATCTGCAGAATATTGAGCAGCACTAACACAGCTAATGCTGCTGAATATTCATGGTTGCCAGCATTGAACTATCTATGCCATGCAATAGCTGATCGAAAAAAGAAGTCAATAATGTTTCTGAAGTATGCCCATGCCAGAACCTGTGCTATCATGTGTCTAGAGCAAGATTGTATTCTATATAAGCATCCTGTTGGGGACGGACTCCCTGTTCAAACACCTTACTTATAAAGGAAAAATTGAAAATTGTCAATAGCTATCCACTACTGAAAGGCACCAAATTTGCTTTTTTCAATTTTGGCTGTATGACTGCATGCTTAAATCAGGCAAGTAGATAACCCTATTTCAAAGAGGCTGGGATAAAACATCAATTAGAAAAAGAGTAATTTCCTCTTAGACTAGCTTTACAGAAATGGCAGGAATTAAATCTCAAAAAGAACTGAATACACACAATTGAAAAAAATGTTTGTTTAATGGTGTTGACTGTGACCTCCATAAATGAATTCCAACCACTATAACCTCCACCAATCCACCCCTAGTCAGAAAAAGTAGCCAAACTCACTAAAGAGACTATTTGCTTTTGCCTTTCTACAGGCCTCCCCTTGTGTGTTTCAAGGCTAGCAACAAGTGATGACAACAGTGGCAAGGGGGTGGAGCTTGCTCAGTCAGAATTCACAGTAAGCTACCAAAGTATCTCAAGCTCATGCACAGCAGATAAGAATTGAGCTAAAGGCTCCCTCTGGCTCACACATCTCAGGCTAAGCAGTTCAGTAGCAGCAGTTATTTGTTCAAATGAGCCTCCCCTTATGTGTCCTTATTTGATCTGCAGCAATCCAAGGGAGCGATATGATATAGGGGATGAAGTACTTCTGTCCACAAAAGAAGAGTAGGACCTAGGTGTTATTGTGTCTGATAATCTTAAAGTAGCTAAGCAGGTAGAAAAGGTGATGGTGAAAGCTAGAAGGATGCTTGGGTGCATAGGAAGAGGAATGGCCAGCAGAAGAAAGAGGTGATAGTGCCTCTATATAAGTTTTGGTGCAACCTCATTTGGAGTATTGTGTGCAATTCGGGAGACTGCATCTTCAAAAGGATATAAACAGGTTGGAGTTGGTGTAGAGGGTTGCTATTAAAATGGTTAGTGGTCTTCATTACAAATCATATGAGGACAGATTTAAGGAGCTTAATATGTATACTTTAGAGGAAAAACAGGATAGAGGTGATATGACTGAGACGTTTAAATACCTCCATGGCATAAATGCACAGGAGGAGAACATCTTTCGTTTGAAAGCAAGCTCTGCTATTGAAGGGATAATTGACATCATCAGCAAGGAGAGGGAGCTTGTTCAGTAAGTATTTAGAACAAGTCGCCAAAGTCTCCCAGGCCCCTGCACAGCAGACACCAATAAGAACATAAGAACATAAGATATGCCATACTGGGTCAGACCAAGGTCCATCAAGCCCAGTATCCTGTTTCCAACAGTGGCCAATCTAGGTCATTAGTACCTAGAGGTTTCCCCAAAAGACACAGGTTCCATAATGCTTGTATTGGGTTCGTTTCCTCCAGGAACTTGTCCAAACCATTTTTAAACCCAGCTACACTAACAGCTTTTATTACATCCTCCGGTAACAAATTCCAGAATTTGATTACTCGTTGAGGGAAAAAATATTTTCTCTTATTAGTCTTAAATAGTTTACCCTGTACCTTAATTGCATTTCCACTAGTCTTTCTATATGCAGATGACGTAAACAATTGATCTACATTTACGCATTCCACTCCATTCATTAATTTATAGAACTCTATCATATCTCCTCTCAGCCATCTCTTTTCCAGATTGAAGAGCCCTAATCTTTTTAGCCTCTCTTCATAGGGGTATCCTTCCATCCCCTTTACCATTTTGGTGGCTCTTCTCTGTACCTTTTCGAATAACACTATATCCTTTTTAAGATACAGCGACCAGAATTGCATGCAATACTCAAGGTATGGTTGCACCATGGAACGATACAGAGGCATTATTATATCCTTTGTTTTATTTCTTTCCTTTCCTTATGATACCTAACATTCTATTTGCTCTCTTGGCTGCTGCTGCACAGTGGGCAGAGGCTTTTAACATTTTATCCATGATGACACTTAAATCTTTTTCCTGGGTCGTGGTTCCTAATGTAGAACCTTGCATCGTATAGCCATAGTTTGGATTGTTCTTTCCTAGGTGCATAACTTTGCACTTGTCCACATTAAATTTCATCTGCCATTTGGATGCCCAATCTTCCAATTTATCAAGATTCTCTTGCAATTTTCCACAATCCTTATGGGTTTTAACAACTTTAAATTGCTTTGTGTCATCTGCAAATGTGATAGTCTCACTCGTTATTCCCTTTTCCACATCATTAATGAATTTGTCAAAAATCAGCGGACCCAGCACAGATACCTGGGGTACTCTACTATTCACCTTTCTCCATTGGGAAAATTGGCCATTTAGCCCTACCCTCTGCTTTCTATCTTTTAACCAGTTCCTGATCCACAATAGTACACTGCCTACTATCCCATGACTTTTTAGATTTGCCAAAGGTTTCTGATGAGGGACCTTGTCAAATGCTTTTTGAAAGTCCAGAAACACTATGGGGTATGTTTACTAAAACGTCTTAATGTGCGCCCGGCGATAGTGTGCAGGCTGCCATATAAGGAGTGGGCGTTTCAGTGTAAAGTAGCAAAACGGGATTAGCGCGTGATAATGTGCGCTGCTGCGCACATTATCGTGCAAAGCGCCGCTAAGCACGTTACCACGCGGTAATCATATGTAGGCGCACAGACATCTAACATAGAAACAGAAGTGTAGCACAATGGTTAATACACTGACTGATGATACAGGAGTCATGAGTTCGATCCCCTAGTGTTCCTAATGCATAAGCCCGGCTGAGGCATCAGCTTTGACATGTAAGTATTGTTTCCTGAGGCATTTTATGTGTATTTTAATTATTGCTGCCAGCAAACACACCCTCACGTGCCGTAACCTAAAGTGCCGCAGAAGGCACCCTATAAGGCACTCCATAGGGCACATTATATAAAGTGCACTGTCCACCACGGCACCCTATAATGTCCCCTATAGGGCACCCTATAAGGCGCTCCATAGGACACCTTATAAGGCACCTTATACAGACTGTAACCATAAGGTGCCTCAGAAAGCGCTTTATAGGGTGCCCTATAAGGCGCCTTATAGGGCGCCTTCTGAGGCACCTTATGGTTACAGTACCCTGAGGGTGTTTTGCTGGCAGCACTAATGTACATTAAAAAAAGACAATGCTTTGGACAGCCCTATCAAATAACCTCTACTGTGAGTTTGAACCCATGCCCTCTGGCTTCACAAGTAGTGAAGTAACCATTGGGCTACAGCTCCATAGCTGCTAGCAAGCCCCTAGCTGGCTGCAGAAGGACTGCACATCACCACACAAGCAGTCTGCTGTGGTCACCAGGATAGGGTTAACCCACCCATACCCATGATGCACTGCACATGCAAATCAGCAGTCTACAGATGATCACAAGATGGGGTATGCACCCCCACAGCACCTCGGCCTGGTAGGGGGGAACTGACCGTGTGTGGTACTGGCACAGAGTAGCTACACACCGTCACATTGTGCAAGAACTACACTCACCCTGAGGGTGAGGTGGGGCGCCCAGCACCAGGTCCACAGCAGAGATAGGGCATGCTGCAGGTCCCCAGCAGTGCTGATGTGTGAGATAGGTAGTTTCTGCAGACACACCTTGGATATATCTGTATTTCTCAGTCAGGTTTAGCCCTTATGGACTGTCAGACGGCTGCCTGGGTGAGAATCTTCACACTCTTGGCAAGTGCATATTTCTATATGATTTGCAAGGTATTGTGGGCAGTGTAGTTCATTCACATCAGACACAGCTGCTGACAATAATTTAGTTGTGCTCTTGGGTAAAGCCAATAAGATATTTATTTATGGGGTTATTTCTCCCAACACAGATATGCTTGGTAGCACATAAATTAGGTTACTTGCTTTCAGTGTTAACTTGGAAAAACAAAGTCAAAATCAGGAAAACAACAAATGAAAAGCCACAAAGCAAGAAACAAACTGTTCTTTTCAGGTTAACTTCTGATTACTTCCCACATAGATACAGAAGTGATTCTCTCCTAGCTCACAAGCAATTAGGTAAGGCTTAATTGCTAGCAGTTACCAACTGAAACCCCTTAGCTGGCTTGCCTTCCACTGTGTGGGTCAAATCCTGCTTCAGGAGCTTTTCTGAGTAGATTAAAGAACAAATTTGTATTTCTTTGTGATGGTTGCTGTACTTTATAACAGAAAGTTACCAACGGAGTTTAGATAGAGAGCAGTCCATATAAACAGGATCCTCATCTGCTATTATTCCCCCTTGTTCAACAAGCATGGGTTCAATATCATGGATTGGCACAGATGAATCTCTCAATGGAGCATTTTCAGGAGAATACTTGTTTCCCTGCTGTCTTTCAAGGTTATAGCTAGGGCATAGATCAGTGTTCATACCTGAGCTTCCATTGCTGCTAGAGTTCCTCTCTATATAGCCTGGCCAGTATGTAGTCCAGTTCTTATGTCCAGCCTTCCAATCCAGATCCCTGGACACTGGATCTCTCTTCACATACCTTCTGGCACAGGTCTTAGGGTCCCTTCCACGTGCAGCCGTCTCCCTCACAGGTAGCCTCTGGTGATTCCTAGCTCTGCAGCACCATTCCTCTGGCTTTCCCCAGTCCAATGGTGTATGCTGGCCCTTGGAATACCTCCCAGTATACGTACTGCTTTGGACTCTTCTAGACCTCTCAAAGGCTTTTCTCTTCCTTCTTCCAAAGGGTCTCTTTCCCTCTCTGTCCGTCCGGTTTGGCTTCTGCTTCTGATGATCCTTCAGATGAAACTGATGATCAAACTCAAGCTGATTCTCAGGATACTGAGGACAATTCTCTGGATATCCGAGGTGATCATGAAGATGGTCATCTGTAGAATAAACTCTACTCTTATTCTGCTTAGATGAGTGATCCTCCCTAACACAGCGCAGCTGTGCTGAATCAGGCCCTGCCCTTTGAGATGAGTGCTTAGGGATTACCTCATAGCCCTCCTGATTGAACACACGTTTCCTCACTTCAGCTCCTCTAATGGCTGTTGGAAACCTGGTGCATTCTGGGACTGGTAGTCTTTTATGGCAAAATTCTGTTTTCATATTTCTACCAGAACTGACAGGTTGCTTGTTCAGAGTCACTTCACCTTTTCTATAGCCCCTTCCTGAGCTATGATAAGCTTCCTTATCACAGGACCCATAGGAGGATTATGTACCACCACCCTCCTCCTCCTCTGGGGCTGAGAGTGGTAAACAGGGTCTCCCACCAACAGATCCACATTCTACCTCCCTGCAATGGTGGCAGTAGAGGGGACCATAAACCACAGTCCTGCTGGGGAACAGACCCTACAGGGCAGTCAATGCAGCTCTATACACATCCATAAAGCAATAGCAGACAGACATTAGGCCTGGATATGCTAAGCTGCCCCCCACCACTATCTGATATTCTCCTACAGTAAGCCTTCAGCCGCTGCACCCTGCAAGGTGTTCCATCAAGACACATACCAGCTGCAGACAGTCTGCTAGCTAGTCCATAGTGCATGTTCCTGGTGGAAATGCGTGCACCCAGAACTGGGATGTCAGCGTACACACCAAGCAGATAAGTCAGTGACTGGGCCCCAAAAGGGAACCCATAAATATCACATGAGAAAAATACTAAATAGCACTATGGGGGAACCTAGCCATGCCGTGGTCACTGCTCAGTCAGGGTGAGAGTGATCTCCCAGCAGAACATGCTGTGGCCACCCTGTCTGTGCAGGTGGTGGCCGGGCACTACAATGTCCCAGCCAGTGCCCTATGCCCTGTGCAGATGCATCCTGGCCAGGCCACCCTGTCCGGGCTATACCCATGGTACCTTGCTCCTCATTATGCACATTGGCAGGCCAATACTGGCAACAGTGCTGGCAGTGTGGGCTGTGGAGGGTGTTTGCAGCCACCACACACTGGATAGACAGACACACACTCCCACACCTATGCCAGCATTGTGCTACTATAGAGGTGTTTAGCAGCCCTGGCCACCACACCAGTCCTGGGCACAGTGCAGGCATGGATATGGTACGCAATACTGTTGGGGGTCACTCCCCAGGGTGGTAAACACTGTCAGACACCAGACCTGAAGCACACTCCACAGACATCAGAAAGGTTGCTATGAAAGAGCTCAATCAGCAAACTGTGCTTAACGTAGGAATTGCTATCTGCCAGTAATCATAGCAACCTTTTGATAGCTGTGTACCGTATTCCCAGGTTTAGGGTGGCATTGCTAAGGTATGCAAGTGCTAGTATTGGGAGATGCATGCAGGGCCCAATGTCCTGCCTCTCCAGAAGGCATTGGCTAATGGAGCCTATGGGTGTGGGTGTGTCTGCCCCTGTTGGCTGCTGCTTTACGGCAGAGGTTCCCAACTCTAGTCCTGGTGTGCCAAACACTGTTCGGGTTTTCATGCTGTCCCTCATGAATATGCATGAGATACATCTGCATACCATGGGGTGGTGCATAGATATGCAGCACAGGCATCTTTATTAGAGGCAGCATGGAACCTGAATGGTGTTTGGCCCTCCAGGACTGCATTTGGGAGACTCTGCTCTAGGTAATGTGCCTGTTTATGGTGTCTGTGCTCTGTAGGGTAAAATGTAGGTGTTTTGAGCATGTTTACATCATCTGCAATAAAGGTTCTGTCTGTATTAGCACGTTTTAGTAGTGGGTAAAAAATGGGGGCTGGGTTGGCAGGGACCACAGCTGGGACTTGAACCTGTGACCTCTTGCTCCTGAACACACTGCCTGTGTGCACTGCACCACTGTGTTGTCACAGAGGCAGTACATTTCCTGGGGATACCATGACTGTTCATCAGGCGGGGCCTGTCTGTTGCAGTGCATGGCACCCACCTACACAGGGCTAGGCAACGGTCTGCTCTGGGCAGCTACCACTGCCCCCTCCAACACCAGTGCCCCTCTGCCACCCTGCTGACATGCCCTTCTGCTGGTGGTGCTGGTGGAGCGCAGTCTCAGGCCATCCAGTGTGTGGGTAGGCGGCTGCCTATGGTGCGAGTTCTGGGGTGGGGTGCCTGCCACTGTTCTGTGCCCTTGGGGGTCCCTACTGGGTACTATCCCCTGTGACACTGTGGGAAGCACACTCGTGCCCATGCTGGGCCCTCATCAGTTGCTGTCTGGCTGCTCTACTGTTTTAGCATTCCTATGGGCCACCTAGGCATCACCCTAGTCCGCACTGTGGCCCAGCTGCAGTACAGCATGTGCCATCTGCAGCCCTCTGTGTCCCCTTTCCCAGCATCTGTCCAACTGCCCATTCCGACATGCCCTCCCTGCTGTTGTGGAACATGTGCACCCCATAGGAAACCTGTCCAATGGAGAGGGAAACCCTGATGAGCGCAATTGCACTGTGGGATCATTCACCTTGTATGGGGACGGAGCGCAGACCCTTCCACAATTCATATCTTTTTTTTGGAACCTTCTCGGGAGTGCTTTTTGATGTTTCCCATTAATATCACTATTGCCCAGCTTGGTTATTTATTTATTTATTTATTATACATTTGTATACCGCTACTTCCAGCGATCAGCAGCGGTTTGATTACAGATTGGAAATTGTCAAATCATGATGGGAAATTTTGGGGTATACACACATTGATTAGACAGGAAGGCACGGCACACATTGGTAAGGTCGTAAGGAGGTTCAGAAAATACATATGTACATTTTTACATAATTTTACAAAATGTTATATACAGGCACTCTTTCAATTTAGGACATCTCATAGCTCCCTGGGATTTTACTTCAAATTGTATTGACACTGGAATAGATGTGTCTTTAGTTTTTTCCTGAAAGCAATAAGGTCTTTGGTCGCACGTAGGTCAGGTGGGAGTTGGTTCCAGAGTGTCGGGGCAGAGTATGTGTATGTGTAGTGTGTCTGAGTTATGTTTTTTTATATTTTGTTTGGGTCATTTTCAATGTTTATTTGCACTTTTGTTCCGTGCACATGTATCACACTTATCACTTTTTTGTAGGTTTCCCTGATTTTGCTGTACATTGCTGACAGAAATGGTTTCTCTTCCCTTTAAATCAGCTCTAACGCCAGGGTTTCACTGGCGTTAGTTTTGAGTCTCGAATTTCACATCGTTAGTGTGCGGGGAGCCTCTCCCCTCCCACTCTCCACCCATTGACCCCTTCTCTCCGCCCCTGGGGAGCTTTCCTCCGCCCTCAGGGAGCCTTTACTCCACCTTCAGTGCTCGTTTGCGCCGCTGAGCGCCACTGCGCACGTTAGCGTGCGATAAGGCGCCTTATCGCACGGTAATGCGCCATTATCATGTGATAAGGCGCCTTATCGTGCGATAACGTGTCAGAGCGCACATTAACACGGTTTAGTAAACATGCCCCTATATTAACAGACTCACCTTTGTCTACCTGTTTATTCACACACTCAAAACAAATTACAGATTTGTAAGACAAGATCTTCCTTGTCTAAAGCCATGTTGGCTGTCTCCCATTAATCCATGACTATCTTCATGTTCAGTAATTTTGTTCTTTATTATGGTTCCTATTATTTTTCCTGGTACTGATATCAGGCTCACTGGTCTGTAGTTTCCCGGATCACCCCTGGAACCCTTTTTAAATATTTGCGTTACATGATTTTAATGATAGTTCACAGATTACTTATAGCAGGTCTACAATCTCATATTTCAGTTCTTTCAACACCCTTGGATGTATACCATCCAGTCCAGATGATTTGCTACTCTTCAGTTTATCAAATAGTTGTAATACATCTTCCCGGTGTATCAATATTTCTTTCAATTCTTCCTCAGTGTCACCTTTAAATACCACTTCAGTCATGGGTAACATCCCTACATCTTCCTTAGTAAAGACCGAAGCAAAGAATTCATTCAGTCTCTCCGCTATGGCCTTGTCCCCTCTTAGTGCCCCTTTTACCCCTCTATCATCTAACGGTCCAACTGACTCTCTCACAGGTTTTTTGCTATGAATGAACTTGAAAAAGTCTTTATTACGCGTTTTTGCTTCCACAGTAAGCTTCTTATCAAATTATCTCTTTGCCTGCCTTATCAATGCCTTGCATTTAACTTGCCAGTGGTTGTGCTGTTTCCAGTTTTCATCATTTGGCTCTTTTTTCCATTTCCTGAAATATGCTTTTTTGGCAAAAACAGCCTCTCTGACCTCACCTTTAAACCATGCTGGCAGTTTTTTGGACTTCCTTCCACTTTTCTTAAAGTGTGGAATACAGCTGGTCTGGGCTTCCAAGATAATATTTTTAAACAACACCAAGTTTGATATAAATCTTTAACCTTAGCAACTGCTCCTTTTAGGGTTTTTTAAACTATTTTCTTCATTTTATCATAGACAAAGACATTCAAAATAATGTATTATATTCTGAGGTAAATTTTTCACTTATTACGACACATGATATTTAGATATACTGCCGTGGTGCCAACCTGAACGATTACTGGAAACCCTGCTAGAAAAAAAAGACAGCAACAACCCTACCTATGAAAAGACAGTAGAGCAAATATTACACCAGGTCCTATTTTCCTATTGCAAAATCAGAACAAGCCATACTGCTACCAGTCCTGAAACAGAAGATGCAGACTATCACTCACCTTAATCACAAACACACACACATGGACAGCTTCTTACCGATTATAGAATAAGAGGCCACAAATTAGAAACAGAAATTTGCAAACAAAAACTGAACTAGAAACCCTAACAAGCCAGACTCTGCGGGCAGTTTATCACTAGAGACACAGAACCAGAAATGCATTTCCACCTGTATTGAGCAAAATCTAAAGATACACAAGATGAACCTTTCTAACATTATACTACAAATAAAACGCCATTTATATGGACGAGATCTTACTTTTATACTCTGATGATGATTCGGTAGTAGATTTGGCCCCTCTAAACAACTGTTTAATAACAATATCCTCCTGTTTATTTGAATATTCTCTTAAACTGAACCCTACTAAGTTGACAGCCATCAGGTTTACTGGTTCCGATTTTCAGCCTACACGTGCCCCTACGATAGATGGTCAGCCGTTAGTATTACTTTCTCCTCTCAACTGGCCCAGGTAAATAAATTGGCTTTCCTGGCCTTACGGCATTTTCATAGCATTCGTTCATTTATGGATCACCCGGCCCAGATAACCGTGCTTTTACACACTGCGATACAGACTTGACTATTGCAATATTGTTTATCTAGGCTTCCTTAGGTCCATCTCTGTCACCTCCAAAGCATCCACACACACACGTGATCATATTATACCACTATTCGTCAAATATCAGTGGTTACCTATAAATTCTCGAATCATTTTCAAGCATTTTACCCTGACACACAAAATTATTCATGAAATAGTTCCGGATTACTTGTCTGCTGTTGTCTCCCTATATGCCCCAGCAAAATTTCTCTGCTCGCTCCATGATTTTCATTTATACCTCCCCTCCTCGCAGGAAATAAAGTATGAATCTACACAAAAATTAGCTTTTTCTGCTGTGGCTCCGGCACATTGGAATAGCTTGCTGGGCCACTTCTGCACAGAATTAGATGTCAAGTGCTTCAAAGAATTTCTGAAAACCTTCCTTTTTAGGACTGTTCTGAACTTACCTGAGTAGCTATTATGGTACGATGGCACATTTTGGGCATGGTAAGGACAGCCCTTTAGTCTACAGGAATTATGTGTATTTATCTTTATGTCTTATTCCGCTTGCCTATCCTTTCTAAGCTGTTCCTATCTCTCCTATACTCTCCTGTCTACACTATGGAGTTCCTTTCACCTCTCTTCTTTTTAATTACTGTACACCGCATAGACTGCTATGCAATGTTGAGGTATATCAACTAAAATATAACCATAACCTTTTTCACCATTGTTATGTGCGTAGTTTATTGCTGTAATTGGTTTATCCCTGATTTCCTTTTTTTCTCATTCTGTCTAATTTCTTATTCTCTCACTTCTGTCTGCATTCTCTCATCCTTTCCAGTCACCTCATGCTTCCCCATCCCAATTTCCCTCTCCTCACCATCTTTTCACATCTTTTACTGTCTTTTGCCCTTCCCATCTACAATCTTAAATCTCCACCTCCCCCATTCCACTTTTTTTTCTTATCACCATTACCTTTACTAGTCCTCAGTCTCTTTTTTCATGGCTTGCCTATTTAACAGCTTTCTACCTCCCACCTCTACTCTAGCTATCCCATTGACCCCCTCCTTTTCCACTTCTTGACCATCAGTTTTCTTTCACCCTGTATCTCTTATTTCACATCTCAAGTCTTATTTGTCGCTATATGCTGATATTCTTACCTACCTATGTCTCAGCCATTCCCTCCTACTCAGTCCCTGACACTCTCTTCTCTCCCACTATCCAATCCCCAAGTCCCTACTCTCTCCCTCTCCAATTCATTCAGTCTTCAGTCCCTACTATCCCATCTTTAAATCTCAATCACTCAATCCCTGAACTGCCACTCTCCTACCCCACCCACTTGACTAGGGTTGCCAAAACACCCAGGTTGACTGAACAGGCTGATCCAGTTTTGGATTTACCCCATTACATGCATGGAGTTGCAGTGCCAATTGTCCCATTGATTTCCTGTAGACAATCAGAGCTACAGCTATTTACATGCATGCTAGCAGCCCTAGCTTAACCAAATCACTGCATCCTAATTTCTGTGTCCCTAAAGCCTCATGCCCTCAAAGGTAATGTTGCCAAGGACTAAAAACTAGCTTAAATATTTTGTACCTGTTTTGTTAGGATTGTGTTCCTTTAAGAGTTAGCAGCCTTTGGAGAACAAGAGCCTCACTCTGCCCAAAATTTTCTAATAGACACCAACAAGAGAAGGAAGAATAATGGGGTCTGAGGGCTCAGAATCTGTAATCAGCAGCTCTGTTCTGGGAGCAGGAGGAAGGTGGGAGAGAACACCCGCTGAAATAATGCAGCACATAGAGTAGGCATCTAGAGTGGAAGCTGGCTGTAGTTTGCATTTTGCAAGAGAGCTTAATGGTCAGTAATGTGACAACTGAGCAGTCAGTCTAGGCCCCGAGACCTACAACAGGCTCTTAAATAACTCCCTATTCACAATTCAGGGTGCAGAAAAGAAAATATCTTTATTAGTAGAAATGACCTTGAACACATAACATGGCCATCTGTCTTGGTCCCACAGCAGCTGCACCAAGTTGGCCTTACAAATTTAACCAAGAACTCCCAAGAACCCACTCCAAGCAGGCTACCAGTCTAACCCTACCTAGCAACAATTGGAGCATCTAATGCAGAGCAATTCTTAAATACTCAGCCTGGCTTCTGTGCAAAATTATCACTCAAACATAATTCTTGTTATAATCACATCCAAACCCAGCCTGGTTCTCTCAAAAGGCAACCACTGGAGCATGCTATTCAGTCCGCTATTCAGTATTTAAGGTTACAAATTCTCAGAAATTAGAGCAACAAATACTCTCCCCTGTCTGGTTTCTACACAGACTGCCAACAGACACTTCCCTTATTCTGTGCTTCCAGCACAAAATGGCCAATCTAGTTTGCCCAGTAAAGTGGCTAGAGTTGTAGAGTTACATATTCCACTCTGAGCAGGTTGCTCCCCTCTATGCCTTTGAGGTTATTAACGCCGCTCCAGACAGGTTATCCCTCTCTATTTGTGAAGTTATTTACATATGCTTTGATTCCATCCTCTTGCTATGTAGTTATTCTGTGTGTCTGTAGTCATTGTTACTAAGGAGGCAAGCTGGACCCTGGCAGGCTAAGTTAACTGACATATGGGCAAGACTGACAGTAAAGTTGAACCTGCTTATACAGCCCTGCCCAATAAAAATAAGGTAATATTTGTTTACAGGTCCTCTCTTCCCCTAGAATGCCCTCTAGCAGATGATTATAAGCCAAATAAAGTACTTGCTGATGTGGCACTAGGAGCTGCTCAACCCTCTCCACTTCCAAATTCCCCTTTGCTATCAAATAAACTAGGTACTTTTTTATAATGAAAATGGGTAGAGATGATCTCTGGGTTCCTAAGCTAGAGACAGGGTTCCTGCCTATCATCCAAATTTAAGCCCTCTGAACTTGAAGTCATTCTCAACCTAGACTCAGTTTTATTATTCTCTTCTTATTCTGACTAACAGTAATTAAAACATACAAAATAGTTTCCAAGTTATGTTCTGCCCTTACAGGGCTTAGTTCCCAACCATCAGCTACTGAACTTGATAAATTTTATGTGTAGAAATTAGGGAGCAGACATAATATAGAAACATGATGGCAGAAAAAGACCATATGGCCTCTCTAATCTGCCCTTCCATTTAAACTACAATTGTCCCCTTTTTTCCTTTAGAGATCTTCTGTGTTGGTCCTATGCTTTCTTGAATTCAGATACTGTCCTTCTCTCTACTATCTCCACTGAGAAACTATTCCATGCATCTACCACTTTTCTGTAAAGAAATATTTCTGCATATTACTCCTGATTCTATCTCCTTTTACACTCATCCTATGTCCTCTCATAGCAGAACTTGTTTTTCGATCAAAAAAGGCTCTTCTCTTGTGCATTTATGCCACGGAGGTGTTTAAATATCTCTATCACATCTCCTCTATCCCACTTTTCCTCTAATGTATACATATTAAGATCTTTAAATCTATCCCCATATGCTTTATAACAAAGACCACTAATTATTTTAATAGCCACTCTCTGCACCGATTCCAACCTGTTTATATATTTTTGAAGGTGTGGTCTCTAGAGTTACACACAGTACTCCAAATGAGGTTGCACCCAAAACCTATATAGAGGCACTATTACCTCCTTTTTTCTGCTGGTCATTCCTCTCCCTATGCACCCAAACATCCTTCTGGATTTTGTCGTCATCTTTTCTACTTATTTAACCACTTTAAAATAATCAGAAACAATCATGCCCAGGTCTTGCTCTTCTTTTGTGGACAGAAGTACTTCATACTCTAAATTGTACTGCTCACTTGGATTCTTGCAGCCTAAATGCATGACCCTGCTTTTTTTACGATTAAATCTCAACTGCCAAATTCTTGACCATTCTTTAAGTTTAGCTAGATCCCTTTACATTCCTCTGGGATCACTCCTGACTTTAAAGAAGCATTGGAAAGGTCAGTCAGTGGAGCCACTAGAACATTCCCAAGTGCCTTCAATATTCTTGGATGTATCCCATCTGGTCCCATCACTTTGTCTAATTTTAGTTTAGCTAGTTCCTCACAAACACAGTCTTCTGAAAATCATTCAAGATCTTCTTCACTTCTGTCCCTATTTGTGGGTGTTTTATAAGGTCCTGCTCCTGGCCCTTCATCTATGAACACAAAACAAAAATATTTGTTAAGCAATTCCACTTTATCCTCATCAACCTCTACATATTCTTCTCCTTCACCCTTGCGTATGACAATACCACTCTTGCACTTCCTCTTCTCACTAACATGTCTGAAGAATCTCTTATCCCCCATTTTACTGCATTGGCTATTTCTTCTTATTGTATCTTTGCTTCCCTGACTACTTTCCTAGCTTCTCTAAGTTTTTCCAAATATAGATGCTTGTTTTCCTTTTTCTGTGATCTCTTCCATTTTATGAAGAGTTTTTCTTCACCGTATCAGTTACTTCTTTTGAGAACCATAGTGGCCTTCTTTTCCATTTACATTTATTTACCTTTCTAGCAAAAAGGTATGCTGCTCTTAAAATGTCCTCTTTCCGTTTTGCCCATTGCTTTTCTACATTTCCCAGCTGTTCCTTTCCCACTAATGACTTCTTGAGGTATTGTCCCATCATGGCAAAGTTAGTTTTCCTAAAGTCTACGACCCTTGCTTTTGAATAGATTTTATCAACCCTAGTCCTAATACTGAACCACATCATCTGGTGTCACTGGATGCAAGATGATTTCCCACTATGACATCAGAAACATTTTCCCCATTGATAAGCACCAAATTCAGTATGGTCCTTTCACATGTGGGTTCTGTTACTAGTTGCCAGAATAGTTCTCCCTGTAGAGAATCTAGGGTCTCCTTACTCCTAGAAGACACTGCAGCAGTGATGTGCCAATCAACATCCAGCATACTGAAATCATCTATCAGTAGCACTTCTCTTTTCATGGTAATACTATGTATGTCTTGTATTCTCTGTCCACTTCTTCTCTGGAGTAATTTTTCCAAATGGATTAGTTTTACCACAAGATGAAGCTATTCAAGTTTTGACATCTGTTTGGGAATCGCGTCCTAGTCCACATCGCGTTCCAACTGATTTTTTGATTCAACTGGCTCAGTTAGCCTTAAAGAGGAATTACTTTGTATACAAGCAGGAGTATTTTCTTCAAATTTTGGGAACTGCGATGGGTGCCACGTTTGCCCCTTCATTGGCAAACTTGTATATGCACGCGTTTGAGCAGAGATGGATATATTCTTCTAACTTTGCTTCATCTATTTTACGTTGGTACAGATATATTGATGATATTTTTTTATTATGGAGTGGTACGAGTATTCTGCTGGAAGACTTCTTTAGTTATTTGAATCACTGTAACCCTTCTATTCAGTTTGAGATTAATATTCAAAAAACTACCATTTTGGATGTTGCGGTCACTAGAGGCTTTGAGAAATTTTCAACTACCGTGTATACTAAAGTGACTGATAGAAATACCTTATTGCATTTTGCAAGCTCTCATCCATCTCATCTTAAAGAAAGTCTCCCTTACTCCCAATTATTGCGGTGTCGTCGTATATGCTCCTCTCATCAGGAGTTCGAAGTACAGGCTGCCAATATGTTGGCCAAATTTCGTGAAAGGGGCTATCCTACATCAGTGCTGAAAAAGGCTTACAAAAGAGCTAAATTTAATCATCGAGAGTGGCTCTTGCGTCCGAAGACATCAGATGCTGTTTCTAGCGTCGTCTCAGAGGTATCATCTATTGCGACTAGTACCACCTCAGAAGCATCATCTATTGTAACTTGTGTTTTTCCCTTTTCGGGATTATCAAAATGTATTGTTTCAGCTTTGCATAAACGTTGGAAACTGTTTTTGACTCATCCTGTATTAGCTGGAAGTTCTCTTAGAGTGGCTTATCAGCGAGGCAAGAATTTGCGAGATCGACTCTGCTCAGCAGTTCCTCGATCTCCTCCTATACTGCAAGAATTTTCTCATAGAAGTTGTGGTCGGTGCTCTTTCTGTAAATATATGGCTACTGCGGTTCACCTTGCACCAGCTCTGATGTCCCGACGCCTCTGTCAAGATACTACTTGCAATACTTCATTTGTTGTATATGCCCTGTGGTGCCCATGTCTGAAAACATATGTGGGGAAAACGACCCGTCCTCTTCGTACCAGACTGTCTGAGCATAAATACAGTTTGACTAAAGCTCACCTAGAAACCCCCCTGGTGCTACATTGGACTATGTTCTCCCATACATTTGAAGATGTACGTTGTACCGTTTTGGAGGTTGTGCCCTCTCATATCCGTCGGGGCAATAGAGGACTTCAATTGCTTCAGAAAGAACAGAAGTGGATTTATTCCTTGCATACACTGGACCCAGACGGGCTGAACGATAAGATCGATTGGGCTTTATTTTTTTAAAGCGGATATTTTTTATAAAGATGCAGTGTGAAATCTTTTTTGGCTATTGCAGTTCCTATCTACCCTTCCCTTGGCTATATTTATTATTGTTAGTAAAAGTGTATGTTTTGTGTTTTATAAAGTTGTTGAAAGTTGAGAGGTTGTAGATATAAGTGAGCCGTTTGGCGCCTGTTCCCTTAGACTGCTGACATCAGACGCCAGTAAGCTATAGCTTGAGGAGACGCTGTTTGTGTCTAAAAAAGAGGACTTTTAGTCTACGGTAAATCTTACTTAATTTTGGTTCCTGACGAAGCCGTGTGGCGAAACGGAAGCTTTCGTCAAACAGTGATCAATGGCGAGTGGTCTTTGGGGCAGTCTGCTGTATTCCAGTGCCGTGGAGAGGAGTTTGCGTATTGCTTCTTAGCAGATAAGTAATGGATTGCTTTCTGCATAATGAGGATTGCTGTTTATCGCTTTAAAATCTTTGTCTGATTCTTTTTTGCAGCTTTCCTGCGGATAGTGAAATTTGATATTTGAAATTCGATATTCCATCGATATTTTGTAATTTAAAAAGATTTTTTGGAGATTTTTTCTACATTTTCTGCTTTGGAGTAGCTTTGAAACAAATTGGACACTTCTGTTGCTGGGAAATGTGTGATGAGGTTGTCGTTGTATGAATGTTAGTGGATTTGGTCATGTGGTTGTGAATGGTTGTGAATTGTTAAGTGAATCCTTGTGTATAGTTGGGGGTAGGGAAAGTTTAATAAATTATTATATTGGAGAGATTTCGGTTGGTGAAATTTTTGTATGGTGTGAAGGTTTTGGACCTATGATGTAAGTGTCCACCATTTCCCTATGGTGATTTAATTCGCCAGATGGAGGGTGTATAAGACCTGAGGTCCAAGAAAAACCTGATGTTATTGTTAGAAATAGTATTGAAATTCTGAGAAATTGAATTAAAGTTGACCTTTAGTTTGATGGGTTACTGAGAGGTGGTGTTTTTATCATTTTGATTACAGTTATTCCTCTCAGACGGTTTATTGTTTTAGTTTTACACTTACCATGACAGTGATGAACTTCACTTCTAAGCCAGGGTATGTGGAGTATGATACCTAGCATTATCATTTGTGCTGACATGGATGACCAACATCGGATAATAGTCAGTAGGCTTGATGAGACTTGGCAAACTCTCTGAAACATCTCCGATTTTGGCACTTGGGAGACAGCACATCTCTCTGGACATCAAGTCTAGTCAGCAGATGGACGCCTCAGTACCCCTCAGAAGTGAGCCACCATCCACCACTACACTTCGCTTCCTATGGTCACTGATTCTGCAACTTTGGGGAGCTTGACTCTGGTTCTTCCCTTTCCTAGGATTCTTTCACCTCCTCCACTTCCAGGGCTGCATACTAGTTTTTCAGTTTAAGGGCTGGAGGAGTTGGATTGCTGATTCTGCAGGCTCTGGTGACTCATGTCCAACTTTTTTTATTTTGTAGTGTCCCATCTTCACCTCTATCAGAGAGCTCGGATGTTTCAAGAAGCATCTCATTAATGTACTTCTCACTGTCTCAAATGCTTCTCATCCTTTCCATATCTTCTCTGAGGTTCTTCACTTGTTTCATGAGGGCTTCAGCTTTCAGGCATCTTTCACATTGAATCTGTCCCTCAACTGGCATTGGGCTATCTGACTGGACAGAGGCAGAAGCTATAATGGCATAAACAGCTTCGGCAGTATGATTTTTCCCAGCCATCGTTCATTGGTGGAGCTATGGTGCCTGTTGATATAAAAAAAGAGACACCTACCAAAGTCCATAGTTTTTCCTTAGCTGTCATTTAAGCAAAAACCTCTTCTATGTGTGTTATAATAGTACTGTTCTGTGTCCCAGTGTGTGCCCTGCTTCCTTGCTAAGCAATTATTACCTTACACTAGTAAATCATGAAATTATGTGTCTGAAGTATATAGATTAATGAGTTTCCATTGAAAAATTACCTAATCAAAACTCCTTGACCAATGTCAAAGTTTTGCTTTTAGTAGATATCCAAATGTGGAACTATTTGCTTCCTATATTTTTCCTACCAACCACTAAAAGTCTGTTGCCTAAGTCAACTTTATACTAAACTCATGGGGCCAGATATTCTGTCAGGAGGGCTATGCACAACGTCAGTGCATAGCCCTGCTCGCTGACCTCTAAACCCAGATATTCAATGATGCGGTGACAGGTTAGGCGCTGTATAGAGTCATTAGCAGAGACTAACCAGATAGCGGCGATATTGGTCTGTTATCCGATTAGCAGCCATGGTTAGAACTAAGCAAGTCAAACGCTCACCTAGTTTTAACTGTGGAGGGCTAACCGGATAGCGGTCCAATATCGCCTCTACCCAGTTATCGAGACTCCCCGCCTCCGCTCTGTCCCAGAATGTTCCCAACATGCCCCAATGCTACCCGGATAGCATTCGGGCACATAGGGGACATAGTCGATAATATTCAATGCCACTAACCATGTAGTGCCATTGAATAGTTGTGGTTAAGGCATTTACACTGTTTACTGGGCTGTAAACCATGTGAATACCTTTCAAATATCAGATACCTGAAGTTCCCTGTGTTATACTCCCCAATAGTTTCAGGAGCAACAACTTAAGGTTTTTGGAGGATCTGCATGTCCTTGTCTATCCCTGGGATTCTACCTACTGTAGCCCCTAAAGTCTTAGCATACTGAGATTTCTCTAGTATGCACTGCCAGTGGAGCATTGGTATCTTGGGGTCCATAATGTACAAGTCTGATTCCTTCAGGGGGGAAACTTCCGGGAATAACTCTTCAGAGGCTGCCAATTTGAGATAGTCACTTGGGTGCAGAGAGCCACAAAGTCTGGGTAATCCCAATCTAGAATGGTAGAGTAGGGGAGTCAATGTATTACTCCAGCTTCTAAACTAGTTTGCTGCAGGATTGTCTTTACTGCAACATAGATGGATGTCTTTGTTCTCCATGAATGCAAGCCTAAGTCACTCTTAACTCTTAATCAACTTGGGTTCTTTTAACAATCTTCTTTCAAATAAATGTTTTAATTCTCCCAGAGTCTATAAGAGCTTGAGTAGGAGATCCATCTGACTTGATTTGATTGCAAAGATCTGAGATCCATCTACTACGGTGTAAACAAAGTTATATGCATGGGACACCATTAAATGAACATACATGGCTTTATGCTTAACCCCTTTTTCCACAATCAAATAGGTCTGGAATTTCAGATCCAGGGACTGGTATGTGGCTGCAGGGCCTCCACTTTCCATCTGCGGAATCTGGAATCTTGGAATATTTTCATTGGCATCAGATGTTGACAGACCCATTGCCTCATAAGCAAATTTAAGCCATCCAGAACTGCTGTTTCAAAGTTTCTGGGATATAGTTGGCCTACTCCAGAATAGAGCCTTCACAGAATGGAGCCTACAGCATAGGTAGCTCACCCCTCTGGATTGACCTCTTGCATAGCAGCTTGGCTGTTGCCCATCAGCAGTTTACACAAGTAAGTAGTCCATGCTGCTTCTAATCACCTTGCCAAGTGAGTAGTCTGCTTAACCTTTACCAGAAGATAGTCAAGATCCTTTTCAGGGTTCATCTTGGGTATCACAGAAGCCAGAGGTGTTGGGCAAGCGATACTCATTTGCACAATTTGGGCTATCTGTGTCAGAGCAGCATGCAGCTGCTGCTGTCCTTAGGTTACAGCCTGAAGTAATTACTCCACTGTGGGATATGTGAAATTCTGCTTTTATGGGCTTGGTGTGCAGTCTCACTTATTGTATTTCCTATCCGATTTTGCAGAGCTGTGAGATTTCAACAACAACAACAACAAAAGCTGAGTCTAACTAATTGCTTCTGCTCCCTGTCAATCATGGCAGGACTAAGCCCTTTAGTCCTATAACCAGTTCCACATCAAGGCAGTACTGGGTTCATAGTCTGTAAGTGAGAAGACTTGGTCCTACTTCTGCCATCATATGTAAAGATGGGAGGAGAAATGATAGCTGAGAGGGTGCTGCTCATGCTGCCACTACTGTTTTCATGCCTACTTTTTCCCCTGCCAAATCCCACTGTCCCTCTGCCTCTAGTGCTCCCTTTCCTCCACCCAAATCAGCAGTTTATCCTTCCAGTAAATCAGTGTGTTGTATTGACAAGTGATAGTTTTTTTCACTCATGGACCACATCTTCCTTAATGAGGGGCTTCATCCTTTTTTCCATGTCAACATGCAAGGACTTCACAAGCACCCAAACCTATGAATCCTTGTCGCTGCCAAAAATCCTCTAACTTCACCTCTAGAATATTTCCTATTGGTATGACAAGACGCAAGGCCTTTCTAGAACTCATTTCCTCTGTGGAATCCTTGGACTTCAGGACTTCTATGAACTAAGTTACATGTGTTTGATCCTGATGCAGAGCTGCTCCTTGCTCCACTAAAATCTCCAGTATCAGAAAGGTGGAATGCTACCGAGTACTAACATTTTGAAGGAGCTGATCCTCAGGTGTCCCAGCTGGTTCCTGCTTCTCAGGCATCTCATATGCCCCTGGAAGGGAGGGGCTGGGGCAGGACACACCTGCTGCTCTGCCGTCTGGAAAGAAGCAGTGGGACTGGGCTCCAGGCCCCTCCCCAGAAATTAAACCCGGCTTGTAATCTTACTCAAGAAGAGCTGGGGGCAGCAGAGGGGGCCCCGCGGGACAGTCCATGCGGCAGCGGCCAGCGTTTTATTTTTTTTTATTAAAGTTTACTTGAGCCGATGGGGAGGGGGGTGTTAAGACTGGAGGTGGGCTGACACGAAGAAACCAGAAGAAAGTGGCTGGAGCAATTGCAGCTGAAAAAAAATGCACAAAAGGTAGAAAAATATCTCTTTATTTTGAATTTATTAATTGGAATATGTCAGCTCTGGTAAATGTGCATCATTAACGTCTGCGCTTTGTTTAGTACAAGAGCATATTAATGTATAGTTTTATTTCTACAGTGTTGTACATTCCAAGTTTGGCTTTTGGGATTCCCAGTTTAATTATGACGTCAGGGCCAACAGCGCGCAGCTGATCCGGTGTGCTCGTTTTTATCTTTTCTGGGGGCCCACAATTTTTGTTGGCGTAGGGCCTCACTCAAGGTAAATCCGGCCCTGACTGCAGTCATTATTGTCTATTATCTACTTTCTAGTTGGTACTTTTAGTCCCATACAAAAAAAAATTCAGAAAAGCTCCCTCTTTCCCTGCCTTTCTCTGCTACTGCTTCCTGTGTCACTGCCTGCTCTATTGTTATCCAGAACCCTGCTGCATTCTCAATCAGTCACATCAGGGCAGGGCTACTGATTTCCTTGTACCTGGATAAATTCCCCTTGCTGGGCTTTATCTTCGACAAGCATTTCTACTTTGACAAATGCCTGCGCATGGGATGCTAAGTCTCATGTATGCATTTCGAGAGGTTTAGTTCTTTCATGCACTGAATAACGATGAAGGCAACAGGAAATCAAAATATTGTTCGCTCTCCAGACAATATCTTTTTTTATGGGCCCCAGCAATTCTATCGCATTCCAGTCTTTTGTTATTTCATTTTAAGACAACAGCAGAACACCCTAGAATACTATTGGCCCAGGATAAAACCATTGACCTGATGAACCGTATTACTTTTCTTGGAATCAAGTTAGACTCCAATGAAATAATATCAAGATTGCCAAAAGATAAGTTCACCAAACTCAAATACCTTATAGCCAAAGCGATTGCTGATAAGAAATTAATGCTAGAGGCACTGCAGTTATTGCTAGGCAACTTGAATTTTGCTTGTTGAGTAATCATCAATGGGCAAGTATTCCTGTGAAGGCTTGTAGCCACCACTGCCAGCATTCACAGGCCATCCCACTTCATCAGAATCACCAAACCCATGCATGAAGATTTGAAGGTCCGGAAGGCTTTCCTCAGGGAGTACAATGAGTTATTAGTCTGGCAAGGACAGCCATTGTTCAGCAAAGGCCTGGAATTGTACTCTGGTGCTTCTGGAGGGAGGAAGATTTGGATGTCTCCTTTCAAAAATCATGGCGTGTGACCCGCTCGCTAAACAGTTGGAGGGAGGCAGGCACAAACAGGAATATCACTTTTCCAGAGCTGTTCCGCATTGTGGTGGCCATCTTTGTCTGAGGTGCCTGATTTCAGCATAGAAGAGTGGTGTTCTGATCAGATAGGAAAGCAGTGATATAGGAGATAAACAATCATTCATTGCACAGAGAGCTAGAGACTAACTTGCTTAGGGAGTTTATAATGTGCTGACTATTACTCAACATCTCAGTGCAAGCAAAGTATGTCCCTGGTTTTAAAGCAAAATTGCTGACTCTCTTTCTTGTTTCAAGTGGGCCATGTTCAGGATGTTCATACCCGAGGTCATTCCAGTAGAAGTGCCAGTCTGAAACAATCTGTGGCTCTTCAGATGCAGCAGCATGGAAGCTGCTTTGTCTGTCCATTGTCCCCAGCACTTGGAGATCTCACACATTAGGGTACCAGCAAGTTAAGTGCTTCACCAAAAATAGAGGATGGTCATAGGGTCCAATGACAGAAAGCTGATAGTTGACTACATCACTCACTCTAACCAATCAGGGTCATCTTGGGGGGGGGGGGGTCAATCTGGTTGCCTTTTTTGCCAAAGCAGAGGGTCCTGGCACCATGCACCAGGCATTAGTTGAGATATAGAAGGTTTTGGGCCAAGTTGGAGAAGATGCCTATGAGATATGCCTCTTCAGAATGGCCTACTCAGTGGCATTTTTTGCAGCTTTGAGAGTTAGTGAGTAGGTAGCAGCATTCAAGAAAGAACTGCAAGAGAATAGCCTACTGCGCAAGAATATACATCTAGAGGAGGATAAAGTGTGCTTGTGTATTCTCAAATCTCAGCTAGGAAAGGGTTTAGAGGTGATTCTCCATCAGGTGATAGATATTTGCACCTGACCGGTACAGAACATGCCTGATTACCTGGCCATCAAACCACAGGTTGGTGAACCTTCTTAATGCACAAAGGTGGCATCCCACTGACCCATTTTCAATTCACGGCTTCAGAAGGTTATGATGACTCTCTCCCTATATGGCATACATTTGTTTAGGATAGGGGAAGCCACCTCAGCTGCCAGCCATGGACTCCCCCCTTCAGCCATTAAGCAAATTGGCAGATGGAAATCGTCCATATAAAAGTTGCATGTAAGATTGGACAATTAGCACAGCAGTAACCCACAAAAGCTAACCAAATTGTATTTATCTTTCTAGAGATCGGGAGCTATGGAGAAGGATGATGTGGAAAGTCAGACATTCTTTTATATCACGGGTCAGCAAGCAAACATAGGCGTGACCTAATGGCAGCTACCTGGGCCTCGCTCCCTTCGGTGTAAGAATATTTATTTTATTTATTTTATTTATTTAGCATACATTTGTATACCGATACTTCCAGCGATCAGAAGCGGTTTGATTGTGTGACGGAGATTGTCAGATCAAAGACAGATTTAAAAATTACAGCATGATTTACAGGGTTATGTTAAAAGTTGTCAGATCAAAGCAAAAATATTTTCACAATATGTACAGTGTGATTCAAGGGAAAATGCACAACACACAGTTAGTAGGGGGGGGGAGAGGGATATTTACATATATACATTTTACACTTGACTACATTTTGGTTATGCAGGTAATGGTGGAATGCATTGCTGTTCAGGACATGTTGTAGGCCTGTTGAAATAAGAACGTCTTTAGTTTTTTTCTGAAGACCATCAGGTCGTTAATTGAGCGTAGCTCCGGTGGGAGTTGGTTCCAGAGTGTGGGAGCAGTATAGGAGTATGCTCTGTTGCTTGTGGCTGTTTTAACTGATCTTATACTTATTGGTACATGTAGGTTGTTTAAGTTGTTGGTTCTCCTGTTTCTGTCAGCAAGTTGCATGTTGATTAGGTTAGTGAGGAAAGTTGGTGCCAGGTTGTGGATGAGTTTAAATGTAGTTATTAGGGTTTTGTATTTTATGCGTGCTACGATGGGGAGCCAGTGTAGTTCGACTAGCACTGGTGTGATGTGTTCAGCAAAGCCTGTTTTCATGATGATTCTGGCTGCGACGTGCTGTGCCATCTGGAGTATGCTTAGGGTTTTCTTTGGAAGGCCCTGTAGAATTGCGTTACAGTAATCGAGATGAGGTATGATGAGGGCTTGAGCTACTGTCCTGAAATCGGTAGCTTCAATGATGTTCCTTAGTGGCTGTATGACTCTGAGCTTGTGAAAAATGGCCCTGTTTACTAAACGGAGGTGTTTTCCAATCTTTAGTTCACTATCAAGTGTTACTCCAAGGTACTTTATTTCATTCTTTGTGTGATAGATATTCTCGCATAGGGAGATTGTGGCTGGTGGGTTGAACTCTGGTTTTCTTGAGATGTACATGACTTCGGTTTTTTTATGGTTTATGGCCATGTTGTTTCGTTGGAGCCATGTTTGCATTTCTCTTATGCATTCTTCTAGCTGGGAGTAGTTTGGGTTGCTTGTGTCGAGTTGAGTGTACAGCATAATATCGTCAGCATAAATGTGGTATTGGATTTTATGCTTTTTGAATATTTCGCAGATTGGTTTCATGTACACGTTGAAAAGAAGCGAGGAAAGGGCTGAGCCTTGTGGTATGCCCTGAGTTTGGGGGAAAGCTTTTGCTTTTTCGTTGTTAAATTGAACCTGTTGCATTCTGTTGGAGATATAAGATGAGAACCATTTTAAGGGGGTTCCCGATATTCCTATTGCTTCTATTCTGTTTAGGAGTGTTTGATGGTGAACCGTATCGAAAGCCGCTGAGATGTCAATGAATATGAGGATGAACATTTTCTTTTTGTTTTCAATCCCTTTGAGTAGATTGTCCAGTAGTGCAATAAGCAGAGTTTCGACCCCATGGTGTGGCCTGAATCCGTATTTATGCTCGTCTAGTATTTAGTTGCTGTCCAGGTGGTCTTGTAATTGCTGTAGGACCGCCTTTTCAATAATTTTTGCTAGCAGTGCTATGCTGGATATTGGGCGATAGGATTTTGGGTCTTCCTTGTTGAGTGTTTTATTTTTTAGTATTGGTCTTATGATGGATTTCTTAAGTTGTGCTGGCATGATTCCTTGTTGGAGTGATTGGTTTACTATATGAGTGATTTGGTGGGTGGTTTCTGCTTTCGTTGCTTTAACCCATGCTGCTGGGCAGGGGTCTAGAGGAGAGGTTGTGGTGTTAATGCTGGCAATTATATTCATGATGTGCTTTTCTCCAATGCTGCAAAAATTGTTCCAGTGGGTGATGTGAGCTTGATTTGTCCTCGTGCTGTGTTGTGGCGCGGGGGGGGGGGGGGTTCGTCCAAGGGTTGTATGGGTTTGGATCCCATCTGTGGGTTTAGTTTGCTATCATAGTGATCTGCTAGGGCTTGGACCTTGATTTTGTCGTTGTATTGATCCTCTTGCACTGTTTTGGTAAGGGATTTAACCAGGGTGAACAGTTCTCTGGGCTTGTTTAATGCTTTGTTTAGTAAGTTTGTGTGATGCGTTCGCTTTGATAAGTTGACTTCATTTTTGTATTTCGAGAGTAGGGTTAGGTATTGTGTTTTGTGTTCGTCGGTTTTGCTTTGTCGCCATTTTCTCTCTGTTCTTCGTAGTTCTCTCTTTAGTTTGGTCAGAGTTTCCGTGTACCATGGTTCGGTTTTGGACTTGGGTTCGTTTTTTGTTGCTTTCCATTTTGGTGCTGACGTCTCTTGAATTCCTGTGTTCCAGCTGGCTATTAGGCTGTCGAGGTCAGTGCTTTCCAGGTCTATGTGTGATGTGATGGAGCTAATGAGGGCTTCACTGTTGTATTTGTTAAAGCTCCTGCGTGTGTGCATTGGTTGTTCAGATTTTGGGTTTCTATGTAGTGTGGGTAGGTACATCTTAATCTTGATTTGGTAATGGTCGGACCACGGGACTTGAGTTATTTTTGCTACAGGATTTCTTCCCCTGTCAGATTGTTGTTCAGTAGGTGTGAATACCATATCCAGGGTGTTTCCTTTGTTATGGGTAGCATCATTTATTATTTGTTTGTAACCAAGTTGTTCCATGGCTTCCATGAAAGTGTTGGCTTGACATTGCGGTAGAGAAGGTAGGTTTAGGTCTCCCATGATAATTTGGTATTTCCTGAATGCTGTGGCTGAGACGCTTTCTAGTGCTGTGGCCAGTGCCTCAGGATGTGATGTCGGTGGTCTGTAGATTAGACAGATTGCTATAGCGTTGTTTTCCACTTTAAGTATGTCAATGTCCTTGGTTGGGCTGTGGGAGGTGCCAGTAAGTGATAAGGAGGATTTGGCTACAATAAGGACTCCTCCTCCCCTCTTAGATGCTCGAGGGCAGTTGAATATCTTGTATCCGGGAGTGATTATTTGGTTTGTTATTGCAGCGTCGGCATCGGTGAGCCATATTTCTGTGATGCATAGGATGTCAGGCTGGTCATCTGTGATGATATTGTGTATGATGTGTGCTTTGTTCCTTATGGATCTGGCATTGATTAGGATAATGGTGTAGGAGTCTTGCATCGGTTGGTCTTTCTGTTCGCGTTTGTTTTGTCTTGCTATGTGTTTGATATGGCTTGTGCTGGATGGGGAAAGGAGAGATGCATTGGTCACAGCTCTGCTCCTCAGAGAATGCATGGAAGAGATGGAGAAGCCTAGATCTATCACCATACACCTGACAGGCAATGATCTAGGCCCTTTATCTTGTATACAACTTGTGAGGGCTGCCATCACATCCTTATTTGAAGGTACTCACCTACTTTGGTTCAATATCATCCCTTGCCATCACTGAAAGCTCTGGAAGCAATGTGGCTGAGGGCGCAATAAAGTGAATAGACAGTTGGGATTATGGGTAGCCTGCAAATAATGTGCACTTGGGCAGACCCAGATTAAGCCGAGTTATATTAGACAGATGGGGTGCATTTGTCAGAGAAAGGCAATGACCTCTTCATCAATGACATACAGGAAACACTGGAAATCAGCATGAGCACGAGACAGCATCTGGTCCAAGCCTAAGGATGCAGCTGACTGGGGAAAGCCCAGGAAAAGAGATGAAGCACTACCCTAGTCTAGTGGCGAGAGGTACCCAAGCCAGAAGGGGACATTTAAGAACTATGGACTGGTTTTGAATATGGCAGAGGTGCCCTTCAACAGATTAGCAGTGTCATGTCAGATCCCATATGAGCAAGGCCTGCTGAGACCTCACATGCTAGGAGCTTAGTTACTTTGCTTACGGTAGGGACTTCCGAGAGCAGCAGAGGTGACTGCGGACTTGCTGGTTCCCACGGTGGGTAATTCCTGATTACTGCTGATTTTTGGTGCTAGATCTCTGAGCATTCTGGCTATGGTACCTTGTTAGTATTTTGCTGAGATGTTATTCTGTTGTCTTAATAAAAGCTGCAGCTTAATGTTTTTGCAACACAGCACACTTTTTTCATGGTTCTTTTTTCTAATAAGGTGACACTTCCTCAGTGGATATGAGGAAGCGCATAGCAGTCAGGAATTTCGAGAGAGAGGAAGGTCTCAGCTGCTAATGTTATCACATTTCTCATCTTACCTTGGTCTTCAAGTTTCTTTCCTTCCTTACCTTATCTTGGGAGCTTTAATGACTGTTTCACTGTATATACTTTCTGCCTTCTGATTCTTTCTCACAAAGCCCTACCATTAGTGAAATGCTTGCTTCATGGGAGATTAATTTCCTCAAGTTTTATGGGAAGAAAGAAATAAGGGTAAACAAAAGAAGGTAGATAAATGGTTTGAAATCGCAGGACTTGTGAACTCTGTGAAACCAGCCTGATAAAATCTATTTTCTGTAGAAATCCATATTAGTAGTTGCATGTGAGACTGACTTCCATTAAGGTTCAACAATCAATGCTTTGTTATGAATGAGGTTCAATGCTGTCATAGTATGCGCAAAACTCATCCATTTGGAGACATAGCCCCCACCCCCCCTAGAGAATCCATTAAAACCTCTAAGGATATAGCAATCAAGTCTGGAACTGAACAATTAGAGCATTTCCAAACCAAACTCAAAAATATTTAAAATCATTAAAATTAGTTTTATTTTATAAAATTTGATGCTTCCTTTCTAATAAATGTTAAATATTAGTAATCTTTGCTACTGTCCCATTTCATTTTCTTCACCAATGTTTATCTACTGAATCCTATTGACCTCCATTGCACAGACTGTGGCAGATGGATCAGGTGGACAGTAGTCTACTGTGCTGCAGAACACCATGTTTATTGTTCGCTACTTTAGAGAAACTCAGCAAATTCATTTTTCGTCTTTTCCAGGAATAAATGTCAGTGTTAGTAAAATATTGCAAACTGCTAATTGACAGAAGGTGTGCTGATCCGTCCATGGGCAGCCCATGATGAGGTTATCCTGTGAAAGAGGAGTTGAAAAGATTAAAAACAGTGACGCATTCAGCTTTCATGTTGGCACTCACATTTTATTTCCAAGGTAAATATTTTAGGATTTAAAATAGACTGCTTCAACTGAGCACATTAAACGGTATCTATACAGCCATGCTCAGGTAGCAAGGAAATGGAGTGATCCTTCTATATGGGCCCCTTTTGCTAATACTTAGCTTGTGCTATCTGCCGCACGGTGCATAGAAATAAAATGAGCCATGCAGCAGATGGCTTGAGCTAAGTGGGAGTAAAAGGGGCCCTTAGTTTTTGTTACTGCTGTCAGATTTTTAATGTATTTGACTTCACATACTGCAATATGCAAGAGAGTAGCATTATGCTAATGCATTTTCAACTACCACTGCTTAAAAGAAAATTCTGATAGCCGTTTTTTGACTAATTCACCCAAAAAGTCACTTGCATGGCTACAAAGTATAATTATATTCCATTAAAGAAGCATTAAAAGAAAGCAAAATGCTCTAAGAAAAATGTAGAAGTCCATAATCCACTTTCTGATAAGCAATGTGACAATGTTAAAAAAGTAGTCTTTGTTTAATCTGGATGCGTTTTTCTAAATGAGCAGACAGAGATCCCTTTCATGAGAAATGGTCCCTTTACTTAAACACGTGCTGTTTAGCAGTACACCTATCAAGTTCATTTTAATACTTCCCAATTGTGCCAATTTCAGTTCAGCTCATGAATGTACTGTAGGTGGTTGTAGCAGCCCGAAGCTTGAGCAGTCGCATTAGCATGAGGTAATGGTAGTCTAAAGCTGACAGGATATCAAAATCTATTGTTCCATGACTTCAGCAAATCCTAGCAATTGATCTGAAGAGAGGGGATGGTATCATAGCACTGACTAGCTATTGATGCTAACATTTTAGTCACATTCCATGCTGTCAGAAGCTACTGACACTCTTTATGGGGAAGATTGTCAAGTACAGAAAGGGTGCTGTATCTTATTAAATAGAGTGCTCTAATTTGCCTCCTTACATTAAGATTGCTACAACAATGCAATGTATGCAAAATTTCTAAACCTATTAATACATTTCCACATTCATTATATTTACTTATGGTATCATTATGAAGACATCATGAAAATGTGCTTAATTATATAGTGCAACTATTGGTTCATCAAGCTGAAAATATTTGAGAAATGTAGATTTCTGTCTTGCATGCAAATTGTGTAAAACATTCCCAGCACACATGTTGTTAGATTTAAGTGTTTAAGGGGCCCTCTTACTAAAGGCTGCTAACTGATTAATGTGCATTATAGCATGCAGTAACTGACAGCTGACAACACCAACAAGCATGCATGCCAAGCTACCAGCTGTTAAAACGCAAGGCAATTCCCTATTGCATGCTAGGGCAAAGACTGGGTGAGTAATAGCAGAGTGTGTGCATGCAGAGCACATTGCCGCTAGCATGAGGACAATTACTCTGTGTCATTAAGTGTTCCTGCGTTAATCATGTCACGAGTTAGGGTTCATCATCATGCGCAACCTTGATGGCCAAGCCCCCAACTGCGCATGACGGGTACACTTTCCACACATTGGTATTGCCACTAAATGCACACCTTTAGTAAAAGAACTTCTAAATTTTGAAATGTTTATATTGCAGTTAGATTTCCAAACGCATAAAGACAGATACATAAAGGGAATAGCTAAGAAATTTTCTAAAAAAAAATGTTAATGCATCTATGTGCAGCTGTTGCTAAACTCCTAAATATACACCACCCCACGCCCCAAAGTAGTCAAGAAGAATGTTCTTAATTTGGTCCTTCTGCTTCCAGTACATTACACTTGTATATGTATTTGTCTGAAATATTTCTGCACCAATACACCCATTCAATACCACTAGGAACTTGAAAGAATTTCAATCAAAAATTTGCAGAGACAAAATAAAAATAATTTTATCCTATGTTTGAAAGCCCTACACATCTCATCAACTCCAAATAAATACCCCATGTGCTGATTTTTAGACCTGCCCCCCATCGTTAATGAATGAATACTATATTAACAGCATCATTACAACTTGTATATCCCTCATTATTTCTTTTCAGATATGCAAAGCTTTGCTAACATCAGCAATATTTAGAATTAAATGAAGGAAATGCACAGAAGATGCTCTTAGCATGAGGTCAGCATAAAGATATAGTAAGAAGTAAAAATTGCTTGTCCACATTTCAACCTCTCAGCCACAAATTCCCTAAGGTAGAAAAAGAACTTCAATGGCTTAGAAAGCAAAAAAATATAAACAAGTGCAATTATGAAAGGCAAATGTATCCAGCTTCTCCCTCAAAACCCCCTTGCCCCACAAGCAAATGCTTTTCCATATCTATACTCTGTCTTCCTCTTAACTGAGTGGTTTAGACATATTTGGTTGCTCGGTCCTAACATATGATGTAAGATGTTGTGTTGCCATCTTTATAATTCAGAGTGCTTGATGTGAGATATCAGCATTCTTCAAAAACTAGGAATCAGCAACTTCAGACTAAGAAATTAAGGTGGATCTTCAGATAAGCATAAAATTATATGCCCTAAAGAGAACTTTTATTTCTGAATGGTTCGAAATGCAGTGTTGTGTTGACATTTTGGCATGATGATGACAAAAGCATAGTTACTCACCTGTAATAAGTGTCCTCCGGGGACAGCAGGAAACAGTCCTCACATATGAGTGATGTCAGTGCCAACAGAGCCCGCACAGTAATCTCTCCCCAGCTTTCAAAGAAAGCCTTTGGGAGATGTACCATGCATGCATGGTTCCCTTCCTGCCCAAGGATGCCATCTTGCCTCAGTATGATATCATAGCACAAGACGGCAAAAAGTAAAAGCATCTCCATGGGGAGGAGGGAGGTTTGTGAGGACTGATTCCTGCTGTCCCCAGAGAACACCACTTACAGGTGAGTAACTATGCTTTCTCTGGGAACAAGCATGAAGTCAGTCCTCACATATGGGACTCCCTAGCTACAGGCCACTGCAAAACTTGAAAAAAGCTCATGGGTGACCAGAAAAAGTGTGGACTGAGAACCAGGTGGAGGCCCGGCAGATTTCCAACAAGCATCGAACACTGGAAATACTTTATGCCCATGGATCCATGGTGCAGGCCTCCTTGATTGGGACACCATGGATTTGTGAGGCAGTGGGGCTTTTTGGAAGCCAGGGCTCCAGCGGACTCGATACATCGAATCCAGCCACCTGCTAATTATGGGCACTGATGCGGCTGTTTCCCATATGTGGAGCAGTAGCCATTCCAGGATGGGGGGAATGGGCACTGTGAGTGCCTCTTTCAGAGAGGCATCAATCTTGAGGTTCTCAAGGATCCTCCTCCAACTATGTGGGAAAGGCACAAGCCTTGGCCTTATTCCGCACAAAATCAAAGAAGGCCAGTGCCTCGACTCTGGATGGGACGGTCCAAGGGCACATCGTGTTGATGGCGGGTATCCAGGGACTCATCATCCTCAGTTTCTCAATCATAGTCTGGCTTGGAGGAAGAGGCAGGGGCCCTTAGGGACTCGGGGTGCTGGCTCATCCCCAAGGACCTCAGGGCTGTGGTGGCCCGGCGCTGAAAGCCAAGGGCACTGAGCGGTGAAGACCGTAGCCCTGAGGACCAGGACCAGGATTATAGCCAAGGCATCTCTCAAGGCTGGTGGCACTCAAGGATTGGCTCAACCTCCAGGGAGTCCCTCACGGTGGAGGGCCCGGTGGTTGGGAGTGATGACCCGGAGGAACCGAGCATCAGAGCCCGCTGCTGGGACATGAAGGCAGACAAACTACGCTTCAAGGCCACCATCCTAACCTCAAAACCAGATGGCTCCACAGCCTTCAGCACTTGCACTGAGGACTTCTGGCCCAGCACCAGCTCAGTTGAGAGGGAGTCCTCGACCAGGATGTCCTCAGTGGTCTGAGACCGGTCCCAGGGTGTGGATGGTTCCCAGTGAGGGCTGTGGGCCGGGGCCCGTGGGATTTCCCCACTTTCCCCGACTCATCGCCCGACAGGGTCCTTGAGGTCTTCCGGTCCTTATTGGCATGAGCCTTGATGCAGGAGCTCTGGCCATGGGTTCTGTGGTCCTGGGGTTCTGAGGTCACATGGTCTCTGTGTGTACTCGAGGTCCTAGAAGGAGTCTCAGAGCGGGCTCTCGTGGAGGACTCCAGGGCCGAGTTGGTCTTCTGAAAAATTGACTCATGCTGCTGCTGATGTTTCCTGAAGGCCTTAGGGTTCATCTGCTTGCAGAGATCACAGGCCAAGGCATCGTGATCCAGCCCAAAGTATCAGAGGCAGGAGTGGTGTGGATCCATTCGTGTCATATTATGAATGCAGCAGTCGCACAGCTTGAAGCCACTGTCCGAGACCATGGTGGGTAGACAGACCCTACAAGGTCAAATTCACCAGGCCTAGCACAAACCCATACCAACTGAAAATATAGGGAAAAGAAAAGAAAAGAAAGAAGAACCTGAGTATGCAATGCACAGGCAAGCAGGCTCGGGGGGGGGGGGGGGGCAGAAAAAGGAACCGGTACACTACCAGAGAAAGCAATAAAGAAGACAAAAATCATCAACTTTTTCCAGGAGAACAGAAATATGTCCAATAGGTTCCATGAAAAAAAGGAAACTGAGGCAAGATGGCACCCTTGGGCAGGAAGGGGACCACATGTGTGGTACATCTCCCAAGGCTTTCTTTGAAAGCTGGGGAGAGGTTACAGTGAGGGCTCTGTCAGCGCTGACATCACCCATTTGTGAGGACTGACTTCCTGCTTGTTCCTGGAGAATTGGATAAATATGAGCATGATGGTATGAAGATAGAGCAAGCATTCAACAGATAAGCTTGAATTGTGGTCTTTTATTCTTTATTTCAATTAAAATGGACCTATTTATCTAGCTACTTACATGTGTGAGTTGTAGTGAAAGTGGTCTGACAAAAACATAGATATAGTTTTTTCAATACTGGTGTTTGGGGTTTAAATAAATATTTGGTTAGCTCGGATGGTAAAACAGACTTTTCATTTATTATATTTTCAAAACATTCAATAGGTAAAGCCCTGAATTTTTTTCATGGTCTGACAGCTCACAAGATCCAATGCATCAACTCAGAACAAGGATAAATGCAGTATTACATGAAACCTCATCTGCCCAACATAATAAATACATTTCTACAATACATATACTACAGAACTCTGCATAGGGAAGACCCATCCCACAAATGCATACAAAGGGCAATAGCCTTCTGTGATGGAGGGTATTCTGCATATGCAGTCAGAGAGGGAGTTATACAAGAAGAAAAACCTCAGAGGACCTTTAAAGCAGGCAAAGTGAGGGAGGAACTACAACACTTAAGAGGCATAGCTGGAAAGAGGAGGAAACAGAGGATCTCTGAAGCTAAAGTCTCGAGAATGACATGCAAGTGCAGATTCCCAGCACATGGGTGAAAAAAAGAAGACATCAGAAACCAAGAGGCATATTTCACAATGGGATGTCCAAGTGCAATCTGGGACGTCAAGTCAGACTATCTGAAAAAAAAGCAGGCACATACAAGCTCAGGCATGATTTTGGAAACATGGGCGTGCCAAATATGCATGTGTATCAAACATCTATACAGATGTCCCCAGGATAGCATTTCAGAACCAAGACATCTAATAGCATAATGGTTAGCAGAGTGGCTTTAAAGCAGAGTGGTTAGGGTTCAAATCCCAGTATGGGACTTTGTGATCTAAGGCTAGTTACTTAGTTCTCCATCTTCTCTGGATGTTTAAAGTGAAAACAATCACTTTCCTGATGTCTATTGGTGGTTGGAGCAGATATAAACTGATGTATCTGGAAACTTTACAATGTTTATGGGATCAAACATTGCCACTTCCTGGACATACCTTTACCATGCCTACTTGGGCATCCCTGTCCCTGCACCAGAAACGTTTGTGAACTTCATTTTTGGAATGGTACAGAGATGTGTCCGTGATTTTGACATCCACATGCACGTCTTCAGTCATCCAAATCCTGACTAAAGCTTTTAAAATGACCCTCCAAGACAAGAGATTAAGATTACAGGAGACCAACTTGTTACACCTTCAAAACAGGATACCACTTTTGACAAGACCTAGGGAACTTGTACAGCACATCTATAAGCCACATTAGAAACATGACTTATATGATAGAAAGCGCTTCTCAAATCATAGCTTATCAGCAATGTAGAGGAATGCACATCATTCAACTCATGACAGTACATGTCCATTTCACTTCACTAAGGGCTATAGTTACTAAAGTGTGCTACTGCTAACTTGCATTATTTTACCATTAATATGTGTTATTAGTAACTAGGTCCCATTGAATAAAATAAGAACTGCGATAAACCAACATGTTTTAGCAGTAGCAAACCTTAATAGCTATGTCCCTAGATCTTCAATCTTTTCTCTCTCCCTCCTAGAAAAGAATGATGTAGAAGCTCAACAGTACTCATGTAGAGATCAACCTAGTACAGAAAAAAATAGGATGTTCGATAGATGGATGCCCATCTGCTTCACACAGTAGAGGAAAAACAAATGGCAACTGCACAAATCCAGTGGGAAATACAAAGTGTTGTCGATCAAGATCAGACACATGAATGGTTAAGGAGAGGTGAACTGAAACCGAAGGATGAGATGGGTAGTTGAAGCCTAGGACAGTGGATTACAGATGAGATGGTTTATAGCAAGCATTGAAAAAAAATGGCAAAACAGATATATGTTGATTTTGTAAGAAAGATCTGGAAACAGTGACTCACCTCATAGCTGGCTGTGAAGTTCTGATGATAGAAAATTTATATTCAGAAAGGCACAACAAAGTAGCACACTTCATCCATTGGAAACTGTAAACAATACAATATCACTGTGCCTGAAAAACACTAGGATTATGACCCTAAAAGAATTACAGAGAATGAAGAGGTTATGATCACCTGGGACATTCCCATTCTGACAGATAAACTGGATGCGAGGAAACCTGACATAGTGGTAAAGGAGAAAATCACCAGAACAGCACTGATAATAGAAACATAGAATAAGACAACAGAAAAAGACCACATGGCCTATCTAGTCTGTCCTTCCATATCAACCACAATAGAGGTGTTGTTTCCAAGTGATTATTCTGTGAATTGCGTGGAGAGGCAGAAGATCCTGAAGTACCAAGAAATGCAGTCAGAGACCAAGAAAATGCGGCAGAAAGAAACAGAAATATTTCCATCATATTGGGAGCCACAGGCTTGATAAAAAAGAATTTGCAAGCACATCTTGACAAACTACCCATGTTGTTGTTGTTAAATGCCATTGAGTCGGAGTCGACTCATGGCGACCCTCTGGATAGCTATTCTAAATTGTGTTCGGTCTTGAGTCTTGAGCAGAGGTCCCACTATATCTATGGCCAATCTATGTACCGGTTCTGATATGACGAGTATCGATAACATAGGTACCTACGGAGGGTGGCTTGCCATGACCAGCTGGCAGGAAGGGCAAGACGCACAAAATCTAGAAGTCTCCCTAAAAACTCCGGGCCAATAGAAGCGGGCTAGGATTTGATCCAATGTGCCCTGTACTCCTTTGTGTCCTCCCACTGGATGATCATGGGCTAACCTTAAAACTAGGTTTCTGAAAGGAGTGGGTATCACTAATTGCTTCCGTATGTTCCCCGTCCGTGGGTCTAAACTTTCCCGGTAGAGCACGCTGTCATCTAGCAAAAATCTGGGCAGGGTCTCAGATCCTTCCCGTGCGTAGTTGAAAGCTCGCACTAGCGCAGGATCCGCTTGCTGTTCCCTAGGGAATGAGGAAAATTTCTCAATTAGTTCCGTGGCTACCCAGGGCAATTCCTGTCCGGCCGTTAATTCAGCCCTATTTCTTGACCTAGTCTGCCTCTCTCGCCGCTTTTCTGCCTTTCCCTTCTTCAGGCTATCCCTAGAGGGAGTTATCAAGTCATCATGAGCGGACATCCCCGGCAAGGGATCTTCCTGAGGATCCATCTCCTCTCCCAATGGCTTGGAACCTGCACGGATAGAGACCATGCCCACCCTGTCCTTATCGCTTTGGCGGCTTGAAACCTTCCCCAACCTGGGTGAGGCTTCATGTTCTCTTTCTAAGCTTCCTGGCTTTGCTAGGGCAACGGTCTTGCCTGCTTTGTTTTTTAACTCCTCGGCTAACCCACGCCAAAATTGGGGCCAATCCCTCCCCAGGACTAAGGCATATGGGAGTCTGGGAACAACAGCTACCGCTATTTTCCTTTTCAAGCCTAATCCCTTTACCCTTACATGGTACACTGGATAGGAGGAAGCTGCCCCGTGGATACATCTAATCTTTATATGGTCTCCGGAAGACTCTAGGACCTGACTATCTAGTGACTCAATCCTTTTCCAGAGCTTCTGCGAGATCATTGATTGGTCTGCCCCAGAATCTAATAAGGCCTCCGTAGGGATCCCTTCCACCTCTACAGCCAATAGGAATCCTTCTCCCTTCCCCCTGGGACGGGTGGTTACCAGGGCTGTCCTGGCCCTACAATCCCTTTTAAAATGACCTGCTTCCCCACAGGAAAAACATTTTCTCCGGGCATAATGAAATCTATCCATGGGCACATCTTTTAATTTTTCAACCGCCGCTGACCTTGCCTTCCTTTCTGGTGCCTCCACAGCTGCCCATTTTAAAACACCATCCTTCACATGGCCTACCAGTTCAGCCTCTAAAAAGCGCTCTGCCAGCGAAATGGCCTCATTGGTGTTTTGGCAATTTTGGAGGACCAGGAAGGTTTGCAAGTCCTTGGGTACAGCCTCCATAAATTGTTCTAATACAATACAATCCAATATAGAATCTAGATTCCTAGACTCGGGAGTGAGCCATTTCCATGCCAAACCCTTGATATGGTGGCACAGAGCTTGAGGTGTTTCACCCTGTTTCAGCTTACAAGCTCGCAAAAGGCGACGATAGACCATCGTGTTTAGACCCAGATGATCCCTTATGGCTCGTTTAACCTCATCATAACTGGTGACCAAGGTTGCGGGCATAGCCCTGTAGGCTGCCAGAGCTTCCCCAGTAAGGGAAGTGGCGAATCGAACTGCCCACTGGTCTTTTGGCCACCTAGCCAAGAGAGCTACCCTCTCAAAAGACTCCATGAAGTCATCAATATCATCATCTTTGGTTAGCTGTCCGAAAGACAATGTCCCAGTGTTAGGTAATCCCAACCCTGGAAAAGCCCTTTGGGAACCTGACACTGTCCTTGCGGCTTCCACTGCCTTTTCTTGCGCTCCTAGCCATCTCCCCATCATCTCGAGGAGCGGCTTCTGCTGGGCCTGTAACATAGCCGCTACATGTTCTTGACTCATTGCCGACATCTCTTGTTGCTTTTTAAACTGCTCTGCCATCCAGGCCAGAAGCTCGCCTCACTCCATCTCCGGTCTGGTGCTGCAACAACAAAAGGAGAAAAATAAACCACCAAGTGCAGTACTACAATGCTCCCATCGCACCTTTGGTTATTACTACCGTACCCTCCCCTACACCAGTATCCAACCAATAACCCCTCCTATATACGGGTTACCTGGCTCTGGTGTAGATTCGTGCTTGACAACAGCTGTAACACCGCTAGATCACCACTCCTATTCCGTCCTCGGCTGCCACTCCAGATTTTCCTGTTGTCCCTGGCTTCCTTCAAGGGTTCTTCTCTTTCCCGGCTGTGTAAGTCTTGCTCAGGCGTGTGAAAAGGTAGACCAATCCTGCCAACTACGCCACCTGTGGCGCTGCGTCCCGTATAGGCGGTTGCCTAGAGGTGGCAGCATGCCATCTAATGTCCCTTTTTGTGCTTATGCTCCAGAGCTAAGGCTTCTGGGATTGTAGTTGTGTGCAAATAAGCTAGTCCGAGTGGTTTTAGTGGCAAACACAGGAAATTTATTCTTTTTTGTAGTCTAATCTTTGCAAACAGACTTTTCTTTAGAAGTTTGAACAGGACAACACAATATAGAGAATATTTTCTTCCACCAAAATAAAAGGTATCACAAAAACAGTGTTCCGGCAGTGAAAAAGAATAAACTTGCTTCAATCAGGTTATATACAACAGAAGGTCTTTCTTTCTTCAAATGACACAGTTGGAACCACTGTTCCCTCTAAGCTGTGCGCGTGTGCGTGTGTACATACCTCGCTGAGTGAGCGCACATACTTTACAACAGAGCGCACAAAAATTACGGTTCTGATTCTGATAGAAAACAACACAGACATCGTAAAATTTAAAAGTTGTTGTGTATTTATGGTTTTCACAAGTTCTACAATATTTTCTAGTGCAATCAATGTGGTGTACATACTGTATTCTGACGTGTAGTCAAAGTATATAACTCCAAGTGTCGTTATGTGGTGCACAAAAATTTAACCTTCCTTCAAAAGCTGCACAGCTGAGATTTTATGCGCGCACACAGCCTACAGAAAATTAGAGGGAACATTGGTTGGAACTGTTGCCTACTGGTTCCTATTACCGTCTAGCAAAGGCATCAGTTCCCTTCAACTGTTCAGGGTTTGAAACAAGGCTTTTGCTTGCTTGTCTGTACTACCCACAGAATAGCTGCTTCTTTAACACATTCACTTCACACTTGAACACTTCTCATAGCTTTCACATTAGCAATTCTCTTTCTCATCCAGATTTCCAGCCCCCAAAGTATCAGGACATTTAATTACGTTGGCTCCTGGTTTTTCTACCTTAAAACCGTTGGTCCCTTTTCACTCCGACATTAGGCATAAAGAGCAATCCATCAAAGAATCAACAGAGTCCTGTTCCACCTCACAGACTTCCGTTTCCATGTCTTCACATTCAGAGTCACATGTCTCTGGGTTTAGAACTTGCTCTGGGAATGCAGGCTTAACTTCCTTTAAAAGTTTAAACAACTTTTCCCAGTGAGATTTCTTTCTCTCCTCTGGGTTTCTAGAATGTCTGCAAGGCTTTTTATCTCTGAATAAATTACTCAAAGGTTCTATCTGTCTCACCTTGCTCCTGGGAACAGTCTTTCTTACGGGCCTTTCAAAAGGTAGAATTTCTCCTTCAGAGTCTTGTAGGGCTGCTCCTGTGTCTGGGCTATAATCCATGGCTCCCCCAGGACTATCCCTCCTACCTTCCAGCCGTGCTGTAATTTCTTCACAGCAGGGGCTCCTCTCTGAAGTGCAGTCTCCTGTATAACAGCTGCTCTGAGAATCTCTCCTGTGTCTGTCCCTAGACACTCTCTGCCTTTCACCCCTGAAGATTCCATTCTCTTCAGTTTGGTTTGTGAGCTCTCTTTTCAGCCTGCCCGTGGCCAGCTTCCTCAGGCCCTCTCTCTTGGACGGCTTGTGACTGGCTCCATCACTGCTGCTGTGGCTGGCTCTGTTCCCGTGCCCCTTCCTCTCTCTTTCTGGGAGCTTAAATGTGTGTAAGCATCTTCCCCCTTCTAGCTCCTCCCACAGGTACTTCCTATCTCCACCCTGTGTTGCCATGGAGACTGGGTGTGGTCTGAACTCAGTAGTTCTACCTGTGTGGTTTTTTTCTCTGCCTGCAGTTTGATACGTATGCTTGGCTGAGCTATTCCCTTGCTCATAGAAAAAAGTTTCATTTCTAGCTATTTTCCCAGGTTCTGCTGCAGCCTAGTCACCACAATACACACAGTCTACTTCACTCCCAAATCAACTCTCTAAAGGCAACGGGGTGGATATTCACTGTGGCAGCACATGTGTTTTTTAAAAGTTGGCCATGATGTTTAAAAAAATATGTATATTCAGTGCTGCTAGGTAATAAAGCCAAGAGCTCCCACAACAAAGCAGAAAGAAAAACCAACACAGCAAGGATGTCCCCAGGACTCAGTTCCCATCTGCTTCTTTGAATTTGAGTTCACTCACCTGGGCTCACTTTAGATTCTATTTTGTCTCTTTTATGGGATCCTCCCCACTGTGGATCCCTTCTGTCTACATTCTGAGCACATGGTGCTCTGGTATAAGCATTTGAAGTACATAGTCTTATCTCCTTTCTCTATTATCAGGGTTCGCTTAACTAGACTTCCAATTTTTAGGATTCATAGGCATGACTGCCCTCACTTGGTTTGCAGCTTACAGTATCGTGCTGTGAGGGCTTGGTGCATCAATGATGCTGAGAGCTAAGCTATTGGTAGCTTAACTACTGGCAGCATCTCCCAAGATGGACAGGTCTTAGCTGAGCTGCCAGATTAGACATGCCACCCATCTGGGCAGCAGCAGAATGGGACAGTATTTGAGGTAGAGGATCACATTTCTGTGACAACAGCAACAACGCTAGCATTACCTACATGGAAGAAAGGCCTAGCAATCTACTTCCATATCTTGCCACAAAACCCAGTGGATAGTCACAACAAAATGAATTGCACTATAGTGCTGGAAGATGAGACCCCCAAGTCAGAAGGCACTCAACTGGCTTCTGGCTACTGGGGATGAGCTGAAGACTTTTCAGAGTAAAGCCAGCATTTATGATGTGGTTGGATCAAAGCCCTTGGGATGTCTGACTGCTGATATAGCTCCACATGAAATGAGAGTCAGGAGCTGCAAATATGTCTTACATATTGGGTCATGGAATGTACGAAGTATGAATCAAGGGAAGTTGGAGGTGGTCATGAATGAAATGTGTACAATTTGAGTGTCGGCGAACTGAAAAGGACTGGCATTGGTTACTTTGCATCTGATGATCACATGGTATATTATGCTGGAAATGAAAGACAAAGAAGAAATTGTATTGCATTATAAGTAAGAAGAAACATGCAAGAAATGTAATGAAATACAATACAATCAGTGAACACCAAGGTTGATATAAAACGTGCTCCACCGAGCCATTCGATTAACTCATCTACTCTGGGCATGGGATATGCTTCCAGTTTAAAAGTTGCATTGACCCTCCAGAAGTCAATGCAGAATCTGATACTTCTGTTGGGTTTATGAATCAAGACGATGGGGGGACAACCAGTCACTCATAGACTCTTCTATCACTCCCAGGTTAAGCATCTCTTCCAGTTCCTTAGTGATGGCCTGTTGCTGATCCTCTAGAATCCGATAGGATCATTGCCAAATAACCACTCCAGGGCCAGTAACAATATCATGACAAATGAGGTGGGTATATTCTGGGCAGGTGGAGAACACCTTTAGGTTATGGTGGAGCAAACCTTCTAGATCTCTGCTCTGTGCAACAGAGAGCTGGTCTCCAACTGGGACTTGAGCTTGATCTAATGGGGCTGAAATTTCCAGTCCAAAATCATCTCCCTGTAGCACCACAGCTCTTAATGGATTCCACATTTTCAATAGGTTATTATGGTAAATTTTGTAGTTAACAGGCCCCACTTTCTCTTCTACTTCATAAGGCCCCTGCTATTTTCAGAGTTACTTGCTCTCAGATGAGGGCAGCAAGACTAAAACTCTGTCTCCTCATAATAATTATGAGGGTGCCACTTATATTTTTTCAGATGTTGCTCACTTGGAAAAATTTGTTTTAGAGCGGCAGGGCTCGGTTGCGGTTAGTCAGGATGAGTAATTAGTATAGCCTCCTAATTGTAGGTTTTGTTTGAAACCTTGATTTCCTATGTTTGCTTTGATGTTGTTGTTTTTTCACATCCAGGTCCCAGTAATGTGAACTTTATCACTTTCGGCTTTATATGCTGTAATGTTATTGTTTCCTATCATGTTTTTGATTGTCCTGAATTGTTTGGATTGGCTTGTTATGCTGGTTAAAATCAATAAAAAAAAAAAACTCTGTCTCCTGGTTGGAAGGTGCAGTACATGGCTGCCTGATTGTAGCCCCTGTCCTGCTCGGCTTGAGCTTTTTCCAGACTAAGTTTAGCCACCTCTCTGGCTTTCCTCAGCCAGTCTTTCATTTGTATAATGTACTCCACCAAATTACACCCAACACAGTGTTCTTCTTCTTGGGTTTCCCTTGTTACATTTAGTATGCCTTTTTGCTGTCTTCTGAAGAGCAACTCAAAAGGCAAAATCCCCGGGAAACTTTGAGATACCTTATGGATGGCAAACATCAAATAGGTTAGGAGAATGTCCAAATTCTTCCTGTCCTCCTGCACAAACTTTTTAACATCTGTTTTAGAGTTTTTTTATTGAATCGTTCAATGAGGCCATTCATCTGTGGGTGATATACTGATGTTCACAGCACCTTGACCTTTACTAAGGCACACACTTGCTTCATCACCTTGGATACAAAGGGTGTTCCTTGATCTGTGAGGATTTCATTGGGTATTCCCACCAGTGAGAATACTTCCCAGGGGGCATTCATGATCGTAGTAGTCTTCATTTTCTTTAGAGCAATGGCCTCTGCGTATCAGGTAGCTTAGTCTTCCTCTTCTTCTTTAATCCTTAGCTGGCATTTGGGGAGCAGGTTATCCTCTCAACCAATACACTGCTTTAGGTGCCACTTGATTCCATGTGTTGCTTACAATACATGTCCAAACTTGGTGATCTGTGGCAATATTTCTGATCTCATTGATGGTCAGTCGCTGGTTCCTTTGGTCTTCCTCAATGTGTTTGAGCCACATTTTCTTCAGTGCTGCTCATTGGACAGATTGCATAGTCTAGTATGAATAAATATACTTGTTGCCGGGGGCGGAGCCTGATGTCCAGCGGGTAAGACGCTTCGCGCTGAAGCTCCCGAGAGGCCTACTTAGAATCCTGACTTAATACCTATACAAACTTACTATTTCGCTCCGAGCTGACCGGGGTACCTCGGGGGGGATGGCGGCCCATAAACCAGCGCGCTTGGACTTCGGGTCTCCTTCTTCTTCTCATGGAAAACGCTCCAAAACAGAGGTGTCCTCCCCACAGAAGATGGCTCCATTTCGTGAAAACCCCGAAATGCACCTGGAGATTTTAGAGGAAATACGCGGCGTGAAGGAATTGGTGCAGTCCAATGGAGAAGCGCTTCGAGCCATGCGAGAAGACTTTGGAGTGCTCCAGGACCGACTTGAAAGTCTCTCATTACGGCAGGACAACATGGCGGGGGTCCTCGACTCGCACGCGGTGCGCTTGGGCAAACTGGACAAGGCTGAGCGCCAGATACAGAATCTTCAAAAGGAGTTAGAAGATAGCAATAATCGAGCCCGTCGCAACAATGTGAGGCTCATTGGAATACCGGAGGGGGTGGAAGCAGGAGATATAAGAGAATTCCTGCTCAAAACTCTTCCCTCCTTGCTGAAGATCACTTTTCATAGAGAACTGGAAATCGATCGTGCACACCGTGTTCCTACCCACATGGCGCTCAACCGAACGACCCCCCGGCCCATTATCTTTCGCTTGCTACGATATCAACAAGTGGAACAAATTTTAAATGCTGCCCGGGCGAATCATCATTTGGAATTTGAAGGTCACAAAGTCTCCTTCTTCCCTGATTTGGCAAAGCCTACCGTTGACCGTCGGAAGAAACTCCTTGCTTTTCGCCCTCGACTCCAACAGCTACAGGCTCGCTTTGGCCTGTTGTATCCTGCGAAGCTCCGAGTGACTCTCCACAACCAAACTAGGACATTCGAAGATCCTGATCTACTGTCAACATTTTTAGACTCCAAAGAAGCAGAGCAGATGCGCTAATCCAAAAACTTGGACTTTTATCTGCCGGCTCTGTCCGCCATTTTGAAGGGCCCGATGCGGTGGTCATAGCCAAGCACAGAGACTGCCTGGACTTTCTTTCTTTCTCTATATGACTTTTTTTGTTTTTTGGTCTCCTATCCCTCCATGGGGTGTGCCTCGGTCGGATTCGGAGCACGCACAGTCCTACAGGTTATGTGTTTTTTCAATTTCGGCCTTCTCTGGGGTTTCTCCCCGCAGACACATGGTCGCCAGTAATTTCTGGGGTTCTGCTTCTTCTCTACCGCACCGCGGTTTTCTTTTTAATGTGGGGCGCTTCATTGAATTATCTTAGCTTATTTTCTGTTATGTCAGGTGTACAGCCAGATACAGTCAATATGAGGGACATTGTGAAATTATGTGCGCTATTATGCTCAGAATTTTAATTTTTCTGAATGGCCTTATGTAAAATCTTATCACTCAATGTAAAAGGCATTAATAGTCCAATCAAAAGAAAGAAAATCCTTAGCTATCTTAGCCATGAGCATGCCGATTTAGTGTTTCTTCAGGAAACGCATCTAAACTCTGCTGAAACACTGAAACTCAATGCTAAGCCTTATATGGTGGCTGCCTATTCTCCCGCCGTTTCCAAACGGTGTGGGGTAGCCATTCTGGTTAAGAAGTCTTTGCAAGCTACTGTAATTGATACTAGCGCTGACAAGGAGGGTAGATGGGCCCGTGTACACCTTAAGGTTGGAGATAGTGAATTCACGTGTATTTGTATTTATGCCCCGAATCTGGACAACCCTGCTTACTATGCCAGTATTGCGCAGTTGGCATAGGCCTCTGCCAATGCTCCATTAATACTTGGTGGTGATTTTAATCAAGTGTTCCATTACTCTTTTCTTCTCAAGCAAGGCGTTCGTTGGCTGGAAGGACCAGTACCGAGTAGACCGGTGTGGCTAGACATAGAAGAGGATCTTTGCAAACTGATTCCTCTTACTTTTCTCCCTGGTATGACTCTCCCATCAGACTCCCACTATCCACCAATGCTTTTAGACACTTTAGGTGCCTTTGATACTCTTATGCAATCTTTAGACTCCCGACTCTGTCCGTTCGACAGACTCCCGCTTTGGTACAATATTCGATTTCGAATACAAAATAAGTCGATGGCGTGGAGCCCCTGGTGCACTAGGGGCATTTGGATTCCTAGCCAGTTGTTCCATGATGGTCGCTGGAAAGCTTTAAGTGAATTGCAAATTGAATTTGGTCTCCCAGCGAAATACTACTTTCAGTCGGTGCAACTTCAGCATAGCCTTCGGAGTGCTAAGGTACTTCCGCCATCGGCATCCCCTACACAAGGTTGATCGGAGACTACCCGATCTATCGGTAGTTCACCGGGTGTAGCATCCAATTTTTACCAAACCTTATGTAATGCTATAACTAGCGATACCCCTATAGCGCGGAAAGCATGGGAGAGAGAATTGCCTGTGACTTTGACTTCGGAGCAATGGAGCCTTGTCTGGAGTAGAGTGACACGGGTTTCCCGATCCGCCTCACTCACTCAGACACTCTTCTTTCTAGCCCACCGGTGTTTTTTACACTCTTGACAGATTAGCCAAATGGAACACTACTCAGGGCAATAGTTGTTGGACTTGCCATGCGGCCATTGTTTCACTACCTCATGTTAAGTATGAATGTCCCGCACTACAGTATTACTGGCGTCGGGTCTGGGGTCGTATCCAGTCTATTTTGCACTTTCAAGAGTCCCTTTCTTGGAGGATGGTGGGACTTCGCCCAGTTGCGGGGATCCCCTCTCTTCCAAAACGGCTTACTTCCTTTTGGACTTTATGCTTGGCATTGCTATTTCCCTAATTAAGAACTACTGAAAAATAGCTCCCATCTGAGCCCCAATGCATGGTGGAATCATGTCTGTCTCTACAGTGAATATGAACAAATGCTTCGTATGTTTGCTTCCCCCGTTCAGACTCCTCATCATTGGTCTGAATGGAAGATGCTCAATGACTATGTACATTCTGCTAAGTGCTTTCATCTGACTGTCTAACTTTGTATATATTTCTGTCCCATGATCATTCTGTATCGTAGATACTCTTTTGATCGTTTTGATGTATAATCGCTGTTGACTGGAAGCGCTCACATGCTGACATGATCGGCTAGAGAGGAAGCATCGGGGTGGGGGGTAATTGGGTTTACTTTTCCTTATTGTATACTTGTTTTGTCTCCTTTGGTGTGTTGTTTCTTTTGTTTGTTGCAAAATGAAAATAAAAGTTTAAAAAAAAAATATATACTTGTTGCCTCAGATGGTTCACTCCAAGGGACCTACCAGGTCCATGGCCCCTCTTTCAAATGAGGTTTCAATGAGTAGTTCAGACTGGAGGGGTTATGAAGTTGGCAGATGGGGCATGACTGGCAATATAACTTCCCTTGTTTATGCTCCAGTGTTTTCTCCACTCCCAGGTGTTCCCCTAATAAATGGCTATGAGCCAATGATAATACCTGCTGATGATAGGGTCAGGGAACTATCAGTTGTTTTACCTCCCCCCTCTAGGGCAATCTCAGCCACCCTGTATAACAAATCTCTCTTTAGCACAAAATAGGGAAAGGTTTTTTCAGGGGACTCTGCGTTATCTACTGGAATGCCATCTACCTCCAAAACCTGCTCTCAGGCATGTTTAAGGGACCCATCCTCTTGCTGGGCCCTTCTGAAGCTCCCTGGGTCTTTCCCCAGTCCCTTTTCTGGGAAGAGGACAATTGTATTTGGGTCACTACCACTGAGCCCTGAGCAATTCCCAGAGGTTTCTTCCATAGGGTCTCCCTCCCCAGATCGCTCCCCCAGAGCTGCTCCCCAGATTCTGTTGCTTTTCCTGGTGACACTGGCTCTGGGATTTAGCAGACTTGGGAGTCTTGACATATAGATCTGGGTCTTCCAAGGGGAAGATCTCTTGAAAATCTTCCTGGTCTGACTTAGTGGAGCCATCAGTTAGTCGGGCCGATATCACTCCGAAGTTTGAGTAGTCTCGGCCGATAACTACTGGATACGGGAACCAAGGCAGCACCATGACCTCAAATATGGCTTGCCCTGCTGGAGTCTTAAGTAAAGCTGTGCCTCTGGATACTGCCTCTGGTCTTCATGCACACAGGCCAGTGTTACCATCATTGCATAGTCAATTTGAAATTGGGTTACTGTTTCCCAGCGAATGAGGGTCCGCACACTTCCAGTGTTTATCAAGGCCTGGAAGCGGGTCCCAAGCTCCAGAAGAATAACAAAGTTATGTGCCCCTGGGTGGAGAGTGTCCACAAAAGCACAGGTGTGAGAGGTGGTTAGACCAACCACAATGGGTTCTTCCATACCCAGGGGACATTCTCAGGCAAAATGTCCCCAGGTTCCACACCTAAAACAGGTGAAGAGGTTATGGCTGGGGCCATGCCCTTACCTAGGAGGTGATTTTGGAGATCAGAACATGGGAGCCAACATCTGTTCCGGCTTTCTTTTCCATCCTCCTGGACTAACAGGTGACTTCTTCCCTCTCTTAATGTCCACTTCATTCACCAGCTGGACTTCCTTTTCTGCAGCTGAGTTAACTCTGCAGTATTCAATTCCAACAACTTTTAGCAGCCTCTAGTGTCCAAAACAAAGCCTGCTTATCTGCCACTGACTATACCTTCTTCAAGCTCCCTAACTAGGGCTAGGCTAGCCCTCTTAGCTCATACAAACTAAAACATTCCTGATCTCCTATAGACGTCCAGCCCTGGAGGGATGTGGATTTGCCCTCAGTTACGTGGTTAGAGGGAATCCCCAAGCTGCCACCATATGTGGTAGAGTGGCATGTGGTGGGAAGGAGTTTTCTTTAAAACACAGAACAGAAGTTCAGGAAAACCAAAATTAGCTTTTATTCTGTCCTAGCTTGTTAAACCTTTACAAAACTAAAACACAGGACAGACTGTAGCACAGGGAAAACAAGATTAACTTTTATGCTATCCTGGCTTGTTAAATCTCCACAAGCTGGTTCTCTCAGCCCTTTCTCCAGCCCCAGTTAAAGCTTTTATTTCAGAACTCCTTTGCACGGCTTGCCTTGGAAGGACTTCTGGCTCCAAAGGCCTCTTTCTCTCCTGTAGCCTGCTGGGTTCTTAACTTTTTCCTGTAAGCCACATCCTCCCAGCCCTGAACTCTGGGCAGCAGACTCTTTTAAAGGGGATTGTTGATAATCCTTTTGGAGTGGGATGGGTAGCATTCTCTATACCCCATCACATATCTTCTACCAGCAACACAAGTAACAACTGTACACATGGACATCACCCAATGGTACAGAAAGCAAATTGACTACATCTGTGGAAGTCAACAGTGGACAAGCTCAATAACATCAACAAAGACAAAACAGAGCAGACCATGGTACTGATCACCAACTACTTGTCAGCAAATTCAAGCTAAAGCTGCAAAAGAGCAAGCCACTCATGAACGTATCAAAATAGAACCTTAAAAATATACCACCGGAATTTAAAGACTGCCTGTAAAATAGATTTCCTGCTTTGGATAGAGAAGAGCACAGAATGCCTTTGTATTGTTCAATGATGTGACTACATCTTGAATATTGTGTGCGATTCTGGTCCCCATACCTTAAAAAGGATATAACAGAATTAGAAAATATACAAAGAAGCACCACCAAAATGGTAAAGAGGATGGAAGAATACCCCTATGAGGAAAGGCTTAAAGGTTGGGCTCTTCATCTTGAAAAAGAAATGACTGAAAGGAGATATGATAGAGGTCTATAAATTAATGAATGGAGTGGAACGACTAAATCTAGAGTGGTTATTTTCACCATAAAAAGTAGAAAGACTAGGGAACACGCAATGAGGCTATAATGTAACCCATTTAAGACTAATAGTATGGCCTTTCTTATGTTCTTATGTTATGTTCTTATGATTTTCAGCCTATTTTCCATTTCCACATACAAGGAATACACCAGTATCAATACCTCTAATGTCAATCCCTTTTATTGCTGAAAACCTTCTAACTTCATCTCCAGGATATTTATTTTCAAGATGGTCATGACCAAGGTGGTCCTTCAGGAAAACAGTTTGTCTGTGGCATCCTTAAAGGACTTCAGGACTTCAATGACCAGAATCATGCTTGTCCAATCCTGTCCCCCCCCCCCCTTTTCAAGGGGCTATTAAATAATATTATACAAAGTTATTAAAATGTCATAAAACTGTGATGATCTGCAAAAGGATCTTGTGAGACTAGAAGATTGGGTGTTTGAATAGCAGATGAAATGGAATGCAGACAACTGCAAGATGACAGTGCATACAGGGAAAAATAATCCAAAATAAAGGTACAAATACATAGAGAATGGTTGTTTTAACCTTTGAAACGACAAAAAAACTAAAAGGAAGCTCCATCAAACTAATGACCAGCAGATTAAAAACAAATTATAGAGATGTTTTTTTTCATTGCTACTATCTGGATAATGAGTGATGCAACCAAGCTATGGTGGTAATTCTATGAATAACACATGGAAATTTACATGCTAGAAAGGTGCATAAGTCCCTATTCTAAAAGACTTGCTCTTGTAAATGGGCCCTTATATGTACTGCTTTATTCTGTAAGCGCGCATGTAAGTCCCATCATGCATACTTTTGATTAGCATATGCACAGGAGTGAAACTTGGGCAGAGCATAGGCAAGGCCCGAATTTACACATGCAAATTACATGATATTAGAACTTACCCACGTTTTCTCCATATCTACAGTAGATGCAGGCATTTATACCTGCTATAGAACAAGAATAACTGCTGCATCTAGGTTCAGGTGCGTCACTGCGCCCCTATTCTATAAAGTATGTTTATATATTACTTTATAGAATAGGCCCTACATATGTGTGTGGCAACAAGTTGCTTCATGGGAATTTATAGAATTACCCTTCACATGTACGAGGTGTGATCAGAAAGTATCGAGACTTGTACAATAACTCAAGAAGTATAACACTGACAGTTATTGCACTCAGTCTCCTTCAAAGTAATCCCCTGCCGATAAAACACACTTTCTCCAGTGTTCCTGCAACTGCTGGAAACAATTGTGAAATGCCTCTTTTGTTATGCTGTGAAGCTGCTGTGTTGAATTTTGCTTAATGGTCTCCATGTCGTCGAATCTCCTTCCTTTCAGTTTTGGAAACAAGAAAAAGTCACAGGATGCGAGGTCAGGTGAGTACGGATGCTGATGGACTTGCTCGATTTGGTGTTTAGACAAGAACTGCTGGACAAGATGTGATGCGTGAGATGGGGCATTATCGTGATGAAGCAACCATTCACCATTCCTGTGCAACTATGGCCTCTTTTGACAAACTGCATCTCTCAAATGAGTCAGAATTTGGACGTAGTATGCCTTATTGATGGTTTGTTCTTTTGAATAGATTGGAGGGGAGAGAGATGACTCACCAATGGTTTGAGATGCAGCACATACTCTCTGCATGTGTTTGCTTCATGATTTGCATGCCCCGCCCTCATGTACTTAGCCCCTGTGCTGTAAGTTGTGGGGGCTGTTCAGTCCACTCCTGGTCATCACTCTATTCTGGACTAGCCAATTGCTACATTCCTATATGGGTGCTAGGGGCACAGTTCTTACTGTCCACAGTAATACTTTAATATCGTGCTAGTATTCTATTTTCCGATGGACATAGAGACCGTGTGCACTGTGCATGCGCTGGGCTGTATGTTCGCTACAATGTGCTAGTGTTGTGGTAGTAGCATACTATGGCCACACTCAGTGCTGTACCGATCGTGAAATGTACCTTGTGCGACTTGCACATTGGGCGCATGCTCCCCCCAGCACCTCAATTTATGGGGGCGTGACAGAAGAGGCGCGCACCCAATGTGCAAGTCACCGGCATGCTAAGCAGGTCTGGTCCCTCCTGGAGGGACCAGACCTGCTTAGCATGCCGCAAGAAGGCTTAAGGGGCGCATTTTGGCTATTTGCCGTTGCCTGCCGCTGCTGAGAGAAGAAAAAGTGGCGGCAGCAGGCAATGACAGATAGCCGAAATGCGCCCCTTAAGCCTTTGCGCCCTGTGCAGCTGCACCGCTCGCACATGGCTAGGTACGGTCCTGGCCACACTCCTTGTGTTTACCGCTGCCTCTGGGCTCCGGCGTGGTATTAACATGCAAATTCCATGTGTGAACCCTGCACGCTTTACCGCATTTTAGTAAACATGCCGCTAAGTTTGTACCCAAGACAATGGAGAGTTAAGTGACACACAAAAATCACAAGGAACATCAGTGGGACTTGAGCTCTAACTTCCCTCATTTTTAGCGTGTTGCTACACTTCTGCTTTGTTCAAAATTGCAAAGGTTTTATGTCTCAATTAGGCCTCACCATCCTCTTTTTCCATTACACTCCAATCATCCTAGCAACAGTCATTGTGATGCAGCCACAGATTTTCTTTCTTTCTGCTGGTCTCTGAGATGCCATTTATATTTCACCTTTCAGTCAGTGCTATATATTTTAATTCTCCCATCTTATTTTTTAGACTACTAGCATTTACATACATGCATGTCAAAATTTTTAATTTGTTCATATTAACACTCTGGTTTTCAATTGACTGGAGTAATTTGGAATCTTTCCACTCTGTCTGCTCTTTACTTAAAGACACATGGATTACTTTTCCTTTATCAGAACCTCGCTATCGGGATGCCCTGACTTCCCTGTTTTGCTAGCATCCTTCAAAGATACATTATTCTGAACCATGCACTCTTAGGCAACTGTTTGGATACAACAATACCCTACCTCTGTTTGGATACAACAATACCCTACCTCTCATCATCCCCAACGAATCTAGATGAAGCCGTCAAAAACTGGCATGACACAATCAACAATGCAGCCAAAATTGAGCAACGAATCAAAAAGCCCAATAATTTAAAAATAAACAAAACACCATGGTTCAACAACACGCTAAAACAAATGAAAAAAGAACTAAGAAAAATAGAGCACAAATGGCGCAAAACCAAATCATTCATCAACAAGGAAATATATAACAACTATCTCATAAAATACAAGGATACTTTAGATAGCACAAAAAAATCTTATTATGCGGCAATCCTATCAAAATCTTATAACAGACCACGAGAACTATTCTCCATTGTTAGAAATCTAACTAATAATCCCCAAACATCTAACAATGAAATCACCGATATTTCGGTACAAACCCTAGCCAATCACTATCAAAACAAATCTACACAACCTAGAATGACTCTAGACAATATCAATACGGTTCATCATTGCTCAGATGAATGGTCAGACTTCCATCCAGTATCAAAAGATTCACTAAAGAATATCATTTCCAATCTCAACACCACAACTTCCTTTCTTGATCTATGCCCTGTAACATGGATAAAAAGTACACTTCCAATACTTCTATCATACATTCTCCCCATAGTCAACCTCTCATTACTTCAAGGACACCTCCCATCCATGCTCAAACATGCTCAAATCCGCCCAATTCTCAAAAACAACACGCTTGACAAAATATCACCAAAATCATACAGACCCATCTCAAGTATCCCTTTTTTGGCTAAAATAATAGAAAAAGTGGTACAAATCCAGACACAAGAATACCTAGACTCATCCTACCCACTTGATGAGCACCAATATGGATTTAGACCTCAACATGGAGTTGAAACACTCTTAACAGTCTTAACTGATGTACTACTGAGAGGGATTGACAATCATAAACAAGCATTTATACTCCTATTTATTGACATTTCGGCAGCATTTGATAGTGTTCATCACACTATAATGCTTAATAACCTGAAACAAATAGGAATAAATGCCACTGTATACAAATGGTTCACCTCTTATTTAAACAACAGAACGCAAAATGTAAGAATAGGCAACCAAACATCAACCATTTATAAACAAGAAATTGGACTCCCACAAGGCTCTGCGCTATCAGCCCTCCTGTTCAAAATTTACATAAAACCAGTCTGCAATATTTTTAAAAAATTCGGAGTATACTATTGTAGCAGCAAAGCGCAGACAAACCAATGATACCAGGAGTCTGTTCAGAAGGTCCAAATCATTTATTTGTGCACAAGTCTCAAGCAAGGCAATTTCAAAATGGCTGAGCAAAGTTTGCAAGCATTACAACAACTTTTATAGACTTCTGTTCCATTCTAGGTATAGAAAAACAATTCATTGGTCCCGGTACGCTCCCGTACCTCCCGTAGCCCCTCTATTGGTCCCGGTACTGATAAGTTTCTCCAATTATGTTCCCTCTGTGGGCTTCTGTAGGCATGACACCTGCCTGCCCCCCTTCTAGTCCCAATTACAATGGTCAGTTCATCAACTTGTTACTTTCACACTTTCAAGGCTATGGGACCATTTGTGCGTGCAGAAGAGCAAGGTTCTGTAACTCATCTGTCAGCACTCCTCAATATTTCTCTGCAAATGTACTTTTTCTTATCAGTAACTTTAAAACACATCTTTTCTGTATTTTTCCATTTCTTAATTCTGCAATTCTGCTTATCTAAGCTAATTCAATATTTCTACTGAGTTCTTTCTTACAATAGCAGCATATTGGGGGATGTGCAATCCTATATGCCTCTCCACAGGCCTCATTTACAGGTCAAGCTAGCCATGCTGGCCTGCCTATGTCAGACACCGTGGGTCACAGGCCTGCACCTGCCACATTCCCCCCTTTGATTAATCTCACCCTATTACTTAATAAGGTGTGAGAATTAAATCACTTTCCAGAGGATTCAAATCCTGATTAAAGGATTCTTACTAGTTCCACTAGGGCTAGCTTTGTATAAAGCCATTATTCTAGTTGCGGTCTTCCGCTCTACTGTACTATCAATAGCACTATGAAGGGAGCGCATACAACATGGGATTAAACATGGTAAGCAGAGCACAACAGCAACAAGGATTAGTACTAAGATAACGAAAGTCTTAAATCCTCCCAGCCAAGAGAAAAGGTTAGCAAACCAATTAGGAAATTTCAAGGCGTGCCAAGTCTGTACTGGCACATAAGCATGTCTTTGCATATCTTTAGCAATTTCTTCAACTACTTGACCTTTATCATCTATTTTTAAACAGCAATTGGTTAAATTCAGCTTACCACATACTCCTCCTTCAGCTGCTAGCAAGTAATCAAGGGCTAAGCGATTCTGGTATATGGCAGTGCGCATCTGAGTACTTTGTCTAGCTAAGAGCGTGAGAGCATGACTAGTTTCATTAGTTATTATTTCAACTACTGCTTGTAAGCGAATAATACGATTAATCATATAAATTGGGGTACGATAACCATACATACCATCATCATTCCAAGTGGCAGGTCCATAATACTCAATAATTCTTTCTGGTGGCCAATCATCACCTTGCCATTTCTCCCACTTGCCTATCTGTAAGGCCTCTCTTTTCTGTCTAGATGCTCCTTTGTGTTTGTGGGTGGTATATACAGGGTATCCTAATTGTTCTCCATGTTCAGTGTTTAACAGGAAGAAAGAAGGTCTGATGGTTCCTAAGACACATGCTCCTCCCCATTGTGGTGGGAGTTGCGCATATGCTCGGTTTCCACAGATCCAATACAGGCCAGGTGGGGCTTGTCAGGCTTGGACTTTGGCAAGGTTAGTCCATAGACCTGCAAGTTCAGGAAATCTGGCTAATGGGTTAGGAGGTTCAGGATGTCTGATTCCTGACCACCATGCTACCTTCTTGGTCGTGGCATTATAGTATTTCTGGCTAAGACAGACCAGCTGTCCTACCTTTTGGGTGAACTGGGGTCCAGTTCTGGCATAGCAAAGACGTCCAACGATTGAGTGTGCTAACACCCATTCACTGGTAGTCTTGTGTAATTCAGTCTGATTGTAAATCATGGAATAATTCAATTCTTGGGCTTCCCAGGGCCATTGGTCTCCCATTTGGGTTCCGCCACAGAAATAACAATCTGTGATCTTAAGACTAGATACTACTGCTCCGGCTAATTCTAGAAACAAATTCTGTGAAGGGTGAGGGATCTCAAACTTATTTACATGCATAGCTTCATAAAAGGTATTATGAATATGATATTTAGATGACTTGTGGGCTTGGGTATTCAATCTAACATACACAATGGTCCCTGGGTCTGTTCCTCCTCCTGCAATACGTAAACCAAACTTATATCCTTGTTTCCATGCATGGGGGTTATGTACACGCAAATGTAAGGGGTTACAAGCATCTTTCTGACATTTATCATTCGTGGTTGGCTTGGTTAGAGTAGCCATCCGTTTATCTATTTTCTCATTAGTTATACCAGTGTTCCAGGTAGCATAGAAAACACATTCCCAATACGGGCAATAGTAGTCTGCCGCTGTAGCAGTACTATACCCTGATCCTGTTTTACCTGTACACTTCCACCAATTCGTGGCACCTTCTGGACACATATACTTATGGTCATTTCGATACGCTTTCTCCCATGTACCACAGGTGGACTGACTATCTCTATTAATAGCATTACATGCATCAAAATTCAAAACAGCAGGTTTAGTAATGTCCTTAAGTGGTGGTGTAGCAGCTAATATAGGTCCATCTGCATCCTTCCATCTTATTTCCAACGTGTAATAGGATGGATTCTGATGCGGATTATAGCATGCTTTAATTTTGCCATGAGTGCAAACATTTAGTTCAGTGGTGTTATAAATACACCGAGTTATTGTTCCCTTGCAGGTATAGTAAGAATGGTAAAGCAAAGTCTGAGTTACTTTCAGTCCAGTTCTAGTAGAAGTAATGCAAGCTGTGCATGGAGGTAGAGCATAAGTCTGTTCAAAACCTCCAAAGAAGGCAACCAAGGCAAAGCAGAAGCAAAGATACATGTTGATGTTGATTGGAGTTCTTCTGAATCCTCAGCTTGCTGATCTTGATCACGACGGTCTATTATTCTTCGTCCCGTTTGCTAATGAAGCAATTTAACGGGTGCTGAGTGTTGATTGAAGATCCTCAAGGTGTCCAGCACACATTAACCAACTTAGCAATTCAGTTGGCTTGTGAAGTCTGGCTTAGTCAATGTGGTCTCAAAGTAGTGTGTCAAATCACACATAAATTGGGTTCGTTGAAACAAAACTGTTGCTGCATGGAAAACAGCAATCCTCTTCGAAAGACTTGGCTACTGCAAAGCACTTGTGATGAAGTGTCTATACTGCTGGTTGCCGTCTCAGAGTAACTCGCAAGGGTACATCAGGGTGCTGCTCTGCTGTCCACCGCTCTGGTTCAGGATCGGCGGCGGGCTTGACTCGGCTGTGGTGGATCCAGGCGTCGATCTCGGCTACCTTTACTGCAGTTGGGGTAGACAGGATGACGGTGTACGGTCCCTTCCAATGGGGTTCCAACGGTATCTTCTTCCAATCTTTGATCCACACCGAAGTTCCAGGCTGGTAGGGATGCAAGGGTTCCGTCAAGTTGATAGGCAACTGGTCTTGGATCCACGTATGGAGAGTCTGCAGAACAAAACTAAGAGCTAGGAGTTCTTGTCTGGTTACTTCTGAACCAATCTGGGCTAAATTTCCTTTGACTCCCTGCACTATTGGTGGGGGTTTACCATACAAAACTTCAAAAGGGGAAAATCCTGTTGACTTTACAGGGGCTGAGCGTATTCTGAGTAAAGCTATGGGGAGCACTTGGGGCCATTTCAAGTGTGTCTCCTGACAAAGCTTAGACATTTGGGCTTTCAATGTACGATTCATTCGCTCAACTTTCCCTGAACTCTGGGGTCTGTATGCAGTGTGGAGCTTCCACTGTATCTGCAAAGCTTTTGCTAACTGCTGAGTAACTTGGGAGACAAATGAGGGTCCATTGTCTGACCCTATCACTGCTGGGATTCCAAATCTGGGGACAATCTCTCTCATTAAGGCTTTGGTAACTTCTCGGGCTTTCTCAGTTCTGGTTGGGAATGCTTCTACCCACCCAGAGAAAGTACAAACTAATACTAGTAGGTAATGGTATCCATTAGCTTTTGGCATTTCGGTGAAATCAACTTGGAGGTTGTGCATGGGGGTCACACCTCTTGACTGAACTCGGGGTGCTGTAATAAGGCCTTGCTTGGCATTATTCTTGGCACAGATTTGACATTGTCGGGCTACTGAGGCTGATATGGTTGTCATCAGAGGAATGTAGAAATGTGGTCTGAGTGCTTTCTCCATAGCACTCTTTCCATAATGGGTGGCTTCATGGAAAGCTTTAACAAAGGCTGGTCCTAACAATTCTGGAATTACTATTCTTCCCGGAGGTTGACTGCCTTCTTCTGGTGGCAGCTCAATCCATCCATCTTTCAATACTCCCCCTTCTTTGTCACAATAGTAATCCAATTCTTTGGTGGTATATCGTGGGGTCCATAAATTCAAGGGTACTGGAAACAATGCTGCTTGCATTGGCATAGCTTGTGGGGCAATCTGTCCTGTCATAGCTGCTTGTCGTGCTGAGGCATCTGCGAATCTATTCCCTCGAGCAACTTCTCCTTTTCCTGCTTGATGTCCTCTACAATGCATGACAGCTACACGTGTTGGGGCCCAGACTGCATCAAGTAACATCAATATCTCGGGACCATACTTGACTGATTTTCCTCCGGATGTGATGAGTCCTCTTTCTTTGTAGAGAGCTCCATGGGCATGCAAGGTAGTGAAAGCATATTTGGAATCTGTATATACATTTAGCACAAGTTTTTCTCCTAATAACAATGCTCTGGTGAGTGCTATCAATTCGGCTTTCTGGGCTGATGTGCCTGAGGCTAGGGCTGATGATTCAACTACTTCATGTTGCGTGACGACTGCATATCCGGCACAGCGTCGTCCGTCAAGGATGAGACTGCTCCCATCAACATAATAGATCTGGTCCGGATTGTCTATGGGCACATCTGTTAGGTCAGGTCGGCTAGAAAACACAGTTTCCATGACTTCGATACAGTCATGTTCTGGGAGTTCTTCACTGATGGGTATCAAGGTAGCTGGGTTCAAAGCATGGCTCACTTCAAGTTGTATCTGTGGGTTCTCACATAACATGCTCTGGTACTTTAGCATTCGGGAATTGGTGAGCCAATAATTTGCTTTCTGTTCCATAAGGGCAAGGACTGCATGTGGCACAGTGACTCGTATGTTCTGTCCTAATGTGAGTTTGTCTGCTTCACTCACTAGTAGTGCTGTAGCTGCAACTGCTCTCAAGCAGGGTGGCCATCCTTTGGCCACAGGGTCCAATTGTTTTGATAGGTAGGCTACAGGTCGTTCCCAATTTCCTAATTTCTGAGTCAACATGCCTAAGGCATTTCCCTGTGCTTCATGTACAAACAAGTGGAAAGGTTTGTGGACATCTGGTAGTCCAAGTGCTGGTGATGACATCAGTTCTTCTTTTAACTTCTGGAAGGCTGTATCCTGCTCAAGTCCCCACTCCAGTGGTGACTTCTCTTCTCCTTTTGTGGCTTCATACAGTGGTTTGGCAATTTGGGCAAAGTTGGGTATCCAGATTCGGCAATATCCTGCTGCTCCCAGAAAGGCTCTGACTTGCTTCCTGGTTGTTGGAGTTGGAATTCTACATACTGCTTCTTTTCTTTCTCTGCCTAATCTTCTGCTTCCTTGGGTAATACGAAAACCCAAGTATTTCACTTCTGTTTGGCATAGTTGTGCTTTGGCTCTGGAAACTTTATATCCAGCTTCATTTAGTAACTGCAAGAGATCTTGGGTGGCTCGTATACATTCTTTTTCTGATATGGCAGCTATCAACAGATCATCCACGTACTGGAGAAGTACTCTCCTCCCCGGGGCTACTGGATAGCTTGAAAGGTCTTGATTTAGTGCAGCACTAAAGATGGTAGGTGAATTCTTGAATCCTTGGGGTAATCTTGTCCAGGTAAGTTGGCCCCCTCTTCCAGAGATGGGGTCCTGCCATTCGAATGCAAACAATATTTGGCTTACAGGGGCTAATCTTATGCAAAAGAATGCATCTTTTAAATCCAGTACAGTGAAATGGGTAGCTTCAGCAGGTATCAGTCCTAGAAGAGTGTAAGGATTGGGCACGACTGGATGTATAGTTTCAACTGCATCATTTACTCTTCTCAAATCTTGCACTGGGCGATAATCATCTGTCTCAGGTTTCTTTACTGGCAATAGTGGAGTGTTCCATGGGGATTGACATACTTTCAGTAGGCCATACTCAAGCAATCTCTGTAGGTGGCGATGAATGCCTTCAATTGCGGCTCTTGGGAGAGGGTACTGTTTGACGTGCACTGGGGTAGCACTCGGCTTGAGGGTTACAATCACTGGTGCTATATGCTTGGCTAGGCCTGGGGGACTGCCTTCTGCCCATACTTCAAGTGGTGCATGAATGTTCTTTAAAGTTTGTTCAAAATAGGTATCTTGAATCGAATCATCAATGTAATATCTCCATTCTTCTTCTCGGGGTACTGTCAGCAGCATTACTCCTGCTGGTTTGGCTTGAGAATTCACTGTCATTTGCATTTCTCCTTGTTCGGAGAAAGATATCTGTGCTTGAAGCTTGGCTAGCATGTCTCGTCCCAGTAGGGGTACTGGACATTCGGGCATGTAAAGGAATTGATGAGTTACTTGCTGTCCTCCTAGACTGCATATTCGGTTTTGAAGAAAAGACTTTGTGGCTTTGGCACCAGTTGCTCCTATAATGGTGACTGCTTTCTTGGTGAATGGGGCTATCTTTTTGTCTATTACTGAATGTTCTGCTCCAGTATCAACCATAAAGTTCATAAATTGGTCTCCTATTTGTATTTCGACCATAGGCTCCTGGAGACCTAAAGCAAACTTGGAGCCCGGTCTGTCCTAATCCACGTCATCCTCTTCATGGGCCTGTGTGGCCAATGCTTGGATGGCTCCTCCTCCCCTCTCTCGCTGGAATTGTTCTCGATTGGCTCCTCCTCGGCCTCGGGGACGGCCTCGTCTTTCTTCTCGCCACTGATGATCGTTGTCGTCATCTTGCTGGGCGTCTTCGAGTTGCGGGCAAGTATCTCTCCAATGTCCTTCCTCTTTGCAGTAGGCGCATTGGTTCACGCCTAGTCTCTGGGTCCGGCCTCCGCCTTGACCCCGCCCTCTTCCTCTGCTCCTTCGATTAGGGACACCTCCCCTTTTCTTTTCAACTATGGCCGCAGCCAAAAAATCAGCTTTCTTCTTCATCTTTCTATCACATTCTCTCTGTCTTTCAGTATCACGATTCACATACACTTTATGAGCGACTTCCAATAACTGTGTTGCATTCATGCCCGCAAACCCTTCTAATTTCTGTAATTTACGTCTAATGTCTGGTTGAGACTGGTTTACAAAAGCAGAATTCACCATGCATAAACTTCCTGGTGCCTCGGGATCATAGGGAGTATACATTCTATAAGCTTCAGTTAATCTTTCATAATAATCTGCTGGGCTCTCATCTATTCCTTGGATAATTCCTGCTACTTTGGAAAGGTTCATAGCTTTTTGGCCTCCTCTTCGCAGGCCTTGTAAAAAGCCTTGGCGAAAACGGGCTAGGGCGGTGGATCCTTCATCTGTATTTGGATCCCATTGGGGGTCTTCATTCGGGAATTCTCTCTGAGCTGCTTCTCTACGATCTATTATATTCTGCCCCTGCGCTGGAGCTGCAGGGTTTTCTGCCATCCATTCGATAGCTGCTTTTCTAATTCTCGCTCGTTCTTCTGTAGTGAATAGGGTGGTCAGGAGCTGACGGCAATCTGGCCAAGTGGGTTGGTGAGTTTCCATAATACTAGTTACTAATTCTGTCAGCTCCTGGGGCTTGCTAGTATAGGAGGCATAATGCGACCTCCAATTTAATAAATCCGTTGTAGAGAACGGGATATACACATAAGTTAGGGGTCCCGCTACCACTTCATCATTATCATTCTTTACGGGCACCCCCGGGACTTGCCTTAAGGGAAACAGTTTGGCTGTCCTCGGCGTCATTTGAGTCTGGGATCTAAGGGCTATTGTCGTTGTCTTTGCAGGAGTTGCTGTCTTTTTCTCAACTGGTTTTGCTTTGGGTTTTTCTTTCACTGGCTTGCTAGTGCTAGCGCTGGCTTTCTCAATTATTTGTACACTTTCCTCTTCTTCTTCTTCTGGGGGATCCTCACTTTCCTCTTCTTCTAGCTCCGCTTCTGGCTCACTTTTTACATCCTCCTCTCTTCTCTCCGCTAATTCTCTCTCTTCCTCTTCTCCAGGAGGAGGGAGGTCAGGGATTGGGTCTCGCCTCGGCTCCGGCGGTCTCTGAGGTGCTGGGGCAGGACGCCGCCGGGCTATTCTTACTGGACCTGGGGTTCGGGGCTGCCTGAGGACTACTTCTGGGGAATCGGGATCTGCCAAGATGGGTTTCTTCTTGGCTTTCTTATCCTGCTCTTTCATTCTAGGCTGTTCCTTTCTCTGTCTAGAATCTGTTTTAGCTAACATTATTCTGCACTGTTCCTCATAACAGCGCTGCGCCCAGGAGGGCGGATCTTCACAAATACTTAACCAGGAATCTATATAGGGGTACTGATCGGGGTGCGCTACCCGCACTCTACGGTGTATTGACTGGATAATCTCTACGGTGAACGTTCCCTCTCGGGGCCAGATGGGGTCTAGATCGGGCCACTCCCTAGTACACAAAATCTGCAAACGGGCTGCTGTCATTTTAATACCATAATCTCCTGAATATCCCTCTTTAAAATGTGCGATCATACATTCTAATGGAGTGTTCCTAGTAGACTCCGCCCCTCCCATTTCGATGTGTGCGCGCAACAACAGACAGAAGGGAAAAGGTGGGCGGACCGTGGGTAAGGGGTCCTCACGGCCCTGGAAACGTACAGGGAATACAAATAACAAGACAAGACGACAATCGCTTCCCCCTTTTCGCGACCTGAACGCGGTCGCCCGGTCAGGAAATGCGCTAATCAGGGGTCAGCTCTCACTTGGTCCGTGCTGCCAGACCTCTCAATCACACTTCGTTCACACAATCATGCTAGCAACGTATTCCCAGAATGCATTCGTTTCTATCTGTTCTGACTAGTCTTTTTCCAAGTACAATTACAAAAAGGATGAGGGTTTCACCTAGCGCATTCCCATGCCAGGCTACTCGGCTCTTCCTTGAGAGTTGATCAAGCTCTCTTACCAATTCCCAATATCTCGAGATTACAAATTCCAAGTTCCAAGTTTCAATGGCAGTACTGTTCTTTCTATTTCTGTCTAGACCCAAAATCAAAACTATACTCACCGGATCCGGTCCTCAAAACTTCCCAAGCAGGCGCATGAGTTGGACCTCGGACTCCCCTCACTCGGGTTCGAGGCGTTGACTCCAGCCGGGCTCGTCGCCCGCCGAGGTCCGACCAGCTCCCTCCGATACAAGGGACCGGTGGCGCCAGGGAGCGGCCCTCGTCGGAAGGGCGCGATCCCGGCAGGACCAAGCCTATAGAGGCGGAAAGTCGTGGTATATTGCCCTATATACACTTTGATTCCACAACTTCCCGGCCAACGCACCAAGGAATATGTAGCAGCAAAGCGCAGACAAACCAATGATACCAGGAGTCTGTTCAGAAGGTCCAAATCATTTATTTGTGCACAAGTCTCAAGCAAGGCAATTTCAAAATGGCTGAGCAAAGTTTGCAAGCATTACAACAACTTTTATAGACTTCTGTTCCATTCTAGGTATAGAAAAACAATTCATTGGTCCCGGTACGCTCCCGTACCTCCCGTAGCCCCTCTATTGGTCCCGGTACTGATAAGTTTCTCCAATTATGTTCCCTCTGTGGGCTTCTGTAGGCATGACACCTGCCTGCCCCCCTTCTAGTCCCAATTACAATGGTCAGTTCATCAACTTGTTACTTTCACACTTTCAAGGCTATGGGACCATTTGTGCGTGCAGAAGAGCAAGGTTCTGTAACTCATCTGTCAGCACTCCTCAATATTTCTCTGCAAATGTACTTTTTCTTATCAGTAACTTTAAAACACATCTTTTCTGTATTTTTCCATTTCTTAATTCTGCAATTCTGCTTATCTAAGCTAATTCAATATTTCTACTGAGTTCTTTCTTACAATAGCAGCATATTGGGGGATGTGCAATCCTATATGCCTCTCCACAGGCCTCATTTACAGGTCAAGCTAGCCATGCTGGCCTGCCTATGTCAGACACCGTGGGTCACAGGCCTGCACCTGCCACATTATCATCTATATGCAGATGATATTATGATGTACATCCCTTTCACAATCCCTAACTTACCAATAAAACAACTATCAGATTGTTTCAATGAAATAACAACCTGGCTAAAAGCTCAAAACTTCCACATTAATCATTCAGAAACAGAAGTCCTAATTGTAACAAAAAACCAATCATATATCCCTCCAACCCACATAACAATACAAAATCATGACATTAAAATAAAGAACGAAATAAGATACCTAGGTGTTATATTAGACACACATCTGACGATGACTACTCATATCAGAAACACTATAAAGAAAATATATTTTAAACTCAAAATCCTTAAACAACTTCGCCCATTAGTACACCTACAAGACTTCATTAATATAATCCAGGCTACAATAACCCCGCACTTTGATTTTGCTAACCTAATTCTTTTAGGAATAACGAAACAAAACATCAAAAGAATACAACTAGCACAAAACGCCGCAGCTAGAATTATAATGAAAGCACACTCATTCCAGCACATAACACCAATACTAGCTTCCCTTCACTGGTTGCCAATTCAAAGCAGGATAATATATAAAACTACAATAACTACATTTAAAGCCTTAAATCACATGGCTCCAATCCCACTAAGCAACCTAATCAGTATGGAATCTCAAAAAACTACGCACAGAAAAGGACACTCAAATAAACTAAACACTCCTAATGATTTCATAAAAGCAAATAAATTAACTAATAACAGAGCTTTTTCTCATGCAGCCCCATCCACATGGAATTCCCTTCCAGAGGACCTACGATCTATAAACGAAATTATGGAACTCCGTAAAAACTAAAAACCTACCTATTCTCCATGCACTACAGCAACATAGATAATCCCTCGATATACTCAGATAAAGGCTAAAATCACCTGACTGAGTAATACTAAATCCAACAACTTAACAGAAAAACCACTGAATTAAAAACTCTATGATTCAACCCTAAAGTACCTACAACTTGTATTTGTATATAGTTTATCGTACATAGTTTACAAGCCAGTTATGCTGTTATGTATTAGCTCATGCTGTTAACCATTATATTGTTTATTGTTACAAAATGTTTGATGTAAAACCAAGCTCTTGCTTTGTGGATTTTGTTTTATTGTGAACCGCAACTGAACTCTGGAAGATGCGGGATAAAATGATTGTTAAATAAACTGTTGGCTTTCCCTCATTATCTAATTTAAAAGCTGCTATATCTTCTTTTAAAGGTTAATGCCAGCAGCCTGGTTCTATTCTGGTTAAGGTAGAGCCCATTCTTTCAGAAAAGTCTCCCCTCCTGCATTCTTAATAAATCTAAAACCTTCTTCAGAAAATAACAAACTGGCCAAAATATTATTATATAGGTACTGTATAAACCCCAGTCTATTATGGTAGGTAACCCATGAAAATAAAGAGGGAAAACAAAGGAGTCTGCAGCCAAATGGCTGAAAATGTTTAGTGATAAGAAAGTAACGAAAGACATTCTGAGTCAGACCAAGGCCATCAAGCCCAGCATCCTGTCTCTGATAGTAGCCATTCTTGGCCAAAAGTATCTGGCAGATCCCCAAAAATAGACTTATTGCTCATAACTCTTCTCCAGGGATGAGCAATGACTCTCCCTAGTCTACCTGACTAATAAATTTTATGGTCTTCCACCAGAAACATGTCCAAATCTCTTTTGAATCACACTTTGTTAGTCACTTGGATCATATATTCTAGCAACAGATTCCATGGTTTAATTGTGCATTGCAGTTAAGGCAATATTCAGTCTGATTTGCTGCTTTGACAAAGTGCTAAAATAGCTGTAGGATGACTTCAAGAAAGTTGTGCTTGAAAAAAGTGAAAAGTCTCTGCAAAAAGGTGAAAAAGTGAAAACTTCCAAAACAGATGATCAAAAAAAACTGAAAATTGCTCAGAAATGAAGAGAAACTAAAGTTAGAGGAGAAAGAGGGATAATCATGAAACATTATAGAAATTTCCAACATGCAACAAGATGAGACAAAGAGAAGGAAGGAAATAGAATCAGAAACTGTTAGAGGAAGAACACGATTGGCTTTTCTACAGCTAAGGAAAGTCAAAGAGAAAATTCCAGTCTTGAACGAGAATGCTAAAAAACGCTCAAGGATCCATGCTGAATGATGCTGAGAAGATCAAGAAAAGATGGAAAGAATACACCTAGTCATTATACAATAAAGATCAAGCGAATCAACGGTCATTTCAACCTGTATCTTATTATCAGGAACCGCTGTTGATGAAAGAAGATGTCAAAGAAGCATTGAAAGTACTATCAAAGAACAAAGCATTGGGCGTTGATGGCATTACTATTGAAGTATTACAGCAATCAGATTTAGCTGTTACAATACTTACAAGGTTCTGGCAGGAAATTCGGAAGATAATATCAGGGCCAACTGACTGGAAATTTGATAGTCAGATATTGAAGAAAGGATATCTGACTGTCGAATTTATCACACAAGTGTTCTGATTCCACATGACAGCAAGATTCTACTCTAGATCATTCAGTAGAGACTACAACTATACCTGGAATGAGGACAGCCCAAAGTGCAAGCAGGATTCAGGAAAGAGCAAGGAACAAAAGACGAGACATCATCTATCTAGCACTCCGTTTGAGTGTTGGATGTCCTGGCCTGGATTGTCCTCTGCCCTATGCTTTTAATATCTTTGAACTAGTGGAGTGGTTCTTCCACATATTTTTTTGCAGAAATGAAGCAAAAACAAGATCCTCCCCATAATAAGGGGTCTTATACCTAAACATTGATATAATCTAATCACCATATATCTTTCCATGGCCTTCCAACTAGGGAAATATATCTACATAAATACCCCCACCTTACACATCACACTACTATCAGGGACAAATGGTAAATTTATAGCTTACAAATAATGTTTTATGTTCATATACTGCATTAATCTTCAAGGTCATAATGCATTTATTCTTAGAGAATTTAGTGACCTGGGTCACACATGCTTTAGCAGTTCATGTTATGTTCATACGTTTACACCAACTAGGTCTTCAGGGCAAGGAATAAGGATTAGAGTTACAGGAATTTAGGAAAAATCTGTATATTGTACTTTTGTTGGATTTATCAAAAGTATGACAGTTACAATTGTGCCTAAACTTGGACATGCCTGCCTTCTTTTCAGACATTCTGGCTTGGACATCCCAGATTGCACCCAAACGTCCTTTCTCAGAGAGAGAGAGAGAGCAAAAGTCATTGTGTGTGCTTCTCATAAAGAAAGTTATGTGTTTTTCTTAGAGAGAGAGAGAGAGAGACTCAATTTGAAGCTACTTGCTCAGAGAGTGGATATTTTGGGTTAAAAAAAAGCCCATGATCTATCTTCCTCTGGTTCATAAGTTATCCCCAGCCAGTTTTGGCCGCCTGAACTCAAATGGTGTCCAATGCATAAAGAAAAGCAAATTAATGTTCAAAAATATATAAACAATTTATTTAAACAAAAATGTAGGCAACATTTGTGTTATGCTTTGCATAGTATTTTCCGTATCAACTCGTTGGAGCCTAAGGGGCTGAACTTGGAACTTGATTGGATTAGCTTATTATGATGTCATAAAGGCAGGAGCTTGAAGACCTTTAAAAAAAAGTTCGTTGTATTCTCGATCTTGATCAACAAGTATGACTGAGAAAATGTGCATGTCCAGCTTAAGGAAAAAAGGAATCCCTTGACTGCTAGATGCTGTAAGAATTAGAACGGCTAGCTGAAAAAACGGGAATATGTTCCACGCTGGACTTTAATTCAGATGAGTATTGAGCAGAATGTGAAGCGTTGAAGCAGGGCCGAAAAGGGGAGTGCGGCTCTAAACGCAGTGCCGTGTTTGTTGTGTTCTGCAAGGTGGATTTTCATAAGAAAGTTGGTGTGTGTGTTGTAGCATCAGGTTTGAATGCGATTACTTCACATCATTTTATACGGTGGTTAGGTTACCACAAAAGTAATTAAAAGTTACGCTTCAAGAGTGAGCAATCTCTCATGGCAAAAACTTCCGACAAAAAAATTATGTGGTGTAATTCAGTTACTTTAGATTCACTCTCTATATTGTGTATGATTGCATAGTATTGTAAGCACATCAGTTGTGGCTACCAGAGAGCTCCATGTCATAAAAGACAGACTGAGGTGGGCCTAGCTTTGAAATTTTTTATCCAGTTAAGTGTGAATGTGGGAAGCCTCATTCGCGCTCTCTCTCTCTCTCTTCTCCCCATCTGCCCTCTTTCCTCTCCCTTCACCTCTTTTTCTCACTCTCCTTTCTTGCTCTTCCTACCTGGCCAGTTCTTCATGTTACCATGCCACTGAGGTCAGACAGCATCTTTAGACAGCAAGAGATGGGAATCTCTCTGGATCTTTATTCTGCTGTGTTGCTGCTGTGCATCTGCATCTTCAGCCAGCAAACATTAGGAACCTCATTGACTCGACAATCAGGACCAGCCCTAGGTTTGTACCAGCATGTCTTTTGCACTAGGTCCCACTGAGCAAGAGGCCCCGCTGCAGCCTGCTCTAGCTCTCCTCAGCTCATAGCAAGCACAAAGGCGAGGGTGTAGGAGGTCACTGGTACAACTTTTATTAGAAATACCCTAACGCATTTTGGCAGGATGCCTTCTTCAGGGGGCACACATAAAAGGCACTATGTAATTTGTTGTAATCTTTAAAAAGACTCCATCTAGTTGTGCTTTAAAAAGGCTGAAGTATCAAACCAGCTGAAAACGTACAATGTACATGTAGCGTGATTGCAGGAGTGCACAGCTCAGAGACCTGTTTAGGACGGTGTCTGTGTTCTCTCCTCAGCTCATTCCATCTTGGCTGCTTACATCTCTCCCAAGCCATGCCTGGAGTGAGTCACAGTCCAATTTTCAAGCTTGTGTACAGTGTCCGGTTACAACTTGTAACCAGACACTGTGCTTCCCTATTAAGCCGAATCCTCCCTCCCACTGCTGCCTGTCACCACCTCACACTTGCTCCACCTCTCTCCAGTATCTATCCCCATTCCTCCCTTGCCAGCCCCTTTTCTCCCCTTAAACCTTATTCTGCTTGACGTCCGTGGGCTGGAGCTTGGGGCTATTTTGGGGGCTGAGAGCTAATGCAGGGATTGTGAATAGGGGACTGAGGGCTGTTCAGAGGTTGGAAGAAAAAGGCTGGGGGTTAACACAGCGACTGGAAAGTGGGGACTGTGGGCTAATGCAGAGATGGGGAAGTAGGGGCTGGGGGCTAATGCAGAGACTGAGAAGTGGGGACTGGGAGCTAACACAGAGACTAGGAGGTGAAGGCTGGGGTATAACACAAGGGCTGGGACTAGGTGAAGGGGGCTGAGGGCTGACATGGGGTTTAGAAATGGGAGAAGAGGTGAGATGCTAAAGGGTGTGGATAGAAGAAGGAGTCTGATGCTTGGACTGGGAGAAAGGAGCCATTGGTTAAGTCAGATGATGGGACTGTGGTCTAACACAAGGCCTGGGGGCTGATGAGGGGGATGGAGATGGCAGAAGGAGGATGCTGGGGGAGTGAGAACATATACAAGGGAGGGAGGAGTGGCCTAGTGGTTGGGGCAAGGTACCTCAGGCCAGACATTCGGTGGTTCAAATCCCACTAGAGGTCAGCAACCTTGGGCCGGAAGGACTGGGGTTTCTAGTCCCACAGGTGCTCCTTGTGATCTTGGGCAAGCCACTTAACCCTCCATTGCCCATGTTCCCTGTAAGTATTAGTGTATGTGTCTCATATCCTCTCATGTTAAATGTATCCCCCAATTGTGTTGTGACCACTTTGATTGAAGGATAAGGTGGTATACAAAACTGTATAAATAAATAAATATACTATAAGGAGTGAGAAGCAAGGGCATATGCAGGGAAAGGGGTAGATAGTGGAGCAGACAAATGGACATTAAGGTGGAGGAAAGGCAGGGTATATGAATACTAGAGGCTGAGAAGAAGCAGAGGGTTGGATGCTGGGGATGGATCTTTATCTTTATTTGACACACTTGATATACCGCCTAATACCGGAGTGTTAAGGCGGTGTACAATAAAAAAAAAAATTAGAACTGCTTAAAGAAAGGTAGAAAGGAATGCCAGTACATGGATAGGAAAGTAATGGAGAAAACAGGAAGAAAGAATAATAAAGAACAACAGATAGCACAACATGTGGTAAGCGACAAATCAAGTGACGGACAACCGGACAAAGCGGCGGACAACATGAAACACAGTGGACAACATAACATCGATAGATGACTTTGTGACAATGATGAGGTAGGGAAGGGGGATAGGTAAATTGGGGAGGGGTGGGGGAGTGGAGCGGGTGCTAGGGAGTCTAGACTGTTGGGGGGACGCCAGTGAGAAGTTTATCTGGCCGATTAGGGAAATCCGGAGGGAGAAGAAGATCAAAAGCCTGACAAAAGAGATAGGTCTTAAGAAGAACTTTGAACCGGGAGAAAGATAGTTCAGTGCGGATAGAGTGCGGGAGAGAGTTCCATAGGGCGGGGCTTGTGAAGAAAAAAGCAGCGTGATGAGTAGATTCGAGGTGGGCCTGAGTGGGGGATGGTAGGAATAGACGGTTACCATGTGCGGAACATAGCAAGTGGGGGGTAGGTTGAAGGAAGATAAGATCAGCTAGATACTGTGGAGTGTTGGTGTAGAGAACCTTGTGGGTAATGGTAAGAAGCTTATAGACGTAACGAACCTTGATGGGGAGCCAGTGAAGGGAGAGAAGACAAGGGGTGACATGGTCTCGGTGAGAAGAGAAAGTGAGAAGACGAGCAGCAGTATTTTGAACCAGCTGCACCCTGCGAAGTTGATACTGGGGGAGGCCTGCGAATAGGGAATTGCAGTAATCAAGGCGGGTAGTTACCAAAGAGAGAACCAGTGTCATGAGGGAAGTGAGCAGAAGTAAAGAGCGAATGGCCCTGATCTTGCGAAGTTGGTAGAAGGAGCTACGCACCACCCCGGAGATGTGCTGGTGGAAAGACAGTGCAGAGTCCAAGGTAACACCAAGGTAGCGAAGAGTTGGAACTAAAGGAACTAACGATTGAGACATAGATGGTGCTAAAGTAGGGGAGGGGGTACCGAAAGTGAACCAAATAGCCGCTGATTTAGAGGGATTAACGATGAGGAAGTTGTCGTGGAACCAGTCAGCAACGGAAGTAAGACAATTGTTTAAGCGAGAGAGGTCTGGGGCTGATGAAGATGTATGATGGATCAGAAGGATATCATCGGCGAAAAAGTAAGCAGATAAACCAGTTTGCTGTATGAGTAAGACAAGAGGGGCGAGAAAAATGTTGAAAAGGAGCAGCGCGAGAATAGAACCCTGCGGGACACCACAGTGAAGGGGAAAAGGGGTAGAAGAAGTGGAGCCCGAGTGGATTGCAAAAGACAGGAGAGAAAAGACCGAAACCACTGGACGAGGCAGAGGCAATGAATGCTTGGGAAAGAAAAAAAGGTGCAGAGGGCTATGAAGAAGGTAAGAAAGAAATGACAGGAACAGGTCTTTGAAGGAGAAGAGGGAGAGAAGGAAGAAAAAGGAGAGCTAAAAAAGGGAATGGGAGTCTAAATAAGGAACTAAAACATAACAAAGGGACAGGAGGCAACTCTGTGGGTGCTGAACACCTCAAAATTTGGACAAGTTCCTTCATTAGGTACAGGGAGGAATAATTTTTGCTGTGTTTAGCAGCCCCAATCATTTTGAGAAGTTGGCACCTATGACTGGAAGTGAAGAAGAACTGATTCTAGGGAAAGAACTGGGGTTGGTGAGGTGTTGAGAGGCAAAGATAGATGAGGCTGGGGAGGCAAAGAGTACAGAGGGTGGAAATGGGTGGCTGGAAAGTGGCTGAAATAATGGGGGAATAGCAGGCTGGAAAGGAATAAGAGACATATGGGAATGAGAGGACTAGGGAGGTAAGTGTAGGAAGTGGAAATCTAGTTAAGTAGATAAAAGGTAGAAAGAGGAAGGCTGAGGGTGGATAAAGAATGAAATCAAACTACAGGCAGATAGGCAGTTGAGAAAAATGGACAAAGAAGATGAAACAGAAGGATCAATGTCAGAGACAGATATAAAGGAGGAATGGAAGAAGATAGGGAGAGTGAATAAACAAAAAATAGAAATGAGATCCTGAAAAAATATTGGAGAAAACTAACAAGAGGAAAGTGTAAAGACTAGGACCAATCTAATTGGAGAAACAAAATGGTCATACATCAAAGGTACAAACTAATTTTGTCATTTTTTAGAGAATGAAATGTCAGCTTTGAGAATTTCGATTTCTTGTATTTTGTTCTCTACAGGAGAAAATCAATTTTGTCCCTATTTGGCTTCTGGTAGTCGTTTTTTGGGTTTTCCTTTTTCATTTTTTGTTTAGATGTTTAGACCTGCAGTCTCTTATTTTTTATTATGTAATGTATGTATGTATTTTCCTTGTATAGCCACATTGAGAGATTATTTTAACGTGTAGGTCCTGTGTAGGCATCTGAACCAGTTTGGTTTGTTCTCTTTTCTCAAATGGAGTTGTATTGGTGTTCTAGAATATTTGCAGTGTTGACTTTTTACAGATAGAGCTGGTGCAGTTTGAGTTCTTGGACTGCGCTGGTATGGTATAATAAGCATGTTGTTTTGCTACCAGAAACTTTTTTCTCATTTTCTATCTTCCATCTTTATCATTAGCATTGTCATAGGGACCAAATAATGCACTATGGAAATATTTATGCAAATTAGTCCCACAAAAAGTCTCTATACATGGCACCGCAACTCCCTCGGGCTGCCCCGTCTATAGGCTTAGTTGCACTGCTGGATATGCACAGAAACAAGATGCATATATATGGATGGACAGACAGAACATACTCTCAATCAATTATATATACAAAATGCAATTAAAATCTAGACTACAAGACACAAAGCAAAAGAATTGTCTCAGCTTCACCCTAATGTCAGGGCTCTATTTCATAATAGTTTCCAGCATCTTCTGTTTTGCTTTCACTTCTGCCAAGAGATATCTGTATAGTGTCTTTTGACACAATAATAAATATCAAAGCTTTGTCATCTTTTTTTTTAATTTATGAATTTTTAACATTTACCAAGCATTACAACTTGTACAGAACTAAATAAGCAGAATGTAATAAACATATAAAGAAAACATGGGAATCTACCCAACATAAGTAAAGCTTCCAAGTATTATACTGACCCTTACTATAGCATGCAAAACAGAGAGGCCCACAAAAAAAAGAAAATAAAAAAATTGCAAAATGAAAGGAAATCCAAGCAGGGGCAAACAGCCAGTATACCTCATTCACGGAGTACTAGAGCCTGGGTCTGCGAGCTTAAATTGAGACAATTAAAAAAATATATAGGAAACAGAATGCAATTCAACCATACATTTACATGGAAACTTAAGAAAAATAAAGCCCCCAGCTATAACACCCCAGGTCAGAGCAGGAGAACTCCCTCCTCCTACACTGAGTTTCCCTAGCCAAGTTGGAGAAAATACGGACAAAAAGACTCTTAAATAAGATATTCCTCTTTTAGAAAAACATTTTTTATCGACAATTCATGATCAGAGAAAATGTAGCCAAAAGGGTAGATGGAACTACAGACTCCATATCAGAATTATCTAATACAGAAGAAACATTTGAAAGACCAACCTGTTGCAAACCAGGTACCTCAGACCCAGCTAAGACTTTCTTTGCAGATGGTAAATAACAAACTCTAGTCATAGGGGGGCTGTGACTCTGGGAGAACCCCCAAAATTTCAGAGACATTCATTTTAAACATATCTTTAGCAGAAATCAATGAAGACTTAGGGGCATGTTTACTAAAAACCGCTAATTTGCGCGCTGCAAAATAGCACACTAAAAGCGGTACTTAAGAGCGCTTAAACGCCCCGCAATCGTGCGTGTCACCCCCGCACAGGTGCGCGGCACAATAACGGGCCCCGCACAAGTACGGGCCCGCAAATGTCCGATAGAGGCGTGGAACGGCTAACGGAGAGCGGAGGAAGGTTCCTGAGGGGCGGAGAGACGGGTTTAATGGGCGGGGAAGGGGAGGGGAGAGGCTCCCCGCACATTATCGGGGCCGAATCCCAAAGCAAAACTACCGCGAGTGAAACACTTGCGGTAGAGGGCATTTAAAGGGAAGAGAAACCATTTCCGTCAGCAATGTACAGCAAAATCGGGGAAACCTGCAAAACGTGAGCAGTGTGATACATGTGCACAGCACAAAAGTGAAAATAAAAATAGAAAGTGACCACAACAAAAATATCACAAATAGTAATGCAGCTGGGGACCAGTTATAGTAATGGGCCAATATTAGAAAACACACCCAGGAAAGCTCCAGAAAGAAGAAATGAATATTGGAAGGGTCTACGGAGCGGAGACTCATCCAAAACAAATGTCCTTTTTGGAGCTTTCCTGGGAGTGTTTGCTATGGTTGCCCATTAATATCACTTTTGCTCAGCGTGGTGATATATTGTCCCCCAGTGTCTGTGGTCATTTCCGGGGTTTATGTGCACGTTTGTCACCAGACAGAGTGCATGTGCCCACAGTAAAAATGCGTAGAGCAGGGTTTGTGACTCCATCCTGCCAGGTGTACTACCTCCAGGGGCTGCATTATCTCTGTGGCCATAGTGTGGTGCAGCAGACAGAGCCAGTACCTAGAGGATCAGAGGTTCAAATCCCAGCTGGGGCACAGCCCAGCCCCTATATTTTACCCACCACTAAACAAAGATAGCGCAGACACCCCTGTATTGCAGGGAACATAAGCATGGGGAAAACACCCATATTTTACACAACACTGCAAAAACACAACAACAATGGGCATTACCTACAGCCAAATCCCCCAAATGCAGTCCCGTACTGCCACATTGCAATCTGGTCATCTGCTGTTTCTGAGAGAAGCTCATGCCAGCATGTTGGCGGACGAGTACATGTGGTGCAGGGGGCAGTGGCTGCTAGCCACAGAGGCCTAGCCATGTGCAGGCTGGCACAGTCCACTGCAACAGACAGGCCCTGCCGGATCCACAGTCATGGACGTTCCAGGGAAACCAGCCAATCTGTGGCTACACAGTGGTGCAGTGCACACAGACAGTGCATGCAAGAACAGAAGGTCACAGGTTCAAAGCCCAGCTGGGGCTTCCACCAATCCTAGCCACATATTTTTCCCACACCTACACAGTGATAGTAAGGACACACCTTTCATGTCGAGGACATATGCAATGGTAATACGTCTATCTTTTACCCACTGAGCACAGACACCATGAACAGGGGCAGTACCTAGAGCAGACTCTCCCAAATGCATTCCTGGTGTGCCACACACCAGTCAGGTTCCATGCTGCCACTCATACAAATGCCTGTGCTGTATATCTATGCACCACCCCCATGGCATGTAGATGTAGCTCATGCATATTCATGAGGGACAGCAGGAAAACACGAACAGTGTGATGCAGACCTGGACTGGGGTTGGGAATCTCTGCCGTAAAGCAGCAGCCAACAGGGGCAGACACACCCACACCCACAGGCCCCATTGGCCAATGTCTCCTGGAGAGGCAGAACAGTGGACCCTGCGTGCATCTCCCAATACTAGCACCTGCATACCTTAGTAATGTCACCCTACACCTGAGGTATACGGTACACAGCTCTGAGACGTTTGCTAGGAGTACTGGCAGATAGATATCCATACGTTACGCACATACTGCTAGTTGACCCCATCAGAACAATCTGTTAGGTGTTTGCGGGGCGTGCTCCAGGACTGGCCTCTGACGATGTTTACCACCCTGGGGAGTGACCCCCAGCAGTACTGCGTACTATATCCATGCCTTGCCGTGCCTAGGACAGGTTTGGTGGCCAAGGCTAATTACCTCCTCAATAGTAGCACCATGCTGGCATAGGTGTGGAAGTGTGTGTCTGTCTATACAGTGGGTGCTGGCTGCAAGCCCCTTCCACAGCCCACACTGCCAGCACTGTTGCCAGTATTGGCCTGCTAATGTGCATAATGAGTAGCAAGGGACCATGGGTATATCTCAGACAGGGTGGGCTGACCAGGATGCAGCTGCACAGGGCATAGGGCACTGGCAGGGACATGGTAGTGCCCGGCAACCACCTACACAGACAGGGGGACCTCTGTATGTGCTGCTGGGGGATCACTCTCACCCTGAGTGTGCAGTGATGGCAGCATGGCTAGGCACACCCATAGTGCTGTATTGTGTTTCTCTCATGTGATATATATGGGTTTCCTGTTGGGGCCTTTTCACTGACTTATCTGCTTGTGTGTGCTGCCACCCCAGTTGTGGGTGCATGCATTTCCATCAGGACCAACCAGCAGACTGAGCACAGATGGTATGTGTCTTGATGGAGTGCCTTGCAGGGTGCAGTGGCCGATGGCTTGCTGCAGGAGAATATCAGATAGTGGTGGGGTGCATCTATGATTATCCAGGCCTAATGTCTGTCTGATATTGTGTTGTGGATGGGTGTGGAGCTGCTTGGACTGCCCTGTGGGGGGTCTACTTCCCAAGCAGGACTGGGGTTGATGGTTGACTCTACTGCCATCAGTGGGGGGGGGGGAGAGGAAGATAGTATGGGGATCTGTTGGTGGGAGACCCTGTTTTATCCACCGGGGGGGGTGATGTGATGGTGGTTAGCTACTCTTTGCCGTTTGTCCACCCACTCAGGACACCCTACCAGGCCGAGGTGCTGTGTGGGTGCACAAGGACACCTCCCCCTACCAGGCCGGGTAGCTTTAGGGGTGCAGTTCCCATCTTGTGTGCATCTGTGGACAGCTGATTTGCATGTGCAGTGCATCATGGGTACGGGTGGCCTAACCCTATCCTGTTTACACCAGCAGACTGTCTGTGATGTGACGTGCAGGCTATCTGCAGCCAGGCAGGGGCTTGCTTACAGCTATAGAGGTGTAGCCCAATGGTTACACCACTGCCTGTGCAGTCAGAGGTCATGGGTTCATACCCACAGTGGGGTTCTGTGATAGGGTTTTCCAAAGCATTTTTTACATTTACTGTACTTATGTTGATGCCTGCAATAACACCCTCAGCGTACTGTACCCATAAGGTGCCTCTGAGGGTGCTTTATTGGGCGCCCTATAGGGCACTTTATGGTTGGCATCCATATAGGGTGCACTATACATTATCCTGTGTCGCAACATACATGCTGCCCTATAGGGGACATTCTAGGGTGCCTTGGCGGATGGTGCACTGTAACATGTGCCTTATGGTCCGCCTTATGTTAACATGCTGTGAGAGTGCGTTTGCTAGTAGTTATCACAAAATAGAATTATAAAGCCTCCTAAAGCACTCCACAACATAAAATATACTGCCTCAGCTAGCTTTTTTCAATGGGCATTGTGAGGGATTGAACCCCTTGTCCCTGCACCATTGGTCAGTGTCTTAACCATTGTGCTGTGGCTGTGTTCCTTTACTGTAGCATCAGTGCGCCGCCTTGTGGCCATCAGCACGCCGCATCCTGCTGCCCACAATTAACAGTGCGCCGCATCCTGCTGCCCACAATGAACAGTGCGCCGCCTTATGCCGCCCCAAAATGAACAATGCGCCGCCTTATGCGGCCCCAAAATTATTTTGCCTCCTGACACACATTTCCACATTCAAGGTGGTGCCTCAGCCAGCCTTTTTGGGCTGCACATACTGGGGGATTGAACCCGTGGCCCCTGCACCATTGGTTATTGTCTTCACTGTTGTGGTACGGCTCTGTTCCTATATGTGCCCAGCTGCGCCCCACTTAGCCTTCCCACGCGCTAATGTGGGCCCCGCACATCAACGCGACGCGCACACATACGGTCTTTTTTTTTCCTTTTTCGGCCTGAACCGCCCACTCCTTATATGGCACAGGCACACTACCGCGGCCCCGCACGTTAGGAATGTTTAGTAAACATGCCCCTTAGGATATTTAATAAATATCAAATTAGCTGATCTTGAGATATTGTCTAGTTGCTCAATCTTAGCCTTCATCATAGTCATATTTTTAACAAATGATTCAAAATATTCCTCCAAGTGGGTAATTCTTACGATAGAATCAGTCACTGAGGCTTGCAGCAATGATATATAAGAACATAAGAACATAAGATATGCCATACTGGGCAGACCAAGGTCCATCAAGCCCCGTATTCTTTTTCCAACAGTGGCCAATCTAGATCATAAGTACCAAGCAGTTTCCCCAAAAGACATAGGTTCCACAATGCTTGTAATGGGTCAAGCAGTGATATCCTGGGTCCCTTTTTATAATGGCTTATGGACCTTTCCTCCAGGAACTTGTCCAAAAACTAATGCAAGGAGAGGAGCTGACATCCTTTTTAATACTAAACTCTAATTATTCCTAACATGCTAGCAAACAAGTCTAGAAAACTGCATTTATCCCTGTGGAATTTGATTATTAAGAAATGTTTCTAAAGAAGAAACCTCTGGAAAATCATATTTCGTCCCCCCTAATGTGACCAGGCATTTACAGGGAAATTTAAGGAAAAAAGTGGCTCCAATAGACAAGACGCGAGGCTTAAAATCAAGAAAAGCCTTACGTCTAAGCTGTGTTTGCCTGGAAATATCAGGAAACATATTAACTTTCCCCCCCCAAAAATCAGCATTCTTATTTTGAAAATACTAACGCATAACTGCTTTGACCCAGTGAAAAGCGGGATATAAATACAGCTAAATAAATAAATATAAATAAATAAATAACTGTGTTTTTATCAAGCTCAGAACCAGCTGCTTTAAGAAGCAGTCATTTATTTCATCTTGAAACTTTATCTCCCTAGCATGACCTGCCATGACACTGACCCAGTCAATACCAGTGTAATTGAAATCACCCATTATTATTACTGTGCTGTAACTTTTGTTAGCTTCCCTGATTTCTTTGCTCATTTCATCATCCATTTGTTTATTCTGCCAGGTGGTCGATAGTACACCCCCACTTCAGCATTCTTATGAATGTCTACAATATTATCTTGATCTTGCGAGGACAAAGCTTGTACTTGCAGCACAAGTGCTTCTTCCAACTTCATTACTGCAAACCAAATCGATTCTAAGGTAAATTCTTTCTGAGGATGCAAAGGAAAAATAAATGTTATCCCTCTTGAATCCAACCCACCAGTTGTGGGTCTTGCACTGATGTCCAGAGACTGCATCATGGCCAAAGACTAGGCCATCTCAGCTCCTTCTTCCTCTAGCCAAGCACCCTCAACAAGATTTCCCCGTGAGGCCAATACAACTCCCACATTGTGTCTGGGAGTTGGCCCTCATCGGGGTGCTAGTACACTGCTCTCTGGCAAGCAGATTCCCAACAGGCTCTCCGGGCTTATTGCAATGGATGCAGATTTCGGAGGTCTCCGCAGTTCGGCAGAAGAAATATCTGTGCCCAAACAAGATGCCAAGCCACCCAACTCCAGTGTCAAGACGGCCGGGCTTTCCTCTCCTGATGCTACTGACTGCGGCTTTGGATGTAACAAGAAGGAATCAAGGGAATCAGACCCCAAAGGTAAGGTCAATGAGGTCTGATGGGCAGTAGAGGGCTTCTTGCCTGAGTTAACCTTTCTCTCTTCAGGGGCAGCACAAGGGGAGTGCGGGGCCATGTGCGGAGACTCGGTGCGGGGCCTCATTTGCATAAATATTTGCATAATGTTACCATACACTTACTTTTAGTAAACATGCCTCTTAATGAGCGTATAGATGAAGAAAGACTAAAAGATTTCTACATTACTATAATCCAGTGCCAACCGCCAGGCACATTATGAACTACTACAAACACTGCCCATTTAGAACCCATAGCAAACCCGCCGTATCATAACAGCACTACCAGGACTCTCAAAGCACCAGAGCCTACATATCAGAAGGCAACACTGCAAATATTAAACCAATACATTTCAGAGAATAACAATACATGACCTACTAGGGAAAGAGAACAAGTGACACTGTCAAATAGGAATTACATAACAGAATACCTCAGCTCAGTTACACATGCAGAACATAGACCATCACCAAACAAGGAATCACAATTTAGAAACAGGAAGACAATAATTAAACTGGGAACCCCAAAAGCCAAACTTGGAATGTACAACAACACTGTAGAAATAAAACTATAAATTAATTTCCTCTTGTACTAAACAAAGCACAGATGTTAATGATGCACATTTACCAGAGCTGACATATTCCAGTTAATAAATTCAAAATAAAGAGATATCTTTCTACCTTTTGTGCATTTTTTTTTCAATTGCAATTGCTCCAGCCACTTTCTTCTGGTTTCTTCATGTCTTCTGCTAACTCTCCATCGTCTGCTATCCATTTGTCCTTTCTTCTCTCTTCTAGTGTTTTTCCATTCTCTCTCTACATATGCTTTAACATACTAATCTTTCTCCTTTTGCTCTTTCCTCATTCCTTTTCCATCCACTCAAATTTTACCCCTCCATCCTCAATCCCCACTTACTCTCCCAATACACGGCCAATTGTAGATTTTCTTCCCTCCCACACAAAATATTTTTCCCCTCTCCATTTCACTCTCCCAGCCCCATCAGCTCCCTTCTAGTTCCAGCCTCACCCAGCATCCGCTCCCTTCTAGGCCCCGCATCAATCAGCCCATTTCAAGTCCTAGCCCCCCCATCAGCCCATTTCCAGTCTTAGCTCCCCCATCCATTTCCAGTCCTATCCGAGTCCCTCCATCAGCTCATTTCCTATCCCAGCCCCTCTTCAGCCCATTTCTAGTCCTTTCCTAGCCCCACCATCAGCCCATGTCAAATCCTAGCTCCCCTCCACTCAGCCCATTTCCATTACAAGCCCTCGTCCCCATCAGCTATTTGCAGTTCAAGCCTCCCCTTCCAGTCCTAACCCCCCATCACCCCATTTTCAGTCTTAGCCCCCCCCCATAGCCCATTACCAGTCCTAACCCCCTATCAGCCCACTTCCAGTCCTAACCCCATCAGCCCATTTTCAGTGTTAGCCCCCCCATAGACCATTACCAGTCCTAACCCCCATTCCCTCCATTTTCAGTTTTAGCCCCCCCATAGCCCATTACCAGTCCTAACCCCCATCACTCCTTTTTAATTTTTATCCCCACCCCCCTTAGCCCATTACCAGTCCTAACCCCCATCACTCCATTTTCAGTTTTAGCCCCCCCCCATAGCCCATTACCAGTCCTAAACCCCCATCACTCCATTTTCAGTTTTTGCCCCCCCATAGCCCATTACCAGTCCTAACCCCCCCCTCGCATCAGCCCATAGACAGTCCTAACCCCCTTCCCCCCCATCAGCAAAATTAAATGGCGGCAGCAGCAGCAGCAGCGGCCAGATTTTTTTTTTTAATTTACCTATGCAGAATGTTCTTTGCGCAGGGACCCCTGAAACACGGGGCCCTGTGCAAAAAATATTTTCGCTCAATGGACGGGCCGGCCCTGTCTCTCTTGCCCATAAAGGAAAAACATGTCACAGAGCAACCAGCTTGCCATCCACCACCTTAGACCCTTCCCATATATTTATTTATTTATTTATAACTTTTCTATACCACGCTCTTTATATGTTTTTAAAATTATGCCTCTTGTCTTTTTTTTTAACTGAAGACAATATAAAGATATCTGTTACATGTGCATACATTGCATCTTCAAATTAGCCTAGATAAATATGCTCTTATGTAATTCTTGTGTCTCCACAATCTATTCTTTTTCTTAATACACCAATACAACCTTTCTAGAGTCTAAATGGCACTAGATCAGAAGAGATGGGACTAATAAATGCCTACTTTTGCAGCTAAATAACATTTTATTTAAAAAGGGATATTACCGTATTATCCTAACTAAAACACCCTTCAATGCAGGAAGGAAATGTCATTTGACTTTCTTAGTATTATATGAATTCTCTTTATCCCCACTTTCCTCCTCCTTCCCTCTCCTGCTCTCTATGCAGAGACAGATAGATTACAGTAGATTGCTGCATATTTCAGTTCCCTTCTAAACAAAGCTCTTTAGTTACCTGCCATCAATTTCATCCCTTTAATGATTGAAATGTTTCAGAAGCTGTGATTTTATTAGGTTAAGAGGATTCTATTAAACACTAAAATAACTTTAGAAGGCAGAAGATATCAAAAATGAACTGTCACATCTCCAGCCGTGATTTCATCACAGTAATTATTTCTCCTCAATTATCAGCAAAGAGAAAAGACTAAAAAAAACCTGCAATAGCAAGTGAACAACATAAAATATGATCAGTTTATACAAACCTATACCCTGATGCCACAAAACAAAGTCTTCATTGGGAAAAACTACTCAATTGGCAACTCTCATGTTCAGAATCTTTATCCAACCAGGTAAATGTGACAGGATAATGTTCTCGAAAAAAGTGAGTCCTGAACTAGCTTATCTTAACTATATTGCAAGGGTACTGCTGAAAAGCTTCATTTAGGGGCCTTTGCATTAGAAAGTATGCTTTATAAAATGGCCTAGTAGCTAAAGGATTACCATGTACAGTATGTGTAAGGTTCCCTTCAGTACCCTAACCATTCTAGCAGGGGCGGCCCAAGGGGGGTGCGGGGCCATGTGCGGAGACTCGGTGCAGGGCCTCATTTGCATAAGATGCCTCATTTGCATAAATATTTGCATAATGTTACCATATACTAACTTTTAGTAAACATGCCTCTTAATGAGTGTATGGATAAAGAAAGACTAAAAGATTTCTACGTTACTATAATCCAGTGCCAACCACCAGACACATTAGGAACTACTACAAACACTGCCCATTTAGAACCCATAGCAAACCCGCCGTATCCTGACAGCACTACCAGGACTCACAAAGCACCATACTCTACCTATCAAAAGGAAACACTGCAAATATTAAACCAATACATTTCAGAGAATAACAATACATGACCTACTGGGGAAAGAGAACAAGTGGCAATGTCAAATAGGCATTACATAAACAGAATAACTCAGCTCAATTACACATGCAGAACATAGACCATCACCAAACAAAGAATCACAATTTAGAAATAGGAAGACAATAATTAAACTGGGAACCCCAAAAGCCAAACTTGGAATGTACAACACTGTAGAAATAAAACTATAAATTAATTTCCTCTTGTACTAAACAAAGCGCAGACGTTAATGATGCACATTTCCCAGAGCTGACATATTCCAATTAATAAATTCAAAATAAAGAGATATTTTTCTACCTTTTGTGCATTTTTTCAGCTGCAATTGCTCCAGCCACTTTCTTCTGGTTTCTTTGTGTCTTCTGCTAACTGTCCATCGTCTGCTGTCCATTTGTCCTTTCTTCTCTCCTAGTTATTTTCCATTCTCTCTCTACAACTGCTTGAACATACTAATCTTTCTCCTTTTGCTCTTTCCTTATTCCTATTTCATCCACTCAAATTTTACCCCCCCATCCTCAATCCCCACTTACTCTCCCAATACCCGGCCAATTGTAGATTTTTCATCCCTCCCACTCAAAATATTTTTCCCCTCTCCATTTTACTCTCCCAGCCCCATCCCATTCTAATCCTCCCCCAACATCAGCTCCCTTCTAGTTCCAGCCTCACCCAGCATCCATTCCCTTCTAGTCCCTGCATCAGCCCATTTCCAGTCCTAGCCCCCCATCAGCCCATTTCCAGTCCTAGCAACCCCCCAACCCAATACCAGTCCTAGCCCCCCATCAACCCATTTCCAGTTCTAACCCCCCATCACCCCATTTTCAGTTTAAGCCCCCCCCCCCCTATAGACCATTACCAGTCCTAACCCCCCATCAGCCTACTTCCAGTCCTAACCCCATCAGTCCATTTCCAGTCAGTCCCCCATAGCCCATTGCCAGTCCTACCCCCCCCATCAGCCCACAGCCCATTACCAGTCCTAACCCCATCAGCCCACCTCAAGTCCATTACCAGTCTTAACCCCCCCCCATAGCCCATTACCAGTTCTAACCCCCCCAACAGCCCACAGCCCATTACCAGTCCTAACCCCATCAGCCCATTTCCTGTCCTAGCCCCATCAGCCCACAGCCCATTACCAGTCTTAACCCCTCCCCATAGCCCATTACCAGTTCTAACCCCCCCAACAGCCCACAGCCCATTACCAGTCCTAACCCCATCAGCCCACCTCAAGTCCTAACCCCTCCCTATCAGCCCATTTCCTGTCCTAGCCCCCCCATATCCCATTATCAGTCCTAACCCCCCCCCATAGCCCATTACCAGACAGCCCCCATCAGCCCACAGCCCATTACCAGTCTTAACCCCCCCATAGCCCATTACCAGTTCTAACCCTCCAACAGCCCACCGCCCATTACCCTTCATAACCCCATCACCCCATTTCCTGTCCTACCCCCCCCCCCACAGCCCATTTCCAGGCCTCGCCCCCCCCCCCCATAGCCCATTACCAGTCCTAACCCCCCCCCCCCCCCATCGGCTCAAGGAAAAAAAAAAAAAAAAGCTGGCTGCTACCGCTGCTGCTGCCGCCGCTGCAGCGGCAGAATGGAGTGTCCCGCGGGGCCCCCTCTGCCCGGCTGAATCCCTCCCTCTGCGATGGCTGAGCCCCTCTGTGCCGGCTTTCAGATTCGTGAAGGGAGAGTGTCTCCCTCGCGTCTCTGTTAAGCCCGCAGGGGCTGATGGGAAATTTCCCATCTGCCCCTGCAGGCTTAACAGAGACGCGAGGGAGACATTCTCCCTTCGCGAATCTGAAAGCTGGCACAGAGGGGCTCAGCCGTCGCAGAGGGAGGGAGGGACTCAGCCGGGCAGAGGGGGCCCCGCGGGACACTCCATTCTGCTGCTGCCGCGGCGGCAGCGGCAGTGGTAGCAGCCAGCTTTTTTTTTTTTAATTTAATTTTTAAAAAAAAGCAGAATGTTCTTTGCGCGGGGCCCCCTGAAACACGGGGCCCTGTGCAAAAAACATTCTTGCTCAATGGACGGGCCGTCCCTGCATTCTAGAATACTATGTGTGCAGGACCATTCCATCTCTAGCCTTTTCAGTAGGTACATTCTATCTTGCTGTAATGTCCCCCTTGTGGGATGGCTACTTGGTTCTGCCTGCCCTTATATAATTCCCAGTGAACAGAGTATAAACTGCGGTTGTGTTTTCCTTTAGGTCTTTATATAGTTTGGCAATGAAGTTGGATTTGTATGTTGTGTGCAGATGCCTAGCTTTGGGTCCCCTTTTATATTTTTTGTGTCCAATATGGAATCATTTCTTGCGTCTTCAACAAATAACATCATTGAGAGTCCATTCAGTATGTATACTAGGTTCTTAGTATATTTTGCACTATGTTTTGTGCATGAGTAATGGCCTTAGTATGCATGCTGAACTTTAGTACCTAGGCTCCTTTGTGTGTTAACAGCAAAGCAATGATTTCATCATTTCTCCTTCTAATGTAGGGCATCACACATTACTCTACTGCAGGGGTTCCTCAAACCGGTCCGCAGGACACACCTAACCAGTCTGTTTTTCAAGATCTTCCCAATGAATATGCATGAGATAAATTTACATGCACTTCCTCCATTGTATGTACTGTAAATGTATCTCATGCATATTCACTGTAGGTATCTTGACAACCATATTCATTGCAGGTCCAAGCATCCTGACAACCTTGACTGGTTGTGTGTGTTCCAAGAACTGCATTGAAAATCTCTACTCTATGGGCACAAAATGGATGTTTCCATAATAGCAATTTGCCTCCCATAAGGTAAATTGGATTAATACCAACTTGGATTTGCAATGTACAGTATTATTCTGACAGAGGACTGCATTAGTTTGGCAAAGCCATAAACTGGATTGAATGTAAAGCATGAGAAACCTTATAAGTTGATTCAGGAAAACAGACTTGTTATGGAATCTTGAGATGAAAAGTCACATCACTATTACACTGTTGGGTTTTAATTGTCATTACTTGGAATCTGTAAGAAATACGTGAAGTGGCATTTTAGAAAGGATGTCCAAGTGAAATCTGGAGCATCCATGGCAAAACATTCCAAAAAACGCCAGAAACATTTATGTTTTGGCCCGATTTTAACAACTTGCACATCCCTGAAATGGACGGCTGCACGGGTGGCCTCCTAGATGTTCCCATTTGAGATGGGAACATCTATCCTAGGCTGAATGCATGTCCAAGCAAGCTATTGTGCATACGGGGTCATGCATCACTGTGCCAAAATGAAAAAAAGCATTCTCGTTTCCTTGCAGTTTTCGTTATCATCATTGAAAGTACAGGGGATGTCAGAGTACCTTCCTCTCTATGCCCTCCAGATATTTGGACGGCAGAGCGAGAGCTTTTCTGATGCCTATTCATGCTCTGGAACAGGAATAGACATGGACAGTTCCACTAAGGGGTGAGGATGAGCTTGCCATTTCTGAAATTGAGAGAGCACGTCCAACTTGCCTGGAATGCCCTTGGTCATGCCTCAGTCTTGTCCATTCACAACTTAGATGTTCTCACATTGTGGACATCTATAGAACCTGTTTCTAAAATAACTCTGGGGACATCTCTGTGATTTGGACATCCATGCTGCCATTTTCAGAACGGGGCTTCTAAAATAGCCACCTTAGTCACAAGACTACTGGAATTTTACTATGAACATGTAAACCCAATATCTTGTTGAGAAAAGATTTCAGGACATATAAAACCTATACTTTTATGCTGTGGCATAAGTTACAATGAGGGACCCTCAAACAAAATTGTGCTGAGGGCCCCCCATTGTCACGGTGGTAATGCACCCCTCCCTGTGCAGGCCTTCCTTCAAGCGGTGGGATCCCGGCCTGCGTTCAGCAAACATCTTAAAGTAAGTTTGCCATGCTGCTGCCGCTGTGGGGGACCCCTTTTTAGCCAGGCCCCCGCACCCCACCCCCACCCCCGCATTGCAGGGGCTGCTTGGGCAGAATTTACACCACTGCTTTTATACTGAAAAGTATTCAGTTGATCTTTACAAACTAAATAGTGTTGTCCAGTAAAGAAACTGAAAGAAAAATAGTTTGGCTGGGAGTATTCACAGTCTTTTGACCATGGGTCCCTTTTACTAATGTATGGTAAGCAGTTGCAGCATGAATTACCATGCAGTAACTCTTACCACACTGGCATAACTTTTAGTTCATGCTACTTCACATGATAACTGCAAAACTGATCATGGGGTAGGATATGGGTGGACTATGAGCAGGTAAAGGGCATGGCCAGTGCCCTGCAGCTAGCACAAAATAACTTACTGCATGCTGATGCCTATTTAGAAGACGGTAAGTGCATCCACATTACATTAGAAGCCCTATTCACAAATTAAACAATTATAAGGAGCTATACGCACATGCAAATGGCATCCACATAAAAATGGCCTTTTCAGAAAAGGTCCAGTTTACATGTGGATGAACATACCACATCAAAAGTGCATGGAGCCATATTGAAAATGTGTTGGGGCTGTGCCCCAGGCAGGACAAAAATCTACTCGTGCATTTGCAATTTTAAGTAGGAATGCATGTGTAAGCTCAAAATTGTCTACATCTGGATTTAAACCTGTTCCCTGGCACAAAAAGGTATTTGAAAAGTTTTCTTTTTGGCCAGCCCTTTACAGGCTGCATTAAGGAGACTATGCCCCTTAATTCCCCCTGATATTTATTCATCTCTTCCAAACTGAAGAGATAAAGAAAGAGTCCTCTGTAGGCATCTACATTTCTAGATTGCAAAATGGCCAGATATATGGATAAGTGGTGACTCATACATGTGCATGTTGTGAAATGGTGGTTGTACTTACTTTTGTAAGTTGCCGGATTTCTCCCATGTATTTTTGCCTCTTGCACATATGAGAAATGATGCCTTCCGCAGCATGTAGATTTCATTCTCTGTGCATTCCTAAACATCCTTCTCTCTGCGGCCTGTTTTTCAAATCCATGTCTATTTTGAGGGGTGGAGATATGTTGATTTTACATTGGCCTCACAAGTGCACACCTCTGTTCTGAAAATGACATATATTTTCAGACTTTTTCACTTCCATGTCCTTCCCACCACATAAACAGCCTTTCAACATGTGTTTCACATGTAACCACATATACTGAGCAGTATAAGTCTTTTCTCGGTGATAACTCTATGGGAAGATGCTGGGAATGCCATTCAATAGTTACTGCAAAGGCTTTCCACTTGCCATCCAGAAATATGGGCACTTCGGTGCAGTAAGTACAAAGTTTTATTGCATTTAGAAAAAAAAAGCCCCTATGTAAAATTATAATGAGAGAATGTTTAGTCAACTAGTAACCAGATTTTTAGAAATATAAATTCCCAACCTGTCTTTCAAGACTTGGAGTGGAGGAGAGGTTTATATGTAAAGAATGTTTAAAGATATATATTTACATGATTCAACTAATTCACTTTTTAACACAAAAATGTATACAAATAAAAGAAAATATGGCATGGGATTCAAGGTTTTAGCTCATTCTTGATTTTGTTTCATCTATTTCGATTCACATTACTTTTATAAAATGGAATATAATCTCCATAAAAGGAAGAGTCAAAGTGCTAAGTTTCTAAACTGAATTTCAAATCTTACTGCGTTTTCTTTGAATTTGAGTGTTATTAATATCACCAGTTCCAGAAAGCTTTGAGCTCATCCATAGCTTGACACATGGAATCTTTTAACTTCCAAATAGCACACCAAGCAGAATCTCTTCCTCTTTTTTAATGTTAAGGGAGTTTCCACATCTGCTTGTTCACCAGGAGAATCCCTGATCTGTGCAATGTTTTCCTCTCTGCCAGTCTTCCACCCTGGCAAAGAGGAAACTGAATGAAGTGGAAAGAAATTTGAAAAAAAGATTAATGTAGGGGAATAAAAGCTTAGTGTGTGCATTGCAGAGAGCAGTATTTATGGTAGCTACATAACAAAATATTATACCCGACCTGAGAATACAACATCTGAATCTTCGGAAAGAAAGGGTAAAGGAAAAGGCCTTTTGCTTTATTCACTGCAGTTGGAGCTGAGGAATTAGCTGGTAGAAAGATAGAAGAATATTGTAGCGGTCATTTTAAAACTGTGTGGTATTGGTATGCGAAAAAAGTGGCATTTACATGTGTAAATGGCACATATGTGTATATACTGATTGTACAGTACTGCTGTTTCCACGTGTCGATGCCGTGGGATACAGTGATTTTAAAGGGGCATGTTCTGGATAGTTTGAGTATTTTATAATGGGAAGATACTTATATTTAAAAAAATGTCCCTATTGGCATTTATACCTGCCCTGAGGCAGACCTAAATATTAGCTACTTGCGCATTTGGACCTGGGGTGTCCACCAGTGATTGAAGGACAATTATTCTTATCATCAGTACCAGGCAAAATGGTAGAAGCCATTATAAAGAACAAATTAATGAACATGTAGATAGTCATGGCTTAATGGCAGAAAGCCAACATGGATTTAACCAAGGGAAGTCTTCTCACTAATCTGCTTTATTTTTTTTGAAGGTATGAATAAACAGGAAGCTAAAGGTGAGCTGGTTGATGTGGAGCCCGATTCTGGAAGGGGCACATATGGGCCATCTGGATGGCACCGTGCAGAATGGACCCATTTGGACCCGATTCTGAAATGTGGGAGCAAAATGTTCCCACAGCTGTCAGAATGGGGCTCGAGGACTGCTCGGCATGCCCCCCTGCAGGTGCAGGGACATCCTCCCTGAGGCTCCATCTGCCTGCAGCCCCAGACCCCCGGATTGGGTGGCAGGGACTCACACTTTGTGTCCTGGTGCTCATGTGGGGGAGTTCCTGAACTCCAGAGGGGCTACTGGCCACATTTGGGGGGGGGGGGGGTGCCCTGATTGTATTCCACCATCTTCCCCCTGGCGATCCCTGGACTCCTCCTGGAATCAGCCCTGTATGTCCAGGGGTCAACCCTGCCCTTGCGCTACCCACTCTCTGCCCCATCCCACCTCGGTTCCCCCACAGCATGCACCATAGCTCTGTGTGTGCAGCGGGGGATGGAGGCAAATACCGGCAAGGCGGATAGCGGTGTAGCACATCCCAGTGGGACATGCTTCCCCGCTATCTGCCTTATGGAATCAAGGCCATAGTATATAGTGTCAGAAAGTCTTTGACAAGTTGGACTTGAAGGACTACAAAAAGGGACTGCTACTTCTGGAGAGAGATCTGCAATTGTAAGTATTTACTTCTGGAAATTTTTCTAAAACTTGGGGGAAAATGAATTCTTTAGATTAAAGCTGATTAATCTGTGTAAACTAGAATCCAGTGTATCTGTTAAATCAGTTAGGGTATAGTATCAGCAAAGAGCTTTTAGTTGAAGTAAAAGCTCAACAGGTAGCTTTCAATTTAAGTTTAAAACCCAGCAGAGGACTTTCAGTTTAAATTCAGAACCCAGCAGAGGGCTTTCAGTTTAAATTTAAAACACAGCAAAGAGCTTTCTGGTTACATTCAAAACCCAGCCGAGAGCTTCTAGTTTAAATTTAATACTCAGTCAGGGCCTAGCATCAGCAAAGAGCTTTAATTTAAATCAAATCAGAGTATAATTTAGCATAAAAGGAAAAACAGGGTTAGTATTCTTTGAGCAATAAATTGTTTCTAGAGACCTTTACAAAGAGGCCTAAAGATAAGGGGAAAGAGACCTGTGAAATTGTTTTAAATAGGTGTTAAAGTCAAGTGACATATCAAAGGGGCATTTTAAAAGACTCCCTCTATCCAAGTAAGGGCTGTGTGAATCACCCAGGAAATTGGTCACAGATTATCTTAGAATCATAGGACAGGGTACTGTGTAGCAGCCAGTTAATAAGTCTTCTTTCCCTCCCTCCCTCCCCCCACGAGTCCCACCCACCCCTGGGATAATCATAGCTTTATAAATGCTTAAACCTCTTAAAGGAAAGGAGGTATATTCACTCTCAGGTGCAGCTGTTTATCCTCATCAGGCATATACTAAGGACTTGAGATTAATTAATCTTGAGTTAAACAAAGTCCATTAAATATATTAGGTATAGTTATATTAGTATAAGTATCCCCAGCAAATCTTAGTAAATAGCAGCTTAAATACCTAAACACAACCTTAAAACTAAGATGCAAATAGAGTCCAGCAGCGAGATGGGGGCTTTCCAGGCTTTGGCATTGAGTATCACATGTATGATTTTATTCCAGGTGGAGCTCTTTGCTCTCAGGGAATGAGTCTGATCTCTAGAGACTAGAATAGCAGACTTGGAAGACATAAGGAAGACAGAGAGGTACATAGATGAGACCTACAAGGAAGTAGTACTGAAGTCCCACCTCCAGTCTGGCAGCATCCCTATTGCCATGGAGGAGAGAGGTCACGTGAAGGAGAGCATCACCCTGGTGTGGCAGGAAGTGATCCTGTAGCTAGGACCTGTCCTCCACGTGATGTAAAACCCTCTCGCACTGAGGAGGTTTCTCCAGGGTCATGTGACCATGAGTGAAGGGTTAAGACAGCCATTATAGCTGGTGATTTAATCATTAGGCATGTAGATTTAGTAAATGGAGGTAGGACGGTAAGGAAATCCACAGTACTACCTTTTAACTTTCAAAAGGGAGACTAAGATAAAATGAGGAAAATAGTTATGAAAAAACTAAAAGGAGCAGTTGCAAAGGTCAAAGATTTACATCAAGCATGGGTGTCGTATAAAAATACTATCTTGGAAGCCCAGACCAACTGTATTCCAGGCTTTAAGAAAAGTGGAAGGAAGTCCTAAAAACTGACAGCATGGTTTAAAGGTGAGGTCAGAGAGGCTGTTGCCAAAAAAAAAAAGCATCTTTCAAGAAATGGAAATAGGAGCCAAATAATGAAAACTGAAAATAACACAAGCACTGGCAAGTTAGATACAAGGCATTGATAAGGCAGGCAAAGAGAGAATTTGAGAAGAAGCTAGGTATGGAAGCAAAAATGCATAATAAAGACTTTTTCAAGTACATTCATAGCAAAAAGCCTGTGAGAGAGTCATGTGGACCATTAGATGATAGAGAGGTAAAAGGGGCACTAAGAGGGGACAAGGCCATAGGGGAGAGACTGAATGAATTCTTTGCTTCGGCCTTTACTGAGGAAGATGTAGGAATGTTACCCATGACTGAAATGGTATTTAAAGGTGATGCCACAGAAGAATTGGAAGAAATATCGATATACCGGGAAGATGTATTACAACTATTTGATAAACTGAAGAGTAGCAAATCACCTGGACCAGATGGTATACATCCAAGGGTATTGAAAGAACTGAAATATGAGACTGCAAACCTACTATTAGTAATCTGTGAACTATCATTAAAATCATCTGTAATACCTGAAGATTGGAGGATGGCCAATGTACCGCCAATTTTTTTCAAAGGGTGATCCGGGAAACTACAGACCAGTGAGTCTAACATCAGTACCGGGAAAAATGGTAGAAACCAATGTTCCCGCTAACCTGCGCTGGGTCCGCTCCAACATTCCTGCCAGCGGGGGGAGGTGCAGAGCAATCGATGCACTGCCCCCCCCCCCCCCCCACCAGCAAGAATGCCGGCGGAGGACCCAACGCAGATTAAAGAGAACATTGTGAGGGTGTTATGGCATGTGTTAGACCCTGTGTGTTAGATGCACGCCACAGCACCCTCGCAATGTTCTCTTTAATCTGCGCCGGGTCCTCCACCGGCATTCTTGCTGGTGGGGGGAGGGACAGAGCATCGATCGCTCTGCACCTCCCCCCGCCAGCAGGAATGTTGGCAGCAGACCCAGTGCAGGTTTGCAGGAACTTTTGTAGAAACCATTATAAAGAACAAAATTATTGAACATGCAGATAGTCATGACTTAATGGGAGACTGCCAACATGGCTTAGCCGAGGAAGATATCATCTTACTAATCTATTATGTTTTTTTAAAGGTGTGAATAAACAGGTAGACAAAGGTGAGTTAGCTGATATAGTGTACCTGGATTTTCAGAAAGCCTATGCCAAGGTCCCTCATGAGATACTCTTGGCGAATTTAAAAAGTCATGGGGTAGGAAGCAGTGTTATTTGTGGATCAGGAACTAGTTAAAAGATAGAAGGCAGAGGGTAGGGCTAAGTGACCAATCAATGGAGAAAGGTGAAAAGCGGAGTACACCAGGGATCTGTGATGGGTCCGCTGCTTTTTAACATATTCGTAAATGATCTGGTGATGGGAATAACGAGTGATATAATCAAATTTGCAGATGACACAAAATTATTCAAAGTTGTTAAAACCCATGGGGATTGTGAAAAATTTGCTAGAGGACCTTAATATACTGGAAGACTGGGCATCCAAATGGCAGATGAAATTTAATTTAATAATTTAACACGATGCAAGACTGCACATTAGGAACCACCACCCAGGAAAAAGATTTAGGCGTCATCATGAATTACATGTTGAAATCCTCTGCCCAGTGTGTAGCGGCAGTCAAGAGAGCAAATAGAATGCTAGGTATCATAAGGAAAGGAATGGAAAATAAAACAAAGGATATTATAATGCCTCTGTATCATTCCATGGTGCGACCGCACCATGAATATTGTGTGCAGTTCTAGTCGCCGTATCTTAAAAATGATATAGCGTTATTAGAAAAGGTACAGAGAAGAGCCATCAAAATGGTAAAGACGATGGATGGATACCCCTATGAAGAGAGGCTAAAAAGATTAGGCTCTTCAACCTGGAAAAGAGATGGCTGAGGGGAGATATGCTAGAGGTCTATAAATTAATGAATGAATAGGTAAATGTAGATCGATTGTTTACGTCTTCAAAATATAGAAAGACTAGGGGGCATGCAATGAAGCTACAGGGTAACCTATTTAAGACTAATAAGAGAAAATATTTTTTCACTCAACGTGTAATCTTGGAAGTTAGTTAGGGTATAACAGACAATTAACAATTGCTAACTATATACAAACAAACTGTTGCAGTGTGTTGAGGTACATTTCATTATAGATTATGATCTTCTGGGGTAGAGCCAAAATATTATATGAAAAGATGAGTTTTTATGGCATTTATAAATGACCAGGAAATGGGAATAACGAGTGAGGTGATCAAACTTGCAGATGATTCAAAATTTTTCAAAGTTGTTAAAAAACAAGAGGATTGTGAAAAATTGCAAGAACATCTTGAAAAATTGGGAGACTAAATTTCTTCTGCCATTTGGATGACCGGTGTGGACAACTGCAAAGTTATGCACTTAGAGAAGAACAACCCAAATTATGGTTACACAATGCAAGATTTAACATTAGAAATTACCATGCAGGAAAACGATCTGGGCATCATCGTGGATAATATGTTGAAACTCTCTGCCCAGTGTGCAGCCATGGGCAAGAAAACATAAAATGCTAGGAATCATAAGGAAAGGAATGGAGAATAAACTCAAGGATATTATAATGCCTCTGTATCGCTCCATGGTTCGATCACACCTTTAATATTGTATACAATTCTGTTTGCCATCTCTTAAAAAGGATATAGCAGAATTAGAAAAGGAACAGAGAAGAGCGATCAAAATGGTAAAGTGGATGGAAGGATTTCTCTATGATGAAAGGCCTAAAAGGTCTTCAACCTGGAAAAGAGAAGGCTGAAGAGAGATATGATAGAAGTATTTAAAATAATTGATGGAGTGAAACGAGTAAACGCAGATCGGGTGTTTACTCCTTCAAAAAGTAGAAAGACTAGGGGGCATGTAGTGAAGATACAATGTAACACATTTTAGACAAATTGGAGAAAATATTTTCGCACTTGATGTGTAATCAAACTCTGGAATTTGTTACCAAGAATGTAGTAAAAGCTGTCAGTATAGCTGGATTTAAAAGAGGTTTAGATTAGTTTCTAGAGGAAAGGTCAATACATCATTATTAAAGAGGACTGGAGATATCTACTACTTACTCCTAGGATGAGCAGCATGGACTCTGTATATATTTTGGGAACCTGACAGGTACTTGTGACCTGGATTGGCCATTGTTGGAAAGAAGATGCTGGGCTTGATGGACCCTTGGTCTGACCCAGTATGACATATCTTATGTTATGTTCTTATGTACTTCAGTCGTGCCTGATGCCACCTCAAAAATTCTATAAGCACAGTTATTTCATTGAGCTCTTAATTGGCTTCTCTTATACATTCAGTACATATGTAAATGCCAAAAAATAAAATGGCATGTTGCAAAATGAGCGCTACAGATGTATCTACGGGAACTTACATTTGGAAAGTGATGCTGTTCTTTTTTTAGGACATGTAGTTTTGTGAAATAAATGCTCTCACTGGCAAATACACATGCATTTGTGATTCTCCTTTTATGTGTTTTACAAAAGGCTCCATATTCTTTAGGGATTTTTATCCAACACTCAGTGACTTGTGAACATCTCCACTCAGGCAGCCCAATTCCTGTCTAGATGTCCTATGCAAAATGGGGATTTATACATTGTCACGGAGACCCTGGGTAGAGCCTCTGTGGACCCAATAGGCCAATGCCTAGGGTATTGTGGTTTTAATAAACTGCTTCTCTCCTTTAAACAGAGTCAGTCAGTCAAGTGATTAAAGCAAAAATTAGGGTTTTATTCCCTTTCCCGGACAGAAAACATTCCTTGCAAAAGCACACAGAACAAAAACAGCAACTGAACGAAAACAGCTAGAACATCTCTTCTTCTTTCCTTGTTCACGTCACAAGGTCACATTGGCTGAAGTTAACACAGAGAGGTTATGTCATCTGATAGACAAATCGTGCAGTCCATTGGCTCAGGGTCTGTACAACTGTTAACACTCTCCCACTGCATTAAGCCTGGACCACTCCCAATATTCTCCGTATCACATTCCTTACATGTGCTGGAGCATGGCTTATTCGCTTGTGGCTGATAAACCCCTTTTCCTCCAAGGTACTTATCAAAGTCAGGGTTATAGAAACCCGGGACAGATAATGTCTCTTTCTGGTTTGCCTCTCTTGGCTCTCTTAGTAGGAAGTCTGAGTGTCTTTCTGAGTTAAAACCCTGCTCAGGGCTGTGCCCATTAAAACCTCCAGCCTCTTCTCTATAAAAATAAGGCTTCAAGCTTGTTACCTTACTGCAGGCTTTGAAGTCAGCCTTGGGCTTTCTTTCCCCTGGCACAGTTCCTCCAGCTTGAGCTAGGTTCCTCCGTGGCTCATGCAATCCCTCAGAGACACTGCCCCACTTCCTGCTCATGTGGGATCCTCCCTAGGACTGTCGTTCCAGAGACCAGCTATTCTACTGCTCCCCTGGTCTCTCTTGGAACTTCCTCTGAGAGCTTTGGGTCCTCCCAGACCTCCAAGATCTCCCCTGGATCTGGAACTTCCTCTAGGACTCTCAGCTCTTCTCCAAGTCTTTCTCTCGTACTCCTTGCTCTTGTTGCTCTGACCACTTCCTGGTTCTGACCAGGAACTTATATACCTCTCCTCTCTGCATGTTACGTCAGATTCTGAGGACAGGTGATCCTGATGAGTTTCTCTAATTCTACCTGCGTCACTACTAGAGAAGGGAAACTTCATTTTAAACCCTTTCTGCTTTACTTGTGCTGACGTCCCTGGCTGCTCAGCTGTTTTCACACACGCTGAGTCTTCCTGTCCAGCCAAGTTTGAGGTAAGCTCTTCCTTTTTACTAGCCCCTACAGGCTTTCTATAGTCTACTGCATCACAACATACATGGAAAGAAATCAGAAATGCTCTAAACTCTGAGTTGGCAAATTATGTTTTTTTCTGTGTTGTAAGGATCATCTCCAATGCCTGTTATTTAGAAATAACCTAGTATCAAAATTATTCTACATTAATTCTAGGTTTAGCCAATGTAGTCAAAAGAATAGACGAGAAAAGTTGAAGCACTGGAGAAATAAAAACATTAGATGATAAGTAACCGGAGCAGGTCGGATTTGATGCTTCCCAACCTCCCCCTCGACTCCCACCCCCACCCTTCCCCCTCAACCACCACAAACACTCAGACATAATACTTTTGGTAAACACTTCTGGTCGCAGCTTTATTGAACCATGAAACCGATTAACAAACAACATCAAATACCCATCATTTGGCATACCCCAGCGGAGTGATGCCTCACCAGCCATGTCAATAGCGAGATGCGTACGCCTCTGCTTTTCCAACTTCTCTCCCCCACTTGGCCCCCGACTTTGCCATATAATTAGCAAAAGCCAGCCCAGGTGTTATCCAGGCCGGGGGTACCCCCCCCCCACCCCCACTGCGACACCCCTATTCAAGTTATCCCTTTACAATAGGGTGGGCGGGTGGACCGCTGTCCTCCAGACCTCTCCGCGACTGGCCCCGTCCTCCGGCTCGTAGCGCCGCAGGCCCGCCTCCACCACTCTTCTCATTGTCTCTCCTCTCGCGCCATGTAATGAGGGAGCCAATGCATTCAAAAGATGCCAACTGCGTCATCACGCCTCTTCCCTCCTCCCCACCTCTCCCCCGTCCCGTGGACCCGAAACTGGGTTCCGCATCTCACTGAGCCGCCTGGTTACGGGCGGCTGGCTTGGGACGCTGCCCCTGCGGCCTTCATTAACCAGAGCAGGTCGGACTCGATGCTTAGAACATCAGAACATAAGAACATAAGATATGCCATACTGCTCAGACCAAGGTCCATCAACCCAATATCCTGTTTCCAACAGTGGCCAATCTAGGTCATACGTACCTAGCAGTTTCCCCAAAAGACACAGGTTCCACAATGCTTGTACTGGGTCAAGCATTGATGTCCTGGGTCTCTTCTTAATAATGGTTTATGGACCTTTCCTCCAGGAACTTGTCCAAACCTTTTTTAAACCCAGCTACACTAACAGCCTTTACTATATCCTCCGGTAAAAAATTCCAGAGTTTGATAATACGTTGAGTGAAAAAAGATTTTCTTATATTAGTCTTAAATAGTTTACCCTGTAGCTTCATTGCATGTCCCCTAGTCTTTCTATATTCTGATTACGTAAACAATCGATCTACGTTTACCCGTTCCACTCCGTTCATTAATTTATAGACTTCTATCATATCTCCCCTCAGCCATCTCTTTTCCAGGTTAAAGAGCCCTAACCTTTTCAGCCTTTCTTCATAGGAGTATCCTTCCATCCCTTTTACCATATTGGTGGCTCTTCTCTGACCGATGCTCCTTCCGGGAATGACAAATTATGAATTAATCTGAATTTTCCCGCTTCTTTTTTGGGTATAATACCCAACATGGACACTACCAAATTCGAGAACGGCTTTTCCACAAACGGGCCTGCAATCCTCCCTAACTCTAATTCCTTTAACAATTTATCCCGCATTATTGTTGCAAAGCGCCATACCGAAGGTAAATTGCATGACGTGCATGCTACCACCGTACCGGTCACTGGGATGACAAAGCCCTCCTGAAGCCCTTCTCCCAACACCTCCCTATCTCCCCATCTCAGGTATTGTTGCAGCCTGGCCCTTAACACGTTGACTCGTACCGGGGTACCAGCCAGACTGCTCACATCACAATTACTTAAGGGCTGACACACTAAGTGGGGCTGTCCCTTTTTTAATACATTTTGCTGCCGAATGCCCCTCCCCTCCCCCCCCCCCCCACAACTTGAACATGCATGTCGGAACTTGCAGTCGGGAAATGGGCACGATGTCTTATTAAATCTCCAACACACATCCCCTGTTCTCGTACCTCCACTTTTCTGCTGCAACGGGGCTTCTGTCTGCCAAAAGGAACGTCCCGTCCCCCCTGCTATCCCACCCCCCGGTTTTCTTCCTAGGCCCCCCACCCCTGGTTTAGCGGACATTTGCGTGAGCCACAGATTAATATCTTGTGAACCCCACGCCAAAAACTGGTTCTCCTCCATTTTATCTCGGAACTTCTCATCGTAGTTCAACTACGATCATCCTTCATGTGTCTACGCGGCCTCAAGGATGGAATCCGCATAAGCTAACAGCATCCAGTGCTGTTCCAGAAAGTGATGTCCCCATACGCTGGCTAAACTCAAAAAAGCTCTTGTCCAGTTCACCACATTCCTAGACACTTTCTTGATGCGATCGGCCTTTTCGTCCTCCTTCCTTTTCTTCTTACTATCCCCCGACCGCCTCCGGCCCTCTAACAATCGGAAAATATCAATATATCTCCTTTTCCTAATCTTGCGCTGCAACGTTCTTGGTACCCCTTCCCATAACTCAGCATACACAGCTAATGAAGGGGCACCGCCTCTGCTCTCTCTACCCCCCCTTCCTTACCGCTGACCTCCTGTCCTACACTGCCACTTTCTGACGTGGACAAGGACAATACCGATGAAGAGGATGAGGAAGAAGCATCTGAACCATGCCGCCGCTGACACGCATGTTTTCGCTTCCTACGAGCCTTTCCTCCTGTTCCCACCCCCCACCCCCCAGTCCCCTACACCCCCCCCCCCCGGCTCCTCTTGTGCCTCACCTGCGGCCCTCAGCTCCTCTGCCCGCTCAGTAACTGTCAATGGTTCCACTGGGCTGTCCACCATGCTATGCTGCTGCCGTTCCACTCCCCCGTGGCCTCCGCCTCCAGGCATTGCCAGGTAGGGAATCATCGCCGGCACCTGTGGAGACATAAAAGAGAACACCGGGGGAGGGACCATTGACGGCCAGGCTGGTTGCTAAGCCCCCAGCCACTCTGACCCTGATGAACCTTGCCCGCCCCCAAGCCAATACTGCCAGGACCCCGCACCCCCTCCAGGCCGCTCACCCCCTTGTCCGGCTACCCTCTCCACCACCTCAAATGCATAGCCTCTGGACCCAGCTCCCCCCTGTCACCCCTGAACCCGACGCCCCTGCTCCCCGAGGGCCGCCACCCCTGCTGACCCACGTCCATCTCTCTACCCACCGCACTAGGCGTTCCTAGGCGTAGGTGGGTTAGGCCCTCCACCCCTTCCCCCCCCCCCCGACTCCACACACCGAATCCCCACTGGCTGAGGCTCCAACCCGCCCCCGCGAGACCCACCTCACTTCTGGGCCCTCGCCCTGGCCTTCTGTGCTCTCTCTCCGCTTCCCCTCCCCGGAGGCAACCCCAACCCCCTCCCCCTTCAGCTTGTCCCCCTTGCATCCCTTGACTGCTCGGCCTCCTCCACACCCCCTGCCATAATCCAACCTCCAGCCTGCCTCCCTCACTGCCTGGTAGCTCCCCCAGCCCTCCCCCTCCCTCTCCCCCGCCCCCATTGGCCCCCCTTGCCAGCATTCCTGCCATGTGTGTGCTGCTTCCTCCCCTTCCTTGTGCCCCCTTGCCTGCCATTGTCAAGCTGGGCCCCCTGCGTTCCTTCGGCACCTCTTACTCCACCCCCACACTAGCCCTAGGGTATCCTCTGGCCACACAGCAGTTCTGCTGAATCGCCGTCTGAAGTGACATGCCGGCCGCAATACAGCATGCTGTGCTGCACTTGGCCACGTGCTCCTGCTCCTCCACTCTGCCGACCACTGCCTCCTGTCTCCCACGCTGACTGCTTCGCCTCTAGCGATTGTAGCTCCAATGCTGCCTGCCGTAACTGCCTCGCCCCCTCCTCCCGGACCTCAAGGATCCTGCAACTGCCGTCCTCCAGACCTCTCCATGACTGGCCCTGTCCTCCGGCTCGTTGCGCCACAGGCCCGCCTCCACCGCTCTTCTCATTGGCTCTCCCCTCGCGCCATGTAATGGGGGAGCCAATACATTCAAAAGATGCCAACCGCGTCATCACGCCTCTTCCCTCCTTCCCCCCCCCCGTCCCACGGACCCAAAACTGGGTTCTGCATCTCGCCGGTCCACCCGGTTACGGGCGGCCGGCTTGGGATGCTGCCCCCGCGGCCTTCATATATACCATACTGAGATAGACCAAAGATCCATCTAGCCCACTATCCTGTTTCCAGTAGGTAGATAGATTCCATGCTGCTTATTCCAGGGTAAGCAGTGGATTCCCCCAGCTCATTTTAATAATGATTTAATCACTTTTCCTCTAGGAACTTTTCCAAACCACTTTTAAACCCAAATGCACTAATAGCTTTTACTATGTCCTCTAGAATAAAATTCCAGCATTTGATACCATGTTGAGTAAAAAAATTTTTCTCCGATTAGTCTTAAATGTGTTATATTGTAGCTTCATTGTGGGTCCCCTTGTCGTTCTACTTTTTCAAGAAGTAAACAGCCTATTTATGTTTACCTGTTCCATTCCACTCATTATTTTAAAGACCTCTGTCATATCTCCCTTCAGCTATCTCATTTCTAAACTGAAGAGCCCTACCTTTTAAGCCTTTCCTTGTAGGGGTATCTTTCCATCCCCTTTATGGTCATTCTTCTCTATACCTTTTTCTAAATCCACTATACCCTGTATCCTTTTTTAGATATGGTGATCAGAATTGCACACAATGTTCAAGGTGCAGTTGTACCATGGAGCGATACAGAGGCATTATAATTTATTTATTTTATTTATTTATAGACTCTTATATACCGCACTATTAGGCATCAGCGCGGTTCACAAAAAACAGTGAGATACACAGTTCAACAGTACTTTGTGTTTACAGAAAACAGGAGAATATAACTCGGATAACAGGGTATATAATTAATAAACATAGTCATAATATCATCATGGCTTCAGTTTTGTGTGTATGTATAATATCCTTAGTTTTATTCTTCATTCCTTTCCTTATGATTCTGAGCATTCTATTTGCTTTCTAGGCCAACACTGGGCAGAGGCTTTCAACATATTATCCACAATGATGCCTAGATCCTTTTCCTAGGTGGTGATTCCTAATATGGAAACTTACATTGTGTAACTGTAGCTTGGTTGGTTCTTCTCTAACTGCATAACGTTGCACTTCTCCACATTAAATTTCACCCAGTTTCTCAAGGTCCTCTTGCAATTTTCAATAGCCTTCTTGTGATTTAAAACCTGAATAATTCTCTGTCATCTGCAAAACAACCTTGCTCGTCACGATTTCCAGGTCTTTTTTTGAATATGTTAAAAAACAGCGGGCCCAGCACAGATTCTCCATTGAGAAAATTGGCCATTTAGCCCTACTCTCTGTTTACTTTTAACCAGTTCCTGATCTAAAATAATACACTTCCTCTTATCCCATGAATTTTTAATTTCCTCAAGAGTCTCTCATGAAGGACCTTGTCAAAGACTTTCTGAAAATGCAGATACACTATATCAACTGGCTCACCTTTATCTACTTGATTCACACCTTCAAAAAAATGTAACAGATTAGTAAGACAAGACTTTCCTTGGCTAAATTGATGTTGGCCTTCTCCCATTAAAAGCATGACTACATGCTTAGTAATTTTATTCTTTATAATGGTTTCTACCATTTTGCCCAGTACTGACGTCAGGCTCACTGGTCTGTAGTTTCTCGGATCACCCCTGGAAACTATTTTAAAAACTGGTGTTACATTGGCCACTCTCCAATCTTCAGGTACTATGGATGGTTTTAATGACACTTCATAAATTACTAATAGTAGATCTGGAATTTCAATATTGTGTTCTTTCATCACTCTGGGATATATACCAGGTGATTTGTTACTCTTTAATTTATCCATTTGCTGTATTATATCTTCCAGGTTTATCAAGATTTGTTTCAATTCCTCTGATACATCACTTTTAAATATCATTCCTGGAAAAGGTAATTTCACTATATCTTCTTCAGTAAAGACTAGAGATAAGAATTCATTCTCTCTGCTATGGCCTTGTCCTCCCTTAGTGCCTCTTTTACCTCTCTAAGATCTAATGGTCCAACTGACTCTCTCACAGGCGTTTTGTACTTGAAAAAGTTTTATTATGAGTTTTTTCTTCTCTGATAAGCTTCTTTTCAAATTTTGTTTGCCAGCCTTATCAGTTCCATGCATCTAACTTGCCAGTGCTTATGTTGTTTTATGCTTTCATCATTTGATGAAAACATGTCAAGTGAACTATAATATATAAATAGTGTCAAATGAGCTATATTATATAAAAACTAATTAAATGTTATAAGCACCTGTCATGTTAGAGCAGCATTACTATGTTATAATTCAACGTAGCTCTATGTTATAGAAATTGGTTATAGTTAAACTTTAATGTAAACCATTCTTGTTATCATTCTGTGTAAACCATTATGATTTCAAAATAGAGCAGTATATAAAAATGAATAAAATAATACGTTTGACTCCTTTTTCTATTTTTGAAAGATTCTTTTGTGGCTATAACAACCTTTTTGGCCTCACCTTTAAACCATGCCAGCAGTTCCTTCCACCTTTCTTAAAGAATGGAATATATCTGGTCTGGGCTTGCAAGATAGTATTTTTAAATAGCACTCAATAGATGGAGGAGCAATAGGGGACGATGGGCTTACTTCCACTGCTCCTTAGTTAATCTAAATTAATTTGTGGAGTGATATCCTGGAGCAATGAGAAGGAAAGGTGGGACAAATGCTGGAGGAAGATGGGAAGATGGAGGGGGCAGATGCTGCAGAGGAAGGAGTGCGAAGAGGCAGATTCTAGAAAGGGGATGAGAGTGGTGCAAGCCCTTATTTGGTTAGTAGTGATTTTCAATCTGCCAACCTGATAAGAAAGTGCATAAAGTTAGGTCAAAAAAAGCAGGCCCAACTTTACGCTGGTTAGCTATCCAGATAGCACCACTGGACAAACATCAATATGGATTCAGGCCAAATCATGGTGTAGAGACTCTTTTATTAGCTCTCTTTGATAAGCTGATCCGAGGAATAGACAATTCAAACAACCTTTCATCCTTGTATTTTTAGACGTAGCTTCAGCATTTGACAGTATCAGTCATAGTATACTGCTTGCAATACTCCATCAGATAGGGATACAGGGCACCATACTTTGATGGTTCAAGTCTTATCTTTCTGATTGTACTCAACAAGTAAAATTGGTCGACAGACCTCCAAACCATATTTACCTGGATTGGTTGCCCATTATATATGGGAGAGGCGAGGTGTGTTTAGACAATATGGTAGTTATAAGGCTGCACTGGCTGACATCCAGTGTTCGAATGGTGGGCCAGTACAGTATGGAGGGGCTATCACATGTGGTTGTTGTGCTCTATGAGGTCTGTAGATATACTGACATTTGAGGTTAAATGTGGGGAGATGTTTGTTTGCTGGGAGGTGAGCCAGAGTCGTTTTAAGGGAGATTTGGTAAATTATGTAATTTTATTTGGATAATTTGCTGTTTTCTAGCATATGCCAATGGTTTGGATACCTGATATAGAAATCCCTGCTGTGATGCTCCCCTGAAGAAGCAATAGCAAAATGCTTTAGGGCGTCTGTTGTAGCGTTGGGATGAGCTGTTATGTTTGAGAAGGATAAGCAACTGTGCACAAGATGAGATAAGTGGCGATATGTGAAAGCTACTCAGCTATGTATGAGACGGGATAAGTTGCTATGTCTGAGAAGGATCAGTAGTTGTGCACAAGATGAGTTAAGCTGCAACATATGTGAAAATTATTCAGCTATGTGAAACTTACTCAGCTATGTATAAGATATGTTGGTTTAAGGGGGCTAATATGTTGTGATAGATTTATAAGGATTAAAACCAGCGGTTTATTGTTAGATATGAATGTTTAGGTATATATGCTGGTATAGTGTTGCGTTGTAAGGGAGTTTGTCTGGATCTTTGATGTTTTGGTGCTGGTCCATGACCTAATTTAATAGCCGGGACATGTTAGCCCACAGGTGCTGAGATCCTTTTCTCCCTTACTGACGTGATATTGAGATTGTCTCTTGATGTTGGTAATGATAGAATGATGTTTTTGAGGGTATAGATAATATATTCATCATTCTGTATGACCGGACTGAGAGTTGAAGAACATGATTATTGGCACCCTTATAAACAATTCAAATCAGTTTGAACAGAAGACCCACATTCCCATTGCAGTAAAATTAGACACACTTGTGATCAATTATCAGTACTCACATGACTTGAATCAACCAATGAATGATGACGCTAATGTTTAAAATGGCCACATTCAATCCCTGTTCCATTTTCTCAATGGGGAAGACAAGCGAACTGCCAGAGACCGACAGAAAAGCCATTATCACCAAACATCAAACTTTAAAGGGGTACAATTGCATCTCCAAAGACCTTGGGATTCCTGTTTCTACAGTTTGCAATGTTATTAAGAGGTTTTATGCTCATGGAACTGTCAAGAACCTACTAGGACATGGTGAGAAGAGGAAAATCCAAGAAGTCTTTGACGGTTAGTGCAAACTGTTGGAAAACACCATGTTCAACATCCAAATAGCTTAAGGCTGACCTGGAGCAATCTGGAATAGTGGTTTCAACCTGCACCATATGTTGTTCACTAAACAAAGAAGGACTTCATGGGCAAAGGTCAAGGAGGATCCCACTGCTCAAAGACAGATATAAAAAGGCAGCCCTGATCTTTGCCCAAACTCACCTTGAGAAATCACAATCCTTCTGGGAAAATGTTCTGTGGACAGATGAAACCAAACTTGAGCTGTTTTGCAATGTGGACTAGCAATATATTTACAGGCGAAGAAGTGAAGCTTTTAATTAATTTATTTATTTATTTATTTATTAAACATTTCTTATATACCGACTTTCATGATATCAAGGCAGTTTACATTGAACAAACTGAAATTACATTGAACAGGGCATTATAACTTGGAGATAACTATTTTACAGGGAACATGGGCAATGGAGGGTTGTGGCTTGCCCAAGACCACAAGGATGGTTTAAGGAAAAAAACACCCTTCCTACAGTTAGATATGGTGGAGGTTTCATAATGTTGTGGGGCTGATTTTTTGCCTTTGGAACTGGAGCCCTGGAAATTATTAAAGGAATCATGACGTCCAAGGACTATCAAGGTATTTTGGAGTAAAATATGCTACCTAGTGTCAGAAAGCTAGGTCTGGGTTGAAGGTCATGAATCCTCCAGCAGAACAACAACCCAAAATATATATCCAAAAGCACAAAAGAATGGTTAAAAAGGCAAAAAATGGACTGGCCAGCAATGAGTCCTGATCTCAAGCCAATTGAGAACTTTTGGAAAGAGCTGAAATCTGCCATTGGTAAAAGGAATCCTAGAAACATTCATGAGCTGGAACAAATCATAGTTGAAGAGTGGGAGAAACTGCCAGCAGCCAGATGTACGAAACTTATAGGTGGCTACAAGAAACATTTGGAGGCTGTCATCACTGCCAAGGGTTGTGCAACCAAATATTAGTGAAGGGTGCCATTAATCCTGTTCAGGCCATGTTTTTTTTTTATTTATTTCTCAGAAATTACTTCATCTAAGTTGAACAAACATCTTTTTTTTGTATACCTTTGAACATACTATAAAATATTATAATGACATACAGTTGGAATATTTGCAATTATTTCTAAAAAAACGGTACATAACATACATAAAATGCAAGAGTGCCAATAATGTTGACCGCAACCGTGTGTCCATTTCTTGTTTTTGTTCTCCATTGCACTAATCTACATGCTCACTTGCAGCTCCTCCTCCTAGTAAGGGCAACTTGACCTTATATTCAGCTTCATAACAAAAGACAGCATGACTGACCAAACATGCTCAACTTGCTCCATAAGAGTTCTCCTGGGGGTAGAACCGCTGCTACCATTAGGCAAACTAGGTGGTTGATAGAGCGCTGGCCCTCCAAGGGCACCCATTGCTGCCTCCCCTCACCAGGACCTACAGCAGCAGCAATAGATTGAAACAGCTCCATGGCACTTATCTTAAAACTTCGGCAGCGTGAGGCTATTTGCTTCCGCTCCCACCAATGCCCGATGCTGACTTCCTGTTTGCATGGGGGCAGAAGTGCTTGATCTAGTTTCATACAATATCTGCCCACTGAAACATTGTGAAAGTGAAACTTACTTACAGGCCTATTTCCACAACTAACAGAATGAATGAAAACTCTTGTATACTAGGCACAAAATAAACCTTTCCAGCAGTACAGCATAGGGTTGTGAGCCTCAGATGCATCGTAGGTTTTGCATTTATGAAGGCATACTTCTGTTAACCTATAGATATCCAGAGTGCCATTTCCAAAACAGTTAAGTCCTCTGAAATGCAAAACCATTAAGATACAGTTTATTAGTATAATCAGGTTTCTTTTTTTTCCTTTAACTTTCTAAAATTCATAACCCACAAATCTGCATTCAATGCATTTTACCCTCCTAACATTTTTTAAAAAAGTGTTGAGTCTTCAAAGCACTCTTGGTACTTGCTTATCTAGGTCAAGTCAATACATTTTTGGCCTCTGACAGTACTGAACAGCATGTCCTAACACCTGAAAAATGCATATTAACAGCACCAAAATAAGTGCATTTCTATGTCTCCGGTTAACACAAACTGATGTTTCAACACTTTAGAATAGTTTTAGATGAGAAAGAATTATCATTTGATTTCAGTGAAAGAATTATATGAAGTTATTTTAGAAGGATTTAAAAATGTAAATACTGTAATGACATTTACCCATCTAGATCACATCCACATCCACATACTGATTTTAGGAAGCTGCTATTTGGATGTGTATACCTTCAGCACATAGAGATTTAGAGAGAGTGGTGGGGGAGTGGCAATGTGGTTAGGTCATGCATCAAACATGAATGTGTACTTCCCATTTTACAATAGGGAAACGTGTCTAGATTTTAAAAAGTCCATGTGCAAGTGACAGCTTTAGCTAAGATCTGAGGACAAGGCAGTGGCAAAAGCCAGGAAGATGTTGGGTTGCATACAAAGAGGAATTACCAGCAGAAAGGAAGAGGTACTAATGCCACTGTGTAAGTCACTGGTGAGGCCTCACTTGGAATACTGTGTTCAGTTTTGGAGACCATATCTTGCAAAGGATATAAAAAGATCGGAAACTGTTCAGAGGAAGGCAACCAAAATGATTTGGAGCCTGCGTCAGAGCCTTCTGAGAAGAGACTTGAAGACTTAAATATGTACACTCTGGAGGAGAGTAGGGACAGGGGAGATATGATTCAGACCTTTAAATACTTAAAGAGAAATAATGAACAAACAAACCTCTTCCAAAGACGGGGAAGCTGTAAAACTAGAGGGCATAACATGAAGCTGCAAGGCGGTAAATTGAAAGGCAATGTCAGGAAATACTTTTTTAGCGAAAGGGTGGTGGATGCTTGGAATACCCTCCTGATGGAAGTGTTGGGGGCAAATACAGTGACAGAATTCAAAATGGCATGGGACAGACACAGTGGATCCCTTTACAGCAACTGGATAAAATCAAAATAAACTTAACTAACTAATTTCTCAACATACAGGGGTGTCCTACACGGAGCGGTGGGTTCACCTCTAAAACAAAGACATGGGGAGGGGTGGCCTGCATGGAGCGGCAGGTGCACCTACTCTTGCCATCTTACTGGGCAGACAAGATGGACCATACTGGTCTTTATCTGCTGTCATTTACTATGTTACTATGTTTCAAGCAAGGGGCAGGTGAAAAAGCCAATGGCACTCCTGACTACTCCCCCTGGACCCCCTCTGATATCCATCATATCCTTTCCCCAAACCCCAGAATCCTGACTGCACCTTGTATACCCCCATCCTCTCCCTGACCCCGTCCCTTTGACATTACAATGTCCCCATCCCCCACCAGCTCTTACCAGGGGCTCTCTCTGGTGTCTAGCAGGCAGAAGGAGTGATCCCCCAATTGCTCCTACCCCATGATGTTCTTGGCTGCAGAAATGTACAGGTGTGAGATGTGGATGCTTACAAGTTCAGCACTGTGGGGCTGTTTGCTTCCACCCCCTTTGATGCCAATGCCGACTTCCTGTTTGCCATTGCCACCTCTACAGGTCCCAGAGAAGGGTAGCAGCAGCAATGGGTGCTGTGGTGGGGGGGGGGGGGGCATGAGGAATGAGGTTTGCCTAGGGCACCACATCTCCTTGTGCCAGCTCTGAGAAAAATGAATCTAAAATAGCAAAATTGAGGGAAAATGTGAGAAGCAGAAAGTGCGGCAGGCAGTTCATAACTGGATTTGGACTTTTCGTATTTTGTTGAGCTAGAAAGAGCCAGAGATATAGCTAAGTCTATTCAGCTATTTAAATACGATTATTAGGGCTTAAATATGGTAAATGGGCCTTGCTTAATTGTGATGAAAAAATTAGGAGAAAGAAAACTTAGCAGACCTTGGTTTTAAGAACGTCAACTTATTTTTCACTGAGGGAATAATACACCATTTTTGCCATTTTAACATGCATTAAAGGGTAAAAGCATGTATTATTTGCCTTTAACTAGTGTTTTGGCAGTGCAGTGTGAGCAAAACTATGAGATGGAAATACATGGAAAGCACTCCATTGTTATTTATTTATTTATTTAAATTTTCTTATATACCGCGCTCTTTGTTATCAGTGCGGTTTACATTGAAACAATATAACACTTGGTCAAGTAAATTTGGCTGTCGTTTACATAGAACAGGGATTTAACATGCAGGTAACCTTGGGGAAACTATATACATTCTAGTACATTAGATATTAGAGATAAATTTGCTGCAGGTTTTTTGCAATCATATGGAAGTGGTTTGAGATTGTGAGGGTGTGAGAGGGGAGATATCTAGGTGTGTAAAGTACATGAGAAAAGGTGGTGTTTGAGGGCTTTTCTGAATAGCTTAAGGTCCCTGATTGCTCTAATTTATTTTATTTTATTTATTTACATTCTCTTATATACAGTGCTATTCTGCATCAGTGTGGTTTACACTGAACAAACTGAAATTACATTGAACAGGGTATTATAACTTGGAGATAACTATTTCACAGGGAACATGGGCTATGGAGGGTTAAGTGGCTTGCCCAAGACCACAAGGAGCACCTGTGGGACTAGAAACCCCAGTCCTTCTGGCCCAAGGTTGCTGTCCTCTACTGGGATTTGAACCCCTGACCTTCTGGTCTGAAGTACCTTGCCCCAACCACTAGGCCACTCCTCCACTCCACTCTAATGCTGGGAGGGAGTTTGTTCCAACACCTGGGAGCATAGTTCGAGAATGCCCTATTGATGGTGGTCTGGTTGAGCTTTGTAGATTCAGTTGGTATTAGTAGCATGTCTGTAGCCAGCGATCTCCTAGATCTTTTGTTTGCAGTATGTGTGATGAGGTCAGAAATAGATGTAGGTGACATTTTGTTGAAGGCCTTGAAGGTAATGAGGAGGGCCTTGTATGAGATTCTACAGCTTATCGGAAGCCAGTGGAGCTCTTTTAGGATGGGGGAGATGTGGTCATTCCTTGCGGCTCCCCAAAGAACACAGGCTGCTGCATTCATGGCTAACTGTAGAGGATTGAGGGTACTCTTTGGGAGACCCTGCAATATTATATTGGCATAATCGAAGTGCGGTGTGATTTTAATGTGCGGCGAATCATTTAACACGGCTTGCACTTAACTTCACAAGTTGCACTATTTCTGATGCTCATGGGGAGCCTCATAAAGGAGCAAGTGTCAAGAATAAACCCCCCAGCACTAAAGAGCAACCCCTGACACCCAAAACACTTCCCTCCCCATCCTTAATTTAGACCCCCAACCCCCATTAGTCACAGGACCTAATGAGAATTTTCTGGGTATTTATCAGGTTGGGGCAGGAGCAGTCCTCAATCCTTCCTACCCCACCAGGTGCCCGGGTTCAAAATGCTTGGAATAGTCCTGAATAGATTTTAGCCTGTAACATGGACTTCACTGTAAATAAAATGTAGATATGTTTCCCCAGTTAACTCCAAGTTCTACATCCGGTTCAATGTAAATACCATGCGGCCCAACTGCACGGTATAAGGTTTCTGTTTTATTGTACACCGCACTGATATAGCATGGTATATAAGAAATGTTAAATAAATAAATAAAATAGTGCTGGTTGATCCGTAGCAGTAGTGTTCTAGTACGACAAGACAGCAAGATAGTGGGAGAGCGAGTGGGGTTGTGCATCAAGGATGGGAAGGTTGCCATTTGGTGTCAGGAAACAGGGGGGAGGGGAATGTGCTGTCAAAGACTGCAGGCCCAACCTGAGACCCCTATCTTTGCCTTGCTGTGGCCAGACCACACAATGTTCCTGACTGCAGCAGCACAAACTAAAATTTATTATGGAGGTAGGTTAGTGATTCCCATGGTAAATTCCACTGTAATAAATTACTGCAGCTTGCCGTTACCGACTCCCATGGTAAATTTTACTGCAGTAATTTCCTGTACCTTAGGAAATATTTTATGTTTCAGTGTGCAGGTCTGATTTCACTGGGAGATTTTCCATTTTTGAAGCAAGTATAAAGGGTGCTAGTACTGAGAGCATCACAGTGCCATTTTTTCTTTTACTAAGGTAGCTGGATTGGAACATAACATCCAGTATGAAAATACTGAAAAAGATCAAGTAGTTTGTATTTTATTGCATAAATATGCTGCTTCTGTCTCAGTCTGCACACTTGTTGCTGCCTGAGGAAAGGGCAACTTTCCTCTAATAAGTAAAACTAAACCAATCACAAAGAAAGAAAAGGGGAAAAAACTGACCACTTTCAATGTATGAGCTGTAGGTATCAAGAGAACTATTTTTCTATAAAGTGTCATAGTCCGTTATTTCTTGCCCAAATTTTAAAGAAATCTTGGCCTTGGTAATGGGAAGTGTCTAAGCTAAATTATCAAACTGTATTCAGAGAAATATGTATTACTAAGAGCAGTAAATCCTAATAAATGGCCAGCAAGTATATAACATTTTTTTAAGTACAGCTGACAGTAGACAAAACAAAAAATCTAGCAAAATAGTTTGCTGCAACAAGTAGTGAATGTTAGTTTAACCTTTCTGATGTATTTCCCTCAAAGAAGTAGAGTTTTAAAGCATCAGTTTATCCAGCAGTTTAGAGTTTTTGCAATTAGAATTGTATCAGAAATTACAGAGCTGATTTTAAAAGGGGCATGCAGAAAGTTACAAGCATAAGTCCTATTTTAAAGGACTTTAAAGGACTTTAAAGGGTGTTTAACGTGGTCGCCATTCTATAATCATGCACATACTTTCAGTTTGGGAGTACACAGGGGCACAGCTTGGATAGAGCGTAGGCAGAGCCTAAATGTATGTGTATAAGTTAAAAATATAACTTACGTGCATTTCTGAAGAATCTAGGTATGGTCATTTATGCCTGTGCTGGATAGGGCAACTAGATCTAGTTGTCTTCCCCCCCAGGTAGACCAATTGTATCTTGCAGGAATTCAGTGTTGGAGCCTCTGTCGATCTTCTGTGATGCATTTTTAAAACAAGAAGCTTGTCAAGTTGCTTCGTTTATCGAGACTCTATTCACTTTCTGCAAATACTGGCCACTTTAGAGGTACTGTCAGGTGCTTTTTTAGTCACCCTGGATGTCGTTTCACTATATACCAATATAGATCAGGAAGAAATGGTTTTGCTGTGCTCCGGCTCGGGTGCCTCGGTCTTTTTCGATCCAGTTGATTGAATTGGTTTTGACAAAGAATTATTTTTTGTCAGGGGGTGTTTTTTACCAGCAAATTTCAGGGATAGCGATGGGTGCAACAGTAGCAACCTCCATTGCTACCCTATATATGGCAGAGATGGAAACAAGTCAGATAGAATGCTCTGTGGCTTTTTCTAATGTTTTGGTTTGGAAGCGATTTCTCGATGATATGTTTTTCATCTGGACTTCGGATCTGGTATCTCTTCATTACGAACAAATAATCTCTTCATTATGAACAAATAATCTCTGGTATCTGGTATTCAATTCATTACGAACAAATATTCAATTCACGGAACACATTAGTTCTACGACTATTGAGTTTCATGACTTGCGGATCGATATACATGAGGATCAATTATATACCACGCTATTTCGAAAGCCGGTTCAATGCAATAACCTGCTTCACTTTCATAGTTTTCATCCGGGCCCTCTACGTAAAGGTTTGCCTTTTGGGCAGTTCCTTAGGTTGCGTAGATTTTGCCATACCAGTGAGGAATTTAAACTGCAGGCGCTTGATTTACACCAGCGTTTACTCAGTAGAGGATACCCCCTTACTTTTATTCAAAAAGCATTTTGGCGTGCCTCTCATATACATCGTGAGTGGCTGTTGGATCCCCAGTATATGAATGATGGATCGCAACAAGATGCTTCAATTACAGGGGTTCTCCCATATACTGAACGTAGCTCTGAGATCTTACGAATTCTACATGCTCGTTGGCCGATATTACAGCTGGTTGATTGTTTTAAGAAGCCACTACGTGTTGCTTTTTCCAGGGGTCGTAATTTGGAGGATTGGTTAGTGAAGACGTCATTAGAGATTGATCGTGTGCAAGCACCATTGGCGATCAATGGACATTGTCCGTGTAATATGTGTACTTATTGTGCGACCACAATCTCAGGGCTGGAATGGCATCATCCACAAACTTTAAGAACTTACAAACTTAAGTGGGACACTACTTGCCTGTCTGTATATGTCATCTATTTCCTACGGTGTCCTTGTTCTCTGCTCTACATTGGACGGACGATTCGTCCAGTTAAAATTAGGCTCTCTGAGCATGCTTCGAGATTTATTTATTTATTTTATTTTATTTATTTATTTATTTAGTATACACTTATATACCGCTACTTCCAGCGATCAGTAGTGGTTTGATTACAAATTTGGGAGTTTATCAAATCAAGACAGAAAATTTGGGCAAATATACACATAGATTAGAGGGTATGGCACATCACACAGAATTAAGGACTTAATGGCTAGGCTTTACATATTTACACTTTTACATATTTACAGTGAATATTTTTACATATCAGATTCATGTTTCGTTTGCTTTATGTGGTGGTCCGCTGTGGTTTACATCTGGTTGTAGTGACAGCCCTGATGGTAGCTCATTGCATCGCCCATAATCATGCTTTTGAAGACCTCAGGTGGTCCGTTATTGATCATGTTCCTATGAAGAAGTTACAATGGTTGGAGCAGAGATGGATATTTCAGTTGGATACTGTTGAACCTAAAGGCCTTAATCGTGAGATTGAGTGGCAGAGCGTGCTATGAGATCATCTGCTGTCTTGGTATGAAGGACCAATGGCGATAGGGGTTCCCCTGTTAGTGGGGTTGGCACTGTCCCTATTGGCTGGTTCCTCTTTAAATGCTATAATGTCAGCATTTAGCCCTATTAAATGTTAAACCTTAGCCGCAGTGATGGCATTTTTTGGTATTGTTGCCTGTTTGTCCAGTGGAGTATGAGCACTTGAAACAGGGCGCTAGCCCGAAACGTGCACATCGTGCAGAATTGTTCTTTTGGGAGAAACGTCTGCAACCACAGCAAGAAAGGAATTTATGGACAGATGAAAGAAATGCTATATTGATAAATTAAGTGGCGAATAAGTTTTGAAGGTGGGGAACCGCAATTGGAAAAAAGAAAAAAAGAAGCTTGCCGTCTGGTGTGGGACGGGTTTCCATACCGTCCCTCCTTTGGCCTGCTCCGACAAAAAGATAAGTTTTTGATGAGGTTTTTCTTAGTGAATCTTGTCTAATCAGGCCTTTCTTCTGAGGCAATGGAGGGTTAGGTTATTTGCCCAAGGCCACAAGGATTACTAGTGGGAATCAACCCCCAAGTCTCTTGGTTACCAAGTCAGTGCTCTAGCCATTAGGCTACTCTTCCAATGTAAACCTTGATGGAAAATAATAGCCACTCCCTCTCTTACTATTTCTGTCCCATAGAAAACTCTTATAACCCTGTGTGAGATTTGATTAAAGGAAACCAAATTCCCATCAGACAGCCAAGTCTCCATTATACAGTGACAATTGAGCTTTTGGATAAATATTAAATCATGAATCAAAGCATTCTTATTCTTTACCAAGCGAACATTCAATAAAGCCACTGACAACAATGAAAAGTCCTTCCTAAGCAAATGAAATGTTGCTGTAAGCGAGGGAATCATATTTCTATGGAAACACGTAATCTTCATTTAAAATTCCAATGCCCTCAAACTACAAGAACTGGATGAGTAGAAATAAACATCTTGAACCATCCCTCACACAATAATTCATCAGCTACTCCTCCAACAACTCAAGTCAATATAGATATCACTAATAATGAAAAATCATAAGCTCGGCACATACCACTTACACAATCACCATAAATCTTACCACAAAAAAACTTATCTGACACCAATGGAAGGTTCTATGCACAATAAAGAATATTCCCCACCACTCAGCACTAGGGTTGCCAACCGGCCGGTATTCGGCAGGCCTGGCCGTTTTTCCATGGCCAGGCCAGCTGCCGGCAGAGAAGTAAAACCAGCCCTTGAAAAGCCGGTTTTTTGCTCTGGCCGCAAGATCGGGAGCGGCCAGAGCAAAAAACCGTCTTTTCTCCCAAAGTCCGTGGGGGAGGGAGCCAGGGAAGCCCGTGCGAGGCCCCAGCTCCCTCTGTACAACCGCCAGCGTAAAGATCTTTTTCCTTCACGCTGGCGGCTGTTTCTGGAAAGCCGCAATTGCTGGGAAAGGTTAAAGGCAATGGGACTAGAAGGGGACGAGGGGACTAGGATTGGAAATTGGCTGATGGGGGAGCTTGGAGTGGAAATTGGATGATGGGGGGCTGGAATGGAACTGGAAAAGAGCATATGTGGGGCTAGGACTGGAAACGGGCTGATGAGGAGCTGGAATAGGACTAGAAATGGGCTGATGGGGGGAGCTTGGACTGCAGATGGGTGATGGGCTAGAATATTACTGGAAATGGGCTGATGTGGTGGCATGGGAGAATGGGACTAGAAGGGAGTGGATGCGGGTGGGTCTAGAACTATAAGGGAGCTGATATGGGGAGAGGACTAGAAGGGGATGGGGATGGGGAATGAGAATGGAGAGGGGAAAAGAAATTTTGTGTGGAAGAAAAGTCTATGATGGGCCGAGTATTGGGAGAGTAAGAGGGGATTGAGAATGGAAGGGTGAAATTTGAGTGAATGATAAAGGAATAAGGAAAGAAATGGTGGAAAGAGCAAAAGGGAAACGATCAGTATGTTAAAGCAGATATAGAGAGAGAATGGAAAACATCTAAAAGAGAAGAAAGGACAAATGGATAGCTCACAGAAGACACTAAGAAACCAGAAGAAAGTGACTGGAGCAATTGCAACTGAAAAATAAAATTCCCAAACAGAAGGTAGAAAAATACTTTTTATTTTGAATTTATTAACTGGAATATGTCTGGTCTGGGAAGTGTGTATTGCTAACATCTTTGCGTTTTTGTTTAGTGCAAGAGGAAATTACTTTATAGTTTTATTTCTCCAGTGTTGTACATTTCATGTTTGGCTTTTGGGGTTCCCAGTTTAATTATTATCTGACCCAGGGAGTTAGCCTACACTTATACTCGGTAATTTTTGTGGGTGGGGCTGGGGTGCAGCACGGGTGGGGCTGGGGGCGGGGCAGGGGTGGGGCTAGGGGCGGAGAATGGGTGGGGCATGGCGAGCCACAGGTGTCGGGTTTTTCTCGGTGAAAAAGTTGGCAACCCTACTCAGCACCAGGTTGACTTTTCACATAGGTCAGCCTGGAAATGATGTCATCAGAGGACAGAACATTGCTAGGGTTTACTTCCTGATTTAGTGCTATGATATGCTCAGTTCTCTCCAGCAGCAAGGGCCAAAGTAGGAAGGAGAGCCTCAGATAGCAGTAGCCACAGGATATTCCTAATGGGTAGTGACAGAGCCGCAGCTGCGTTAGAAATATGAATTTTAAAAATCTCTCACCCTCTCCTCTAATCCAGCCAGGGCTCCTGCACCTTACAGAGCTGGAGCTGTCACAGCATTAATAATTAAAAAAAAAAAAACAGGTGTGCAGCCACTACAGAGCCTTCCGGCCTACACTATTGAACCTTTGCTACTGCGTCCTGCCCCCAAAAGGAAGTTATGCTAGAGGAACTAGGTTGCAGGAGCAGACCGGAAGGCTCCACAGTGGCTGCGCACCTGTTTTGGCTTTTTTAAAAAATCATTATTCCTATTGCAATCACGGTTCTATAAGGTGCAGGATTGGAGGAGAGCATGAAGCTGCAGGATGACAAGGAGAGTGAGATGAAAAGTCAGTTTTTTGCTCTGGCCATGGGACTGGGGCATCCAGAGCAAAAAAACAGCTTTTCAACGTCCAGTTTTAGCCTTCTGCTGGCAACTGGCCTGGTCATATAAAAACCAGCCAGGCCGACTAAATACTGGGCATTTGGCAACCCTACTTCTCAGAAGAGAAAGGAGGAGGAGTAGTGATATCATCATCCAGGAAACTGGATATAGGAACTTGGAGCAGCTGGAGTAAGGCTCTGACTGCAGCAGCAATGAATTATGGTTTTCCTGCTGAGTTTGCACATGGATTTATGTGCTGCAAAACAAAACAGGGAAACATGGACGTTCTTTGTTTTTTTTCCTATGAGAACAATTTGGTCGCACCCTTGTCAAAGGGAGAGATCTAGGTGACAGAGAGGAATGGGAAACTGTCTGATCCAGAGTTGGACTTGAGAAAGAGAAGGTATCTTCAGGGAAAAGAGAAGGATTTTTTACCCAACTGCCTCAGCCCCCTTGCCATGGGCCCACAAGACTGGCAGAAGCACAGACCAAGTGATTATACTTTGTCTCAGAGAAAAGGAAAACTACTTTGAGGGCTTATTAGATGGTAAGTAACTTCCATCACTATAGTGATTTGTGCCAGTAGAATCTCAACAACCATTATATGCAGAAATTTGGAATCTGCACTGCCTGTGGTCCGTTTGTCTATGCAAAGTTATAGCTGCTTCGAGAAAAACCTAAGAGATTCTTCTAATCAGCTTTAGTGTACACCAACTGTTTTGTTTTGTTTTTTTTAGTGTCGTCAAGTCAGTGCTGACTCTTGGAGATCCAGCTTCTTCTGAGTTTTCTTGGCAATGTATCACCGGAAGTAGACTGCATGGACATTGTGTTGTTCCAAGCAGCTAAAAACTGCACCCAAGATATGAAGTAAAGGACACTGTTTTTTTACCAGGAAGATAAAGCCTGCACCTGATGTAATACTGTAAGTACAAGTTATAAGAGATTTTTTGTTTTTCCCAACTGTTCCCTTATAGTGGTTTGAGTCTGTTTTACCACATAACTTATAATTAATTTCTTTAAATCAGTTTTTCCCTGATTTGAATTACCATTCTGATTTTGCCTATGAAAGTTTATGTGAATGTGTTATTGAATGAAACTTGAGTTCCAGTACCTGCCTTATTTTACAAGTCGACACTGATGAATTATAGTGTTGGTATGAGTTTTCTTACTGCATTTTGTGATATGGAATTTGTCTCAGGACGGTAAGAGGGAGACTGGAGAATGGCATTATTCTTAGGTTAAAAATCACTTTTCCGCAGAATCTTGGATCCTGTCACTCAAATCTCAAAAAGTATACAAACTGCAACCTCACAAGTTTATGACTCAGGTCTCTCTCCAGGGCAGAATCGCTGCAAGGGATTACATAACCATTGGCCAACACACACATCCTAAATCTCCCTGTCACATAGACTTACTGTAGATTATGCTATCCATTTAGGGCCTGATTCCATCCAGGACATAGAAGCCCTCTGTGCGCCCGGCCGGATCCGGACACACAGAGGGTGTTGTGATTCTGATTCCGTGGGGCATGTCTAGCCCCACGGGATCAGAATTGTGAACAGGCCTGTACGTGCAGGCCGGGACTGCAATTCAACCAGGCCTGCACTACAGGCCTTGCCCAAATAACCACAGCTCCATTATAAAGCCGCAATCCTTGGCCGCTGGTTCCTGCAATGCTTTCCCTGCAGCCTGACCCCCAATCTGGCCTCCTAAGGCCAGGGTCGGGCTGCATGGAATGTCCTCAGGCCCCCCTGCCCCTTTGCACACCAGACTTGCCATCCCCCGGTGACTAGGGAACTTATTCCACCTCCAAGGTGGAATAAGTTCCCCTTTCAAGTCGCTGGCCCCAGACATACAGGTCCGACATTAGAATCAGCCCTGTACGTTCGGGACTGACATCCGCCCACTGCCTGCTCGAACGCCACCCCCGATCCACCCCTTTCCCGCCCCGTCTAACTTCTCTGTACAACACGCGGGGAAGGAGGACAAGGCCAGGAAAGGGCATGAATAGTGGGGCTGGACGTCCCAACGGGGCGTCTATCCCCACTCTTCATGGCTCAGAATGACCCCTTTACTGTATAAACCTTCTATAATAAGGGAAACAATGCTTGCTGGTTTTAAAGTTTTTCTGATCATCTATCAATGTTCCTGCCATTGTTACAAGTCTTGCTACCTTCATTCCTTCATCTGGTAGAACCCTCAAGGATCCATCCAGAGAAGTTCCAAAATGCATCATTGATAGAAAGGAGTTCATGAGGCCAACAACTTGAGAGATCCCGTGCTCTGAGGAATATGTTCAGGGCTTACCCCTTCTTTTTACCATGAACTAATATAATTAATATAACAAAAAAAGAGAGAAATTTAAAGTCAATTTCTCCAAGAACAGGTGGCAGATCAAATACATAGTTATTCTATAGTGGCCATCTGGGTCCCCACTTCAAATCTTTCTAAGTGTCCCAAATCTCAAGCCCTTGTGAATGGAAGCAACCATATTGATATTCATAACCTTCATCTTTCACAGTCTCTTGTGCTGTACTGCATGTGTCACAGGCTCAGGTAGAGGGCATCAGATATGAAAAATTCTTCTCTGCCAGAACAACATGCCTGTGCATTTTGTCTATATTCCAAAAGCTCTGGGGGCATGACCTTGTTAATCTGTTATTGAGTTTGATGGAAGCACACAGGAAGATCCTGAAAATAGGGCAAGAAAGCCGCCAAAGCACCCAGAACAGAATCTGCACCGACTAATGGTGCAGTTCAGGCTGTGCAGTCAAACGGTAAATTAGCCTTTCCATCATAGCCATTCAGCTAGCCTAACTGGCTCAAGATTTCCAGCAATACAGCAGGCTGGCTAGAGCCACTCCCCACAGAGATATGATGGCTCTTCCACAAGTTGCCTTCCTTCTAACCCAAAGGTCACTGGTTTGTGACTTGCCTCTAATTGGGGGAAGGGGGAGGGGGAGCCAATGTTGTTTAATTGCCTGAAACATCTAGTAAACTTTCAGCTATGTCTTTCATTTAGGCAGCAGCCACAGTTACCTCTTTATTCAACAAAATTGCCCTGAAGCAAAATGAAACTCTTGTATTGCCGGTATTCTTAGTTGCTATTTCCAAATTGATTCAAAGTTTGTCTGGTCTGGAGCCCTATGTGAAATGCTAACTTGATATTTTGCCTTGTGAATCTATTCACTTCTGCTGTAGAGATTTACTTTGAAGATTTTTCTTTTGCCATGTTCTTGTGCCAGAAATTCTGCAAAGCCACATCTAAGTAAACTATTGGAGACTTTTACCAAGCCTAATACAGATCCTGGTTGACCATCCCATAGTCCCCTCACTCTTCACATATCCTTCTGCACCCCCCAGATTTTTATTTTATTTTATTTAACAAATTTTTTATATACCGCAACCTTCCGAGGATCAGGTGCGGTTTACATATAACAGTTAAGGAAACAGAGAGGTATTTCTGTTTTTACATTGAACGATAACATGAACTATGTGCAATTAACATTTGAACTTTTAACCTTTAAACTTTTTGAACTTTTTGGAACTATGTACAATTAACTATATACAGATATAGAAGGAGAAGTTCAACAGTATAAGCATAATAGGCAATATTGAGGTCAAAATATCTTTAGTCCTTGCGGTGATGCCATCTCTGTGATGCCAGATGCCATCTCTGCCACTTTGCAGCTTTTTGTTTTTATCCAATTTTGAGAATACTTTACAAGCATTAATACTTGAACAAAAATAGAAATAGGCAAAGAAATAGTCTGACCAACAGACTTACCCCAAGAAGCTAACACAAAGAAAATAATTTAATAGTCCATATCCCTCTAGCCCTTCATATGGGGAGGATCCAACCAGAATAAAAAAACAAATGAATACATGAGAGGCAAAAGTGATACATCTGCCTAGCTAACATTAGCCTAAGTGACAGCAGGCAAACAAGTACTTATAAAGGCAGCCATCCGGGAAGGGTCATAAAAAACATAAGCTATAGACTGTAATTTTATCAAACACTTACAAGGAAACTTGAGGAAAAAAAGACCCCCAGTTGAGTCACCCCAGGCTTCAAAATCAAAAATTCCCTCTGCCTCTTTTTTGTGTATCCAAGGCTAAATCCAAAAAAATACACACAAGCAGTACATACTGTTTCTTAAGATACAGTTTGAGTAGCCACATCTGGTCAAACAATAACACCAAATATATTATAAGCATCGCAGGTACCACCGAGTCCATAGTAGATGACTGACTCCACGCACAGAACTTCCGAATCAACTTCAACAAAACAGAGGTTCTTTTCATCGCAAGAAACAAAATCTTTTCCCCTCCCGCTACAATAAAAGTGCGAGACGCAGAGCTCCCAAGTAAATCCACAGTACGCTACCTGGATGTCACACTCGACATGAAAGCACACATAAACAACACCCTCAGAGCCATCTATCATAAGATCCGAACACTTCGGCATCTCTGACCCATGTTGCAGCCTAATGACTTCCAAACAATTTTCCAAGCGCTGGTAACACTCCACTTTGACTACGCCAACGCCATTCTACACGGTCTCCCCAAGAGCACACTAAACTTGATGCAACTCATGATGAATGCTGCTGCCCGTGTCCTTGCCAGGATTTCCAGAAAAGACCACATAACCCCCATCTTGAAGGACCTACACTGGCTACTGATCAACTGCTGGCTCACATACAAAGTAATACTGCTGACCTTCAAAGCCATCCACAAGTTATCCTCCTCCTCCCTCACAGACCTCCTCAACCCCCCCCCCCCCCCCGCCCATAACAGATCAAGAAGGACCTTTGCTACCAACACACTTGTAATCCACAAGGAAACAACAAAATGTTCTCAGGCAACAAGGAACAGAGCCTTCGTGTTCTATGCCCCAACATGTTGGAATAACCTCCCCCCCCCCCCAACACCAGAGCGATCACCGACCTCACCGAATTCAGGAAGGCCTTAAAGCATCATCTGTTTCTTCAACATTACTCACAGCCCAATGAAGCAACCCCAACTGCCACACCCCAGCCCACCCCGACAGTATCTCCAACACACCCTATGCAGTCCGAGACTACTGGGAGCTCTAACCCAGCCACCTGATAGGCCAATAAGCTGCTAACAAATGTAAATAAAGTTAGACTGTAAATAACTGTAAATAAATGACAAGTTTTGTACATAGTTACGAGTCCCAGCCATACCACTGAACGTTGTAGCGACAAAGGGCTCAGACTGTATATAGTTGCCCCAGTTATAAATCCAAGTTACGTCACCTGTTAAATGTAAGTACAATGCAGGTCCTTCCTGCATTGTACAAGGAAATGTTAATTGTAAACCGCACTGATTTTAAAGAGCGCGGTATAGAAAAGCTTTTAAATAAATAAAATAAATAAAAAAATCCAATATCTCTGAAATGTTCAGAATATCCATGTGCTGTTGCTCCCCAACAGATGGTCATAAAATCTCCGCTGAAACCTTCTTACAACTAGGCATATAATAAATCTTAGGGGTCTGTTTACTAAACAGCGGTAGCGGACTCCGTGCGATATCAGAGCCACGGCCCCATTGAAATCAATGGGGCCGCGGCTCTGATATAGCACGGAGTCCACTACCACCGTTTAGTAAACAGACCCCTTTGTAAGGGAAGGATGGGACTCTATGGGGACCCCAAGAACATCGATCAAATAGCTCTTAAACACATTTCTCACTGAGATCAAAGATGATCTAGGGAAATTTAGTAGACGCAAGTTAGTAGCCTGGATCTGATTTTCCAACCTCTCCATCTTGAATTTAAGTCCAGTTAAGTCTTTAATCAAGCCATTTGACCGATCTTCTTTCTGTTGCACCTTAACCTTAAGGCCCTCTACCAATGTTTTCATAACAGCAATATCACTCGTGTTTTTGTATAGACACAACATTGTCTTGTACTTGAGATAGAATTTTATTTGATTGTGACACCATTAATTCACCAACTTGGAGATGGCATTCCAATTATATCTAGTATAAAATTCTCTGACGCACCAGTATGAAAGGGGGAACAGCCCACTGCTCAAGCTGCACTTCTTTGCCAGAAATCCATTCACTTCAGGCAACTGGGTTGCAGAAATCAACATATTCACCGGCTTCACCACTCCTTGCTCCTCTCCTGCAGCCGAAGAAGTTGAACCTGGCTTCAATCCTGATGCCAGAGACAACCTGGTCACACTTTCTTCCACCTAGGCTCCCAGCAGCCCTGGAGCAGGGCCAAATGCCCTGGGAGTGTCCAGGCTGAGGAATCCAGCAGGCAAAGTAGGAGGAAGCCACAGCTCCAACGTCAGTTCACAACCTGATGAAGACTTTGGGCTTCCCTGCCCCGGTGTCAACTCAGCTAGGTAGATGCCAGTTGCTTCTTGGTGACCCTCCTAACACTGAAAGTACACATCCATCGGACCCTTATTAGAGAAAATTCTGGAAGGGGTCTCCTGTGGCTTGGGAGGCTTCCCCCATGGTTTCCCCTTCCTTTTCGGCATAGCAGGTAGCAGTGTCTACAGAGCCGGCAGGTCACATAGCCATCTTGCATCCCACTTTGCAGCTTTTAAACTAGAACATAGGAAAAAGGTGACAACCATTCAGGAGGACAAATTTCATAGCATGGTATCTTCAAAAGATACTTCTTCAAAAGAAGTTAAAGTATTCTGATAGAAAGGCAGTGATTAAGCAGGTACATTTAAAGAAAGAAAAGATAGAGACAGATAATTCCAAATTGTTACTATCAACTGTTAGGTAAGTTGTGAATACAAATAAAATTATTCTTTGAGTTGTCTGTATGCAAATGGCAGAAGTCAGAATCAGACTGGAGAATTAGAATGTACATTCCAAAATGGAAATGTACACATAAGAGGCATCTCAGAGATCTGGCAGAAGGAAAATAAGCAATGGAAAATAAGCATTGATATTAGTGTAAAATTATATTGAAATGATAGGGTTGAAAAAAATTGGTGAAGGAGTGGCATTATACAGTGCGATTGAAAAGTCTCTCCTCACTGATCTGCGAACTGAAAAGAGAGGCAAACCTATCCGACTCTATGGAAATGCCTCCAGCTGCAGAGGTTTTGCACCACGGTGGTTGCCAACCAAGCACTGATTCCTCTGAGAACCTTGGGCATCGTCGATCTCCCCTGATGCTCCTCTCTGTAAGTTACTGCAGGTCCCGAGACAAAGCTGCAAACTCTTCCGCCAAAACCCGAGCAGCTCAACTGTTACCAGACCTAGAAATAAACCCACCCTCCTGAGGCACTCTGATGATCCTTTAGATCCATCCCCCCCCCCCCCCCCAAAATATCCTGGAGAGTCCCCTTCCCTCTCCCCCAAGGCATCCTGGAGATCTCTCTACCCAGAAGGCTCCCTCAACCAAATACTAATGCATGACCTCCCTTTTAATATCCATTCCTCATAGGACCCCTCCCCTGCCCCCATGGAGTTATGCTGGCTCTTCTGCAAGTTGTTTTCTAATCCAAAGGTCAGAGGTTGAGAAAAAAGCCAGTTGTTGTTTTATTTGCCTGAAACCTCTACTAACCTTTCAGATATAATTTTATTTGTGCAACAGTCATAGCTACCTCTTTAATTAATAAAATCACTCTGAAACAAAAATTTATAAATACAAAATGAAACAAAATGAAAATTAGTAAAAATGAAACAAATTAAATGAAACAAAACTGCAAATAAACAAAATGATTTGTTTTTGCCTGCACACCCTTAGGACTTGCATCATGCAGAGAGTCTTCTTCTCAAGTTCATAAGAAGTAACATTTATAGACAGTTTATCAAGATTTGCTTGAAATATCCTTTAAATAAAGCCTTGGGCATCGAATATGATGGGAAAAAATTGTGTAGCCTTCTGCCACATTTCTTAGTCTCTGACTGCATTGCTTGGTACTCAGAGATCTTCTTTTTCTCCCTCAATGCTGAGAATAATCATTTGGCATTGAAACCGGTCTTCTTCCATCAAGCTTTTTCTTCCATCAAGCTTTTTATCAGTAGCACTTTTATTTCTATGGGCGCAATGGCACTTAACATTTTAATTTTATTAACACGTCAAGCTTTATTAAAAGTTCCTTTGGTGTAAGAAAGCAAATATACATTTTTTAAAATTTATTTAAAAAATGTCTATTCCATTCAATTCAGAACTGCAAAAACACATACAGTAGAAGCACATTCTGCTTGGTACGTCTCCAGGCCATCCTGACATACAGACATCCGAAAGCAGATGCAGCCGATTCAGGCACCCTGGATATCCAGCTACTTACACAGCTAACTCAGTCAGGCACCTTAATGGAGCCATGGTGCCATGGCGTCATGTTGCCATGGCACTGTGGCTTCAGTAAGGAGCTGTGATCCCCGGCCGCCGCAAATTGTTCTTTCCCCACAGCGTGACCCCCGATGTGGCCTTCCAAAGGCAGGATGGGATGCCAGGAATATTCTCCACCCTCTCGCCCCACTGACATGGCCCTGCGCTACCATCCCCAACTTCAGGAGGACTTATTCCACCTCTGAGGTGGAATAAGTCCCCCACCTACCCGGCCGACCACAGACGTACAGCTTCGACCTCAGAATAGGCCCTTTACTTCCAGGGTGATGATCCACCCTTGCTCTGCTCTCGTTCCACCCTCTTCCCGCCCCTGTCTAAGGCTCCCCGTACAACTCCAATGTACGTACGGGGAGCCTTTTTCAGGCATGCACCTTTGGACGAATATCAGGGATGTATGTCCAGGCTGGATGTACATTCCCATTATTCGTGGTTGGGAATGACCCCCATAGGGTAATGAAAGAATATTTTAGATTCATATTCTAAAGCTGGGAATAGCCCTAGGGAACTGTTTTCAACACCTAATAAACTTTTGGGAAAAACTCCAAAGAAAAGGATTATTGATCCCTTGAGTCCAAATTGTGAGTCTTTTGCTTTATACTTTTTTGAGAAAATTGAATCTATTCAGATTGGCTTTGGAATGCATGATTGGTAATTAAGGATGCAGAAAAAGAGACATCTTTAGATACGGAAAGTAAACTCCAATTTGTGAAAAATGCTTATAAACTATCTTTGTTAGAACTGAAGAAACCCCTATATTCTGTCCTTGCTACATTTTGTATGCTCTTTAACATTGGTTAAATCACTCAAAGACAATGTTTTTGGATATTTACTAATGCCAATGCCAATTTCTAAGAGGGCGTGAGGGAGGGTGAGTTTCCTTCTTGTTTTTATTATTAAGTGCTAGCTGCAATCTTAAAAAAAAGCCTGGATAGCTCATTATGTTCTAGTTGTAGGCTTGGGGTCTGTTTACTAAGGAACACTAGTTGATTTTGTGCAAAATCGGAGCTGCACCCCTGTTCTATTCAATGGGGCCGCAGCTCCGATATCGCACAGAAGCTGCTAGCACCACTTAGTAAACTGATCCTTTGATGTCATTATCCCATTTATTGTCAAAAAATATTAGATCAACTGACTTTCTGGAGGAGACAGGGGGAAGAAATATTGATGCATTTCAATCAGGTATCCATACGGGACCTAGCACAGAAATTATGCTGGTGGCAATGCAGGATAAAGTTCTTCAGCTGTTCATTTTTTAAGATCTTTCTAGTGCCCTTAATTTAGTGGTCTATTATATTTAGTTTAATAGATACCATGCATTGGGCATTAAAGGGCAGGCTTTGCAATGGTTATCATCCTTCTTTTATGATAAATGTTTTTGGTAGCAATGAGCAAAAAAAACAAACAATGGGGTACACCCTTTGACTGCCTTATAAGTGAATCAACATTATATGAAGCCATGTTATATGGTGTACAGTGTATTTTGTACATAACTTTGAGCAGGACTACCAAAGTTCCCAAAAATGTAGCCTATAAGTGATCATGAAATGAAATGAAAAAGAAATACAGGGGAAAATAAATATGGTTTTCTATGATGCACCTTTTTTTCATTGCATTCTGAAGTGGTATTCCCAAGGGTGGGGAGAGAGCAGAGGATCAAACTACACTCATGGTTTTGATTATTCAAAACTATGAGATTTGTTTTAGGGGAAAAAATGTTCTCAAGAGAGCATGTGCATGAAATGTTTCAGGGGTTTGATTATCGTTTTCCTAAGATCTATCTATGAACCAGGACAAGGCAAAAGATAGAGTATGAAGAATAATTACATATACTCATTACTTTTCAGCTCCTTAAGTGGTTGAACTCCTCAGTTCAACCAGGCATTTGTCTTCACTGCCTATTCTTATGAGGTAGAGGACTGTATTACCGAAGGAATTTCACTTAAGGGGGCTGCAAATATCGTAAACAGATAAGGCAGGCATTGGCAAGCATGAACACACAGGCGCTAATGCAATGCCTTTTCCTGATTTTTGGGTCACATTGGCACTGTGGAATTTCTGAGTGACTTTATTCTACTGATCATGCTGCTCTTCCCAATGGAGTACGTAGAGGGAACTCCTACCATGGTCTCTACAATCACACCCTTCTATTGTGTCTGTTAACGGATGGGGAAACCTATACAGTCTTATGGTGCTCCCAAAAGTTGAGGGGAGGGGCTGAGATTCACAAAAATAATATATGTAATGGAACTAGTTACTGTATACAAGGACTATTCAATTTTCAGTAAGCAAAGAATTTTTTATTTAACTCTCCTGCAGGATGTGAAAAAACAGGATATGATTCATGGTTCAGGAAACAGGTAAGTTAGGACAAATTATTATTCACAATTTAACATGGATATGGAAGTGCATACTAACTCTTCTCACAGGTAAAAAATGCTTCATATTCCTTTTACCCTTTACTGTATTAAAAACTCTCATAGTTACATAAGCCATGCCCTATATGGACAGTGTGTGCTTTGTTCTTTTTTCTTGAACTAAAATGGGTTTTACACATCAAATTGCTAATCAGGGCATTATTTTTACATTTATAATCAATTGTATGTTTTCTTTTGTGGTGTACATAATTGTATTTGTGTACATAATTGTGGTGTATGTAATTGTATGCCAATTTTCTAAATAATATGTTGGTAAGACCATTAAAAGTGAAGATTTTGGAACACTGCAGTTGGATTTGGGTGAGCTACTGATGGCAGCGTTAATCATAATATGCCATCAATGCTCATTCTCCAGCCAAAACCACCTAGAACCCACCCCATCACACAATGCGCAGTTAATGTGGATTTCAGTGCACAGTCGTTGTCTCACCTGAATGGTAATATTGACCGTGGGTCCACGGAGCGGTTAACGCCACTTTGGATTAGGGAATGCCTGGGCCATCAGAACATCCAAAAATTGGATGTGCCCCAAACTCACCCAATTCTGAAACCTCAGGATCTATAGGTTCCCACAGTTGCAGAATCGGGGTACTTGGACAGGCCAGACGGGCTTCAATTCCACAGCAGGGAACGTCCTGGGATTTGAACGTTCTGCCTTCCCTGCACTGCAACTGGTGTGCTGCTGCCGTGGCATCCCTTTGCCATGGCACCGGCACATCCAGACTGTGAGCCCCAATGCCACCCGCACAAACATGCCTGTTCTCGCCATCCTTGTCAGATGCAGCCAGGGCCGGAATCGGGCAGTAACACACCCACCACAGTGGTGCACAGTCATCTGTAGGGCTGTGGGCTCTGAACACCTCCATGCCCAGCACCTATTCCAACTCCGAGGTGGAATAAGGCGGACATTTAAGCAGGGGCCACCGGATGTACAAATGGCTGACCGTAATATCCTCTGTATGCCTGGCTACTTCGCCCTGCCCCCACTCCACCCACTCCCCGCCTCTGGACCTCCCCCTCCCACCCCTCTATATGTGTGGGGAGTGCTGTGCAGGGAATCATGTCCAGGGTCCGAACAGGGTTGGACATCCATCGCGGATGTCCAACCTTGCTATTCGGGGTTTGGAATACCCCCCATAGTGCACTTTGGTAAACATACACCAAAATATTTTTATTATATGTGTTTTTTGACATGGGATTTGATTTGTTTTATTTTTGAGACAAATAGGTTTTCCATAGGTATGCTGATGATTCTAATTTCTGTAGAAGTATACAAATGTTTGTAGCTGTTTGGAATTCTCTCTGTTCATTGGCAGCTTTTATTTAAATTTAAAGACAGTGAGGACTTAGTGCTACATGATAGCTTCAAGTTAATGTTGCTTTCTCTCCCTCCCACCCCAAGCATAATCCTTGATTTATAGCCTCCAGGTAAGGGGAAAGGAGTACTCTTACTCACTTTCAGGTTTAACTGATTAAATCAACAAGTTATTAGGCCTTAGGAGTACATTAATTAAGCCCTGAAGTTCATCTTGAGGTGAAAACCAAGAGTCCTTTATATTTATTAGCTATATTGTATTGGTTCAGATATCCCTATTCCCCTAGCAACTTTAAACAACTGAACAAATCTAAATAGTTAAAATAAAATCTTTAATTCTAAGATGGAGACAGCAAGCCAGCAGTGGGATGGGGGCTACCCAGTCTTTTGCGCAGAGTGTTACATGTATGAGCTTCTCCCAATTGGTGAGATGTCTTATGTGTCCACTAGGTGCAAAGAGTTCTTTGCTCTCAGGAAACAAGTCCAATCTCTGGAAGCTGAAGCAGCAAACTTGGAGCAGCTGAGGCAGACAGAGAGCTGTATATATATGAAACCTACAGGGATGTAGTAAAGAAATCCCACCTCTAGTCTGGTAGCCTTTCTGCTGCCATGCAGAAGAGCGGTCATATGAGAGGAGAGCAGGAAGTGGCAGGAAGTGATCCTGCAGCTAGGACCTGTCCTCCAAGTGATATAATACCCTCTCACAGTGAGGATGTGCCTCCAGGGCCACATGCTCATGAGGGAAGGATTAGGGTGGCTATTATAGTTGGTTATTTGATCATTAGGCATATAGATAACTGATTGACTGGTGGACAGGAGGATCTTCTGGTAACATGCCTGCCTGGTGTGAAGGTAGTAGATCTCATGCACCACCTAGACAAGGTTTTAGATAGTGATGGGATGAACCTGCTATCTTGGTAGATGTTGGTTCCAATAACATAGGAAAGTGTGGGAGGGAGGTTCTGGAAGCTCAATTTAGGACTTTAGGTAGAAAGTTCAAATCCAGAACTTCCAGGGTAGCATTCTAAGAGATGTTTCCCATTCCACATACAGAACCCAAAAGGCAGACAGAGCTCCAGAATCTTAATTCATGAATGAGAAAATGTTGCAAGAAAGAGGGTTTGGGATTTATTAGGAACTTGACAACATTATGGGGATGGGGGGGCTCCTCCTTAATAAGGGTGGAACCAGGCTGTTGGCATTAACCTTTAAAAAGGAGATAGAGCAGCTTTTAAACTAGATAATGGAGGAATACTGACAATTGTCCAAGAGCACATAGTTAGGAATGATGTATCCTTGATGGATACCAGCAAAACAGGGAAGTTAGGGCATCCTAACAGAGAGTTTTCAATAAAGGAAAAAGTAGCCCAGGGCCTTTACAACAAAACAAAAAATCTAGCAAAATAGTTTGCTGCAACAAGTAGTGAATGTTAGTTTAACCTTTCTGATGTATTTCCCTCAAAGAAGTAGAGTTTTAAAGCATCAGTTTATCCAGCAGTTTAGAGTTTTTGCAATTAGAATTGTATCAGAAATTACAGAGCTGATTTTAAAAGGGGCATGCAGAAAGTTACAAGCATAAGTCCTATTTTAAAGGACTTTAAAGGACTTTAAAGGGTGTTTAACGTGGTCGCCATTCTATAATCATGCACATACTTTCAGTTTGGGAGTACACAGGGGCACAGCTTGGATAGAGCGTAGGCAGAGCCTAAATGTATGTGTATAAGTTAAAAATATAACTTACGTGCATTTCTGAAGAATCTAGGTATGGTCATTTATGCCTGTGCTGGATAGGGCAACTAGATCTAGTTGTCTTCCCCCCCAGGTAGACCAATTGTATCTTGCAGGAATTCAGTGTTGGAGCCTCTGTCGATCTTCTGTGATGCATTTTTAAAACAAGAAGCTTGTCAAGTTGCTTCGTTTATCGAGACTCTATTCACTTTCTGCAAATACTGGCCACTTTAGAGGTACTGTCAGGTGCTTTTTTAGTCACCCTGGATGTCGTTTCACTATATACCAATATAGATCAGGAAGAAATGGTTTTGCTGTGCTCCGGCTCGGGTGCCTCGGTCTTTTTCGATCCAGTTGATTGAATTGGTTTTGACAAAGAATTATTTTTTGTCAGGGGGTGTTTTTTACCAGCAAATTTCAGGGATAGCGATGGGTGCAACAGTAGCAACCTCCATTGCTACCCTATATATGGCAGAGATGGAAACAAGTCAGATAGAATGCTCTGTGGCTTTTTCTAATGTTTTGGTTTGGAAGCGATTTCTCGATGATATGTTTTTCATCTGGACTTCGGATCTGGTATCTCTTCATTACGAACAAATAATCTCTTCATTATGAACAAATAATCTCTGGTATCTGGTATTCAATTCATTACGAACAAATATTCAATTCACGGAACACATTAGTTCTACGACTATTGAGTTTCATGACTTGCGGATCGATATACATGAGGATCAATTATATACCACGCTATTTCGAAAGCCGGTTCAATGCAATAACCTGCTTCACTTTCATAGTTTTCATCCGGGCCCTCTACGTAAAGGTTTGCCTTTTGGGCAGTTCCTTAGGTTGCGTAGATTTTGCCATACCAGTGAGGAATTTAAACTGCAGGCGCTTGATTTACACCAGCGTTTACTCAGTAGAGGATACCCCCTTACTTTTATTCAAAAAGCATTTTGGCGTGCCTCTCATATACATCGTGAGTGGCTGTTGGATCCCCAGTATATGAATGATGGATCGCAACAAGATGCTTCAATTACAGGGGTTCTCCCATATACTGAACGTAGCTCTGAGATCTTACGAATTCTACATGCTCGTTGGCCGATATTACAGCTGGTTGATTGTTTTAAGAAGCCACTACGTGTTGCTTTTTCCAGGGGTCGTAATTTGGAGGATTGGTTAGTGAAGACGTCATTAGAGATTGATCGTGTGCAAGCACCATTGGCGATCAATGGACATTGTCCGTGTAATATGTGTACTTATTGTGCGACCACAATCTCAGGGCTGGAATGGCATCATCCACAAACTTTAAGAACTTACAAACTTAAGTGGGACACTACTTGCCTGTCTGTATATGTCATCTATTTCCTACGGTGTCCTTGTTCTCTGCTCTACATTGGACGGACGATTCGTCCAGTTAAAATTAGGCTCTCTGAGCATGCTTCGAGATTTATTTATTTATTTTATTTTATTTATTTATTTATTTAGTATACACTTATATACCGCTACTTCCAGCGATCAGTAGTGGTTTGATTACAAATTTGGGAGTTTATCAAATCAAGACAGAAAATTTGGGCAAATATACACATAGATTAGAGGGTATGGCACATCACACAGAATTAAGGACTTAATGGCTAGGCTTTACATATTTACACTTTTACATATTTACAGTGAATATTTTTACATATCAGATTCATGTTTCGTTTGCTTTATGTGGTGGTCCGCTGTGGTTTACATCTGGTTGTAGTGACAGCCCTGATGGTAGCTCATTGCATCGCCCATAATCATGCTTTTGAAGACCTCAGGTGGTACGTTATTGATCATGTTCCTATGAAGAAGTTACAATGGTTGGAGCAGAGATGGATATTTCAGTTGGATACTGTTGAACCTAAAGGCCTTAATCGTGAGATTGAGTGGCAGAGCGTGCTATGAGATCATCTGCTGTCTTGGTATGAAGGACCAATGGCGATAGGGGTTCCCCTGTTAGTGGGGTTGGCACTGTCCCTATTGGCTGGTTCCTCTTTAAATGCTATAATGTCAGCATTTAGCCCTATTAAATGTTAAACCTTAGCCGCAGTGATGGCATTTTTTGGTATTGTTGCCTGTTTGTCCAGTGGAGTATGAGCACTTGAAACAGGGCGCTAGCCCGAAACGTGCACATCGTGCAGAATTGTTCTTTTGGGAGAAACGTCTGCAACCACAGCAAGAAAGGAATTTATGGACAGATGAAAGAAATGCTATATTGATAAATTAAGTGGCGAATAAGTTTTGAAGGTGGGGAACCGCAATTGGAAAAAAGAAAAAAAGAAGCTTGCCGTCTGGTGTGGGACGGGTTTCCATACCGTCCCTCCTTTGGCCTGCTCCGACAAAAAGATAAGTTTTTGATGAGGTTTTCTTAGTGAATCTTGTCTAATCAGGCCTTTCTTCTGAGGCAATGGAGGGTTAGGTTATTTGCCCAAGGCCACAAGGATTACTAGTGGGAATCAACCCCCAAGTCTCTTGGTTACCAAGTCAGTGCTCTAGCCATTAGGCTACTCTTCCAATGTAAACCTTGATGGAAAATAATAGCCACTCCCTCTCTCTTACTATTTCTGTCCCATAGAAAACTCTTATAACCCTGTGTGAGATTTGATTAAAGGAAACCAAATTCCCATCAGACAGCCAAGTCTCCATTATACAGTGACAATTGAGCTTTTGGATAAATATTAAATCATGAATCAAAGCATTCTTATTCTTTACCAAGCGAACATTCAATAAAGCCACTGACAACAATGAAAAGTCCTTCCTAAGCAAATGAAATGTTGCTGTAAGCGAGGGAATCATATTTCTATGGAAACACGTAATCTTCATTTAAAATTCCAATGCCCTCAAACTACAAGAACTGGATGAGTAGAAATAAACATCTTGAACCATCCCTCACACAATAATTCATCAGCTACTCCTCCAACAACTCAAGTCAATATAGATATCACTAATAATGAAAAATCATAAGCTCGGCACATACCACTTACACAATCACCATAAATCTTACCACAAAAAAACTTATCTGACACCAATGGAAGGTTCTATGCACAATAAAGAATATTCCCCACCACTCAGCACTAGGGTTGCCAACCGGCCGGTATTCGGCAGGCCTGGCCGGTTTTTCCATGGCCAGGCCAGCTGCCGGCAGAGAAGTAAAACCAGCCCTTGAAAAGCCGGTTTTTTGCTCTGGCCGCAAGATCGGGAGCGGCCAGAGCAAAAAACCGTCTTTTCTCCCAAAGTCCGTGGGGGAGGGAGCCAGGGAAGCCCGTGCGAGGCCCCAGCTCCCTCTGTACAACCGCCAGCGTAAAGATCTTTTTCCTTCACGCTGGCGGCTGTTTCTGGAAAGCCGCAATTGCTGGGAAAGGTTAAAGGCAATGGGACTAGAAGGGGACGAGGGGACTAGGATTGGAAATTGGCTGATGGGGGAGCTTGGAGTGGAAATTGGATGATGGGGGGCTGGAATGGAACTGGAAAAGAGCATATGTGGGGCTAGGACTGGAAACGGGCTGATGAGGAGCTGGAATAGGACTAGAAATGGGCTGATGGGGGGAGCTTGGACTGCAGATGGGTGATGGGCTAGAATATTACTGGAAATGGGCTGATGTGGTGGCATGGGAGAATGGGACTAGAAGGGAGTGGATGCGGGTGGGTCTAGAACTATAAGGGAGCTGATATGGGGAGAGGACTAGAAGGGGATGGGGATGGGGAATGAGAATGGAGAGGGGAAAAGAAATTTTGTGTGGAAGAAAAGTCTATGATGGGCCGAGTATTGGGAGAGTAAGAGGGGATTGAGAATGGAAGGGTGAAATTTGAGTGAATGATAAAGGAATAAGGAAAGAAATGGTGGAAAGAGCAAAAGGGAAACGATCAGTATGTTAAAGCAGATATAGAGAGAGAATGGAAAACATCTAAAAGAGAAGAAAGGACAAATGGATAGCTCACAGAAGACACTAAGAAACCAGAAGAAAGTGACTGGAGCAATTGCAACTGAAAAATAAAATTCCCAAACAGAAGGTAGAAAAATACTTTTTATTTTGAATTTATTAACTGGAATATGTCTGGTCTGGGAAGTGTGTATTGCTAACATCTTTGCGTTTTTGTTTAGTGCAAGAGGAAATTACTTTATAGTTTTATTTCTCCAGTGTTGTACATTTCATGTTTGGCTTTTGGGGTTCCCAGTTTAATTATTATCTGACCCAGGGAGTTAGCCTACACTTATACTCGGTAATTTTTGTGGGTGGGGCTGGGGTGCAGCACGGGTGGGGCTGGGGGCGGGGCAGGGGTGGGGCTAGGGGCGGAGAATGGGTGGGGCATGGCGAGCCACAGGTGTCGGGTTTTTCTCGGTGAAAAAGTTGGCAACCCTACTCAGCACCAGGTTGACTTTTCACATAGGTCAGCCTGGAAATGATGTCATCAGAGGACAGAACATTGCTAGGGTTTACTTCCTGATTTAGTGCTATGATATGCTCAGTTCTCTCCAGCAGCAAGGGCCAAAGTAGGAAGGAGAGCCTCAGATAGCAGTAGCCACAGGATATTCCTAATGGGTAGTGACAGAGCCGCAGCTGCGTTAGAAATATGAATTTTAAAAATCTCTCACCCTCTCCTCTAATCCAGCCAGGGCTCCTGCACCTTACAGAGCTGGAGCTGTCACAGCATTAATAATTAAAAAAAAAAAAACAGGTGTGCAGCCACTACAGAGCCTTCCGGCCTACACTATTGAACCTTTGCTACTGCGTCCTGCCCCCAAAAGGAAGTTATGCTAGAGGAACTAGGTTGCAGGAGCAGACCGGAAGGCTCCACAGTGGCTGCGCACCTGTTTTGGCTTTTTTAAAAATCATTATTCCTATTGCAATCACGGTTCTATAAGGTGCAGGATTGGAGGAGAGCATGAAGCTGCAGGATGACAAGGAGAGTGAGATGAAAAGTCAGTTTTTTGCTCTGGCCATGGGACTGGGGCATCCAGAGCAAAAAAACAGCTTTTCAACGTCCAGTTTTAGCCTTCTGCTGGCAACTGGCCTGGTCATATAAAAACCAGCCAGGCCGACTAAATACTGGGCATTTGGCAACCCTACTTCTCAGAAGAGAAAGGAGGAGGAGTAGTGATATCATCATCCAGGAAACTGGATATAGGAACTTGGAGCAGCTGGAGTAAGGCTCTGACTGCAGCAGCAATGAATTATGGTTTTCCTGCTGAGTTTGCACATGGATTTATGTGCTGCAAAACAAAACAGGGAAACATGGACGTTCTTTGTTTTTTTTCCTATGAGAACAATTTGGTCGCACCCTTGTCAAAGGGAGAGATCTAGGTGACAGAGAGGAATGGGAAACTGTCTGATCCAGAGTTGGACTTGAGAAAGAGAAGGTATCTTCAGGGAAAAGAGAAGGATTTTTTACCCAACTGCCTCAGCCCCCTTGCCATGGGCCCACAAGACTGGCAGAAGCACAGACCAAGTGATTATACTTTGTCTCAGAGAAAAGGAAAACTACTTTGAGGGCTTATTAGATGGTAAGTAACTTCCATCACTATAGTGATTTGTGCCAGTAGAATCTCAACAACCATTATATGCAGAAATTTGGAATCTGCACTGCCTGTGGTCCGTTTGTCTATGCAAAGTTATAGCTGCTTCGAGAAAAACCTAAGAGATTCTTCTAATCAGCTTTAGTGTACACCAACTGTTTTGTTTTGTTTTTTTTAGTGTCGTCAAGTCAGTGCTGACTCTTGGAGATCCAGCTTCTTCTGAGTTTTCTTGGCAATGTATCACCGGAAGTAGACTGCATGGACATTGTGTTGTTCCAAGCAGCTAAAAACTGCACCCAAGATATGAAGTAAAGGACACTGTTTTTTTACCAGGAAGATAAAGCCTGCACCTGATGTAATACTGTAAGTACAAGTTATAAGAGATTTTTTGTTTTTCCCAACTGTTCCCTTATAGTGGTTTGAGTCTGTTTTACCACATAACTTATAATTAATTTCTTTAAATCAGTTTTTCCCTGATTTGAATTACCATTCTGATTTTGCCTATGAAAGTTTATGTGAATGTGTTATTGAATGAAACTTGAGTTCCAGTACCTGCCTTATTTTACAAGTCGACACTGATGAATTATAGTGTTGGTATGAGTTTTCTTACTGCATTTTGTGATATGGAATTTGTCTCAGGACGGTAAGAGGGAGACTGGAGAATGGCATTATTCTTAGGTTAAAAATCACTTTTCCGCAGAATCTTGGATCCTGTCACTCAAATCTCAAAAAGTATACAAACTGCAACCTCACAAGTTTATGACTCAGGTCTCTCTCCAGGGCAGAATCGCTGCAAGGGATTACATAACCATTGGCCAACACACACATCCTAAATCTCCCTGTCACATAGACTTACTGTAGATTATGCTATCCATTTAGGGCCTGATTCCATCCAGGACATAGAAGCCCTCTGTGCGCCCGGCCGGATCCGGACACACAGAGGGTGTTGTGATTCTGATTCCGTGGGGCATGTCTAGCCCCACGGGATCAGAATTGTGAACAGGCCTGTACGTGCAGGCCGGGACTGCAATTCAACCAGGCCTGCACTACAGGCCTTGCCCAAATAACCACAGCTCCATTATAAAGCCGCAATCCTTGGCCGCTGGTTCCTGCAATGCTTTCCCTGCAGCCTGACCCCCAATCTGGCCTCCTAAGGCCAGGGTCGGGCTGCATGGAATGTCCTCAGGCCCCCCTGCCCCCTTTGCACACCAGACTTGCCATCCCCCGGTGACTAGGGAACTTATTCCACCTCCAAGGTGGAATAAGTTCCCCTTTCAAGTCGCTGGCCCCAGACATACAGGTCCGACATTAGAATCAGCCCTGTACGTTCGGGACTGACATCCGCCCACTGCCTGCTCGAACGCCACCCCCGATCCACCCCTTTCCCGCCCCGTCTAACTTCTCTGTACAACACGCGGGGAAGGAGGACAAGGCCAGGAAAGGGCATGAATAGTGGGGCTGGACGTCCCAACGGGGCGTCTATCCCCACTCTTCATGGCTCAGAATGACCCCTTTACTGTATAAACCTTCTATAATAAGGGAAACAATGCTTGCTGGTTTTAAAGTTTTTCTGATCATCTATCAATGTTCCTGCCATTGTTACAAGTCTTGCTACCTTCATTCCTTCATCTGGTAGAACCCTCAAGGATCCATCCAGAGAAGTTCCAAAATGCATCATTGATAGAAAGGAGTTCATGAGGCCAACAACTTGAGAGATCCCGTGCTCTGAGGAATATGTTCAGGGCTTACCCCTTCTTTTTACCATGAACTAATATAATTAATATAACAAAAAAAGAGAGAAATTTAAAGTCAATTTCTCCAAGAACAGGTGGCAGATCAAATACATAGTTATTCTATAGTGGCCATCTGGGTCCCCACTTCAAATCTTTCTAAGTGTCCCAAATCTCAAGCCCTTGTGAATGGAAGCAACCATATTGATATTCATAACCTTCATCTTTCACAGTCTCTTGTGCTGTACTGCATGTGTCACAGGCTCAGGTAGAGGGCATCAGATATGAAAAATTCTTCTCTGCCAGAACAACATGCCTGTGCATTTTGTCTATATTCCAAAAGCTCTGGGGGCATGACCTTGTTAATCTGTTATTGAGTTTGATGGAAGCACACAGGAAGATCCTGAAAATAGGGCAAGAAAGCCGCCAAAGCACCCAGAACAGAATCTGCACCGACTAATGGTGCAGTTCAGGCTGTGCAGTCAAACGGTAAATTAGCCTTTCCATCATAGCCATTCAGCTAGCCTAACTGGCTCAAGATTTCCAGCAATACAGCAGGCTGGCTAGAGCCACTCCCCACAGAGATATGATGGCTCTTCCACAAGTTGCCTTCCTTCTAACCCAAAGGTCACTGGTTTGTGACTTGCCTCTAATTGGGGGAAGGGGGAGGGGGAGCCAATGTTGTTTAATTGCCTGAAACATCTAGTAAACTTTCAGCTATGTCTTTCATTTAGGCAGCAGCCACAGTTACCTCTTTATTCAACAAAATTGCCCTGAAGCAAAATGAAACTCTTGTATTGCCGGTATTCTTAGTTGCTATTTCCAAATTGATTCAAAGTTTGTCTGGTCTGGAGCCCTATGTGAAATGCTAACTTGATATTTTGCCTTGTGAATCTATTCACTTCTGCTGTAGAGATTTACTTTGAAGATTTTTCTTTTGCCATGTTCTTGTGCCAGAAATTCTGCAAAGCCACATCTAAGTAAACTATTGGAGACTTTTACCAAGCCTAATACAGATCCTGGTTGACCATCCCATAGTCCCCTCACTCTTCACATATCCTTCTGCACCCCCCAGATTTTTATTTTATTTTATTTAACAAATTTTTTATATACCGCAACCTTCCGAGGATCAGGTGCGGTTTACATATAACAGTTAAGGAAACAGAGAGGTATTTCTGTTTTTACATTGAACGATAACATGAACTATGTGCAATTAACATTTGAACTTTTAACCTTTAAACTTTTTGAACTTTTTGGAACTATGTACAATTAACTATATACAGATATAGAAGGAGAAGTTCAACAGTATAAGCATAATAGGCAATATTGAGGTCAAAATATCTTTAGTCCTTGCGGTGATGCCATCTCTGTGATGCCAGATGCCATCTCTGCCACTTTGCAGCTTTTTGTTTTTATCCAATTTTGAGAATACTTTACAAGCATTAATACTTGAACAAAAATAGAAATAGGCAAAGAAATAGTCTGACCAACAGACTTACCCCAAGAAGCTAACACAAAGAAAATAATTTAATAGTCCATATCCCTCTAGCCCTTCATATGGGGAGGATCCAACCAGAATAAAAAAACAAATGAATACATGAGAGGCAAAAGTGATACATCTGCCTAGCTAACATTAGCCTAAGTGACAGCAGGCAAACAAGTACTTATAAAGGCAGCCATCCGGGAAGGGTCATAAAAAACATAAGCTATAGACTGTAATTTTATCAAACACTTACAAGGAAACTTGAGGAAAAAAAGACCCCCAGTTGAGTCACCCCAGGCTTCAAAATCAAAAATTCCCTCTGCCTCTTTTTTGTGTATCCAAGGCTAAATCCAAAAAAATACACACAAGCAGTACATACTGTTTCTTAAGATACAGTTTGAGTAGCCACATCTGGTCAAACAATAACACCAAATATATTATAAGCATCGCAGGTACCACCGAGTCCATAGTAGATGACTGACTCCACGCACAGAACTTCCGAATCAACTTCAACAAAACAGAGGTTCTTTTCATCGCAAGAAACAAAATCTTTTCCCCTCCCGCTACAATAAAAGTGCGAGACGCAGAGCTCCCAAGTAAATCCACAGTACGCTACCTGGATGTCACACTCGACATGAAAGCACACATAAACAACACCCTCAGAGCCATCTATCATAAGATCCGAACACTTCGGCATCTCTGACCCATGTTGCAGCCTAATGACTTCCAAACAATTTTCCAAGCGCTGGTAACACTCCACTTTGACTACGCCAACGCCATTCTACACGGTCTCCCCAAGAGCACACTAAACTTGATGCAACTCATGATGAATGCTGCTGCCCGTGTCCTTGCCAGGATTTCCAGAAAAGACCACATAACCCCCATCTTGAAGGACCTACACTGGCTACTGATCAACTGCTGGCTCACATACAAAGTAATACTGCTGACCTTCAAAGCCATCCACAATTTATCCTCCTCCTCCCACACAGACCTCCACCCCCCCCCCCCCCCCCCCGCCCATAACAGATCAAGAAGGACCTTTGCTACCAACACACTTGTAATCCACAAGGAAACAACAAAATGTTCTCAGGCAACAAGGAACAGAGCCTTCGTGTTCTATGCCCCAACATGTTGGAATAACCTCCCCCCCCCCCAACACCAGAGCGATCACCGACCTCACCGAATTCAGGAAGGCCTTAAAGCATCATCTGTTTCTTCAACATTACTCACAGCCCAATGAAGCAACCCCAACTGCCACACCCCAGCCCACCCCGACAGTATCTCCAACACACCCTATGCAGTCCGAGACTACTGGGAGCTCTAACCCAGCCACCTGATAGGCCAATAAGCTGCTAACAAATGTAAATAAAGTTAGACTGTAAATAACTGTAAATAAATGACAAGTTTTGTACATAGTTACGAGTCCCAGCCATACCACTGAACGTTGTAGCGACAAAGGGCTCAGACTGTATATAGTTGCCCCAGTTATAAATCCAAGTTACGTCACCTGTTAAATGTAAGTACAATGCAGGTCCTTCCTGCATTGTACAAGGAAATGTTAATTGTAAACCGCACTGATTTTAAAGAGCGCGGTATAGAAAAGCTTTTAAATAAATAAAATAAATAAAAAAATCCAATATCTCTGAAATGTTCAGAATATCCATGTGCTGTTGCTCCCCAACAGATGGTCATAAAATCTCCGCTGAAACCTTCTTACAACTAGGCATATAATAAATCTTAGGGGTCTGTTTACTAAACAGCGGTAGCGGACTCCGTGCGATATCAGAGCCACGGCCCCATTGAAATCAATGGGGCCGCGGCTCTGATATAGCACGGAGTCCACTACCACCGTTTAGTAAACAGACCCCTTTGTAAGGGAAGGATGGGACTCTATGGGGACCCCAAGAACATCGATCAAATAGCTCTTAAACACATTTCTCACTGAGATCAAAGATGATCTAGGGAAATTTAGTAGACGCAAGTTAGTAGCCTGGATCTGATTTTCCAACCTCTCCATCTTGAATTTAAGTCCAGTTAAGTCTTTAATCAAGCCATTTGACCGATCTTCTTTCTGTTGCACCTTAACCTTAAGGCCCTCTACCAATGTTTTCATAACAGCAATATCACTCGTGTTTTTGTATAGACACAACATTGTCTTGTACTTGAGATAGAATTTTATTTGATTGTGACACCATTAATTCACCAACTTGGAGATGGCATTCCAAATTATATCTAGTATAAAATTCTCTGACGCACCAGTATGAAAGGGGGAACAGCCCACTGCTCAAGCTGCACTTCTTTGCCAGAAATCCATTCACTTCAGGCAACTGGGTTGCAGAAATCAACATATTCACCGGCTTCACCACTCCTTGCTCCTCTCCTGCAGCCGAAGAAGTTGAACCTGGCTTCAATCCTGATGCCAGAGACAACCTGGTCACACTTTCTTCCACCTAGGCTCCCAGCAGCCCTGGAGCAGGGCCAAATGCCCTGGGAGTGTCCAGGCTGAGGAATCCAGCAGGCAAAGTAGGAGGAAGCCACAGCTCCAACGTCAGTTCACAACCTGATGAAGACTTTGGGCTTCCCTGCCCCGGTGTCAACTCAGCTAGGTAGATGCCAGTTGCTTCTTGGTGACCCTCCTAACACTGAAAGTACACATCCATCGGACCCTTATTAGAGAAAATTCTGGAAGGGGTCTCCTGTGGCTTGGGAGGCTTCCCCCATGGTTTCCCCTTCCTTTTCGGCATAGCAGGTAGCAGTGTCTACAGAGCCGGCAGGTCACATAGCCATCTTGCATCCCACTTTGCAGCTTTTAAACTAGAACATAGGAAAAAGGTGACAACCATTCAGGAGGACAAATTTCATAGCATGGTATCTTCAAAAGATACTTCTTCAAAAGAAGTTAAAGTATTCTGATAGAAAGGCAGTGATTAAGCAGGTACATTTAAAGAAAGAAAAGATAGAGACAGATAATTCCAAATTGTTACTATCAACTGTTAGGTAAGTTGTGAATACAAATAAAATTATTCTTTGAGTTGTCTGTATGCAAATGGCAGAAGTCAGAATCAGACTGGAGAATTAGAATGTACATTCCAAAATGGAAATGTACACATAAGAGGCATCTCAGAGATCTGGCAGAAGGAAAATAAGCAATGGAAAATAAGCATTGATATTAGTGTAAAATTATATTGAAATGATAGGGTTGAAAAAAATTGGTGAAGGAGTGGCATTATACAGTGCGATTGAAAAGTCTCTCCTCACTGATCTGCGAACTGAAAAGAGAGGCAAACCTATCCGACTCTATGGAAATGCCTCCAGCTGCAGAGGTTTTGCACCACGGTGGTTGCCAACCAAGCACTGATTCCTCTGAGAACCTTGGGCATCGTCGATCTCCCCTGATGCTCCTCTCTGTAAGTTACTGCAGGTCCCGAGACAAAGCTGCAAACTCTTCCGCCAAAACCCGAGCAGCTCAACTGTTACCAGACCTAGAAATAAACCCACCCTCCTGAGGCACTCTGATGATCCTTTAGATCCATCCCCCCCCCCCCCCCCAAAATATCCTGGAGAGTCCCCTTCCCTCTCCCCCAAGGCATCCTGGAGATCTCTCTACCCAGAAGGCTCCCTCAACCAAATACTAATGCATGACCTCCCTTTTAATATCCATTCCTCATAGGACCCCTCCCCTGCCCCCATGGAGTTATGCTGGCTCTTCTGCAAGTTGTTTTCTAATCCAAAGGTCAGAGGTTGAGAAAAAAGCCAGTTGTTGTTTTATTTGCCTGAAACCTCTACTAACCTTTCAGATATAATTTTATTTGTGCAACAGTCATAGCTACCTCTTTAATTAATAAAATCACTCTGAAACAAAAATTTATAAATACAAAATGAAACAAAATGAAAATTAGTAAAAATGAAACAAATTAAATGAAACAAAACTGCAAATAAACAAAATGATTTGTTTTTGCCTGCACACCCTTAGGACTTGCATCATGCAGAGAGTCTTCTTCTCAAGTTCATAAGAAGTAACATTTATAGACAGTTTATCAAGATTTGCTTGAAATATCCTTTAAATAAAGCCTTGGGCATCGAATATGATGGGAAAAAATTGTGTAGCCTTCTGCCACATTTTCTTAGTCTCTGACTGCATTGCTTGGTACTCAGAGATCTTCTTTTTCTCCCTCAATGCTGAGAATAATCATTTGGCATTGAAACCGGTCTTCTTCCATCAAGCTTTTTCTTCCATCAAGCTTTTTATCAGTAGCACTTTTATTTCTATGGGCGCAATGGCACTTAACATTTTAATTTTATTAACACGTCAAGCTTTATTAAAAGTTCCTTTGGTGTAAGAAAGCAAATATACATTTTTTAAATTTATTTAAAAAATGTCTATTCCATTCAATTCAGAACTGCAAAAACACATACAGTAGAAGCACATTCTGCTTGGTACGTCTCCAGGCCATCCTGACATACAGACATCCGAAAGCAGATGCAGCCGATTCAGGCACCCTGGATATCCAGCTACTTACACAGCTAACTCAGTCAGGCACCTTAATGGAGCCATGGTGCCATGGCGTCATGTTGCCATGGCACTGTGGCTTCAGTAAGGAGCTGTGATCCCCGGCCGCCGCAAATTGTTCTTTCCCCACAGCGTGACCCCCGATGTGGCCTTCCAAAGGCAGGATGGGATGCCAGGAATATTCTCCACCCTCTCGCCCCACTGACATGGCCCTGCGCTACCATCCCCAACTTCAGGAGGACTTATTCCACCTCTGAGGTGGAATAAGTCCCCCACCTACCCGGCCGACCACAGACGTACAGCTTCGACCTCAGAATAGGCCCTTTACTTCCAGGGTGATGATCCACCCTTGCTCTGCTCTCGTTCCACCCTCTTCCCGCCCCTGTCTAAGGCTCCCCGTACAACTCCAATGTACGTACGGGAGCCTTTTTCAGGCATGCACCTTTGGACGAATATCAGGGATGTATGTCCAGGCTGGATGTACATTCCCATTATTCGTGGTTGGGAATGACCCCCATAGGGTAATGAAAGAATATTTTAGATTCATATTCTAAAGCTGGGAATAGCCCTAGGGAACTGTTTTCAACACCTAATAAACTTTTGGGAAAAACTCCAAAGAAAAGGATTATTGATCCCTTGAGTCCAAATTGTGAGTCTTTTGCTTTATACTTTTTTGAGAAAATTGAATCTATTCAGATTGGCTTTGGAATGCATGATTGGTAATTAAGGATGCAGAAAAAGAGACATCTTTAGATACGGAAAGTAAACTCCAATTTGTGAAAAATGCTTATAAACTATCTTTGTTAGAACTGAAGAAACCCCTATATTCTGTCCTTGCTACATTTTGTATGCTCTTTAACATTGGTTAAATCACTCAAAGACAATGTTTTTGGATATTTACTAATGCCAATGCCAATTTCTAAGAGGGCGTGAGGGAGGGTGAGTTTCCTTCTTGTTTTTATTATTAAGTGCTAGCTGCAATCTTAAAAAAAAGCCTGGATAGCTCATTATGTTCTAGTTGTAGGCTTGGGGTCTGTTTACTAAGGAACACTAGTTGATTTTGTGCAAAATCGGAGCTGCACCCCTGTTCTATTCAATGGGGCCGCAGCTCCGATATCGCACAGAAGCTGCTAGCACCACTTAGTAAACTGATCCTTTGATGTCATTATCCCATTTATTGTCAAAAAATATTAGATCAACTGACTTTCTGGAGGAGACAGGGGGAAGAAATATTGATGCATTTCAATCAGGTATCCATACGGGACCTAGCACAGAAATTATGCTGGTGGCAATGCAGGATAAAGTTCTTCAGCTGTTCATTTTTTAAGATCTTTCTAGTGCCCTTAATTTAGTGGTCTATTATATTTAGTTTAATAGATACCATGCATTGGGCATTAAAGGGCAGGCTTTGCAATGGTTATCATCCTTCTTTTATGATAAATGTTTTTGGTAGCAATGAGCAAAAAAAACAAACAATGGGGTACACCCTTTGACTGCCTTATAAGTGAATCGACATTATATGAAGCCATGTTATATATGGTGTACAGTGTATTTTGTACATAACTTTGAGCAGGACTACCAAAGTTCCCAAAAATGTAGCCTATAAGTGATCATGAAATGAAATGAAAAAGAAATACAGGGGAAAATAAATATGGTTTTCTATGATGCACCTTTTTTTCATTGCATTCTGAAGTGGTATTCCCAAGGGTGGGGAGAGAGCAGAGGATCAAACTACACTCATGGTTTTGATTATTCAAAACTATGAGATTTGTTTTAGGGGAAAAAATGTTCTCAAGAGAGCATGTGCATGAAATGTTTCAGGGGTTTGATTATCGTTTTCCTAAGATCTATCTATGAACCAGGACAAGGCAAAAGATAGAGTATGAAGAATAATTACATATACTCATTACTTTTCAGCTCCTTAAGTGGTTGAACTCCTCAGTTCAACCAGGCATTTGTCTTCACTGCCTATTCTTATGAGGTAGAGGACTGTATTACCGAAGGAATTTCACTTAAGGGGGCTGCAAATATCGTAAACAGATAAGGCAGGCATTGGCAAGCATGAACACACAGGCGCTAATGCAATGCCTTTTCCTGATTTTTGGGTCACATTGGCACTGTGGAATTTCTGAGTGACTTTATTCTACTGATCATGCTGCTCTTCCCAATGGAGTACGTAGAGGGAACTCCTACCATGGTCTCTACAATCACACCCTTCTATTGTGTCTGTTAACGGATGGGGAAACCTATACAGTCTTATGGTGCTCCCAAAAGTTGAGGGGAGGGGCTGAGATTCACAAAAATAATATATGTAATGGAACTAGTTACTGTATACAAGGACTATTCAATTTTCAGTAAGCAAAGAATTTTTATTTAACTCTCCTGCAGGATGTGAAAAAACAGGATATGATTCATGGTTCAGGAAACAGGTAAGTTAGGACAAATTATTATTCACAATTTAACATGGATATGGAAGTGCATACTAACTCTTCTCACAGGTAAAAAATGCTTCATATTCCTTTTACCCTTTACTGTATTAAAAACTCTCATAGTTACATAAGCCATGCCCTATATGGACAGTGTGTGCTTTGTTCTTTTTTCTTGAACTAAAATGGGTTTTACACATCAAATTGCTAATCAGGGCATTATTTTACAGTTATAATCAATTGTATGTTTTCTTTTGTGGTGTACATAATTGTATTTGTGTACATAATTGTGGTGTATGTAATTGTATGCCAATTTTCTAAATAATATGTTGGTAAGACCATTAAAAGTGAAGATTTTGGAACACTGCAGTTGGATTTGGGTGAGCTACTGATGGCAGCGTTAATCATAATATGCCATCAATGCTCATTCTCCAGCCAAAACCACCTAGAACCCACCCCATCACACAATGCGCAGTTAATGTGGATTTCAGTGCACAGTCGTTGTCTCACCTGAATGGTAATATTGACCGTGGGTCCACGGAGCGGTTAACGCCACTTTGGATTAGGGAATGCCTGGGCCATCAGAACATCCAAAAATTGGATGTGCCCCAAACTCACCCAATTCTGAAACCTCAGGATCTATAGGTTCCCACAGTTGCAGAATCGGGGTACTTGGACAGGCCAGACGGGCTTCAATTCCACAGCAGGGAACGTCCTGGGATTTGAACGTTCTGCCTTCCCTGCACTGCAACTGGTGTGCTGCTGCCGTGGCATCCCTTTGCCATGGCACCGGCACATCCAGACTGTGAGCCCCAATGCCACCCGCACAAACATGCCTGTTCTCGCCATCCTTGTCAGATGCAGCCAGGGCCGGAATCGGGCAGTAACACACCCACCACAGTGGTGCACAGTCATCTGTAGGGCTGTGGGCTCTGAACACCTTCATGCCCAGCACCTATTCCAACTCCGAGGTGGAATAAGGCGGACATTTAAGCAGGGGCCACCGGATGTACAAATGGCTGACCGTAATATCCTCTGTATGCCTGGCTACTTCGCCCTGCCCCCACTCCACCCACTCCCCGCCTCTGGACCTCCCCCTCCCACCCCTCTATATGTGTGGGGAGTGCTGTGCAGGGAATCATGTCCAGGGTCCGAACAGGGGTTGGACATCCATCGCGGATGTCCAACCTTGCTATTCGGGGTTTGGAATACCCCCCATAGTGCACTTTGGTAAACATACACCAAAATATTTTTATTATATGTGTTTTTTGACATGGGATTTGATTTGTTTTATTTTTGAGACAAATAGGTTTTCCATAGGTATGCTGATGATTCTAATTTCTGTAGAAGTATACAAATGTTTGTAGCTGTTTGGAATTCTCTCTGTTCATTGGCAGCTTTTATTTAAATTTAAAGACAGTGAGGACTTAGTGCTACATGATAGCTTCAAGTTAATGTTGCTTTCTCTCCCTCCCACCCCAAGCATAATCCTTGATTTATAGCCTCCAGGTAAGGGGAAAGGAGTACTCTTACTCACTTTCAGGTTTAACTGATTAAATCAACAAGTTATTAGGCCTTAGGAGTACATTAATTAAGCCCTGAAGTTCATCTTGAGGTGAAAACCAAGAGTCCTTTATATTTATTAGCTATATTGTATTGGTTCAGATATCCCTATTCCCCTAGCAACTTTAAACAACTGAACAAATCTAAATAGTTAAAATAAAATCTTTAATTCTAAGATGGAGACAGCAAGCCAGCAGTGGGATGGGGGCTACCCAGTCTTTTGCGCAGAGTGTTACATGTATGAGCTTCTCCCAATTGGTGAGATGTCTTATGTGTCCACTAGGTGCAAAGAGTTCTTTGCTCTCAGGAAACAAGTCCAATCTCTGGAAGCTGAAGCAGCAAACTTGGAGCAGCTGAGGCAGACAGAGAGCTGTATATATATGAAACCTACAGGGATGTAGTAAAGAAATCCCACCTCTAGTCTGGTAGCCTTTCTGCTGCCATGCAGAAGAGCGGTCATATGAGAGGAGAGCAGGAAGTGGCAGGAAGTGATCCTGCAGCTAGGACCTGTCCTCCAAGTGATATAATACCCTCTCACAGTGAGGATGTGCCTCCAGGGCCACATGCTCATGAGGGAAGGATTAGGGTGGCTATTATAGTTGGTTATTTGATCATTAGGCATATAGATAACTGATTGACTGGTGGACAGGAGGATCTTCTGGTAACATGCCTGCCTGGTGTGAAGGTAGTAGATCTCATGCACCACCTAGACAAGGTTTTAGATAGTGATGGGATGAACCTGCTATCTTGGTAGATGTTGGTTCCAATAACATAGGAAAGTGTGGGAGGGAGGTTCTGGAAGCTCAATTTAGGACTTTAGGTAGAAAGTTCAAATCCAGAACTTCCAGGGTAGCATTCTAAGAGATGTTTCCCATTCCACATACAGAACCCAAAAGGCAGACAGAGCTCCAGAATCTTAATTCATGAATGAGAAAATGTTGCAAGAAAGAGGGTTTGGGATTTATTAGGAACTTGACAACATTATGGGGATGGGGGGGCTCCTCCTTAATAAGGGTGGAACCAGGCTGTTGGCATTAACCTTTAAAAAGGAGATAGAGCAGCTTTTAAACTAGATAATGGAGGAATACTGACAATTGTCCAAGAGCACATAGTTAGGAATGATGTATCCTTGATGGATACCAGCAAAACAGGGAAGTTAGGGCATCCTAACAGAGAGTTTTCAATAAAGGAAAAAGTAGCCCAGGGCCTTTACAACATATGTGATCCAGCCTATCATTGCAATATAATTTGTAGCCTGGTATCACAGTGCTCAGAATGTTAATATGAACAAAAAGCAAACCTTGAAATGCCTGTATGCAAATTCTAGAAATCTGAAAAATACGATGGGAGAGTTAGAATATATAGCACTAAATGAAAGTTAGATTGGCATCTCAGAGACCTAGTGGAAAGAGGATAACCAATGGGGCACTGTGATACCAGGTTACAAATTATATCACAATGATAGGGTGGATCACATAGGTGGAGAGGAGGTGCTATATGTTAAAGAGGGCATTGAGTCTAATAGGATAAAGGTTTTTCAGGAAACAAAATATACTGTAGAATCTCTATGGATAGAAATTTCATGTAAAAAGGGGAAGAGAACAGCAACAAGGATGTATTAGCATCCACCTGGCCAAAATGATCAGATAGATGATAAAATACTAACAGAAATTAGGGAAGTTAGCAAAGTTTACAATATAGTAATAATAGGAGATTTCAATTACCCTGGTATTGACTGGGTCAATGTTGCATCAGGCCAAGCTAGGGAGATAAAGTTTCTAGATAAAATAAATGATAGCTTCATGGAGCAGATGGTTCAGGAACTGACAAGAGGGGAAGCTATTTTAGACCTAGTCCTTTGTGGAATGCAGGATCTAATGTGAGATTTAATGTTATCAGGGCCGCTTGGCAATAACAATCATAACATGATCACATTTGATTTAATAAATGGAAATCCACTGTACTAGCATTTAACTTTCAAAAAGGAGACTATGATAAAATGAGGAAAATGGTTAAGAAAAAAATAAAAGGAGCAACTGCAAAGGTTAAGAGTTTACATCAGGCCTGGGCATTATTTAAAAATAATATCTTGGAAGCCCAGACCATATGCTTTAAGAAAGGTGGCAGGAAAGCCAAACGACAGCCAACATGGCTTAAAGATGAAGTCAGAGGTTGTTATAACTAAGAGAATATCCTTCAGAAAATGGAAAAAAGAGCCAAATAATGAAAACAGGAAACAACATAAATACTGGCAAGTTAAATGCAAGGCATTGATAAGGCAAGCAAAGAGAGAATTTGAAAAGAAGCTTGCATGGAAACAAAAGCGCATAATAAAACCTTTTTCAAGTGCATTCATAGCAAAACACCTGTGAGAGTCATTTGGACCATTAAATGAGAGAGGACAAGGCCATTGCGGAGAGACTGAATGAATTCTTTGCTTCAGTCTTTACTGAAGAAGATGTAGAAAACGTACTCATGCCAGAAATGACATTTAAAGGTGATACACAAGAGGAATTGAAACAAATCTTGATAAATCAGAAAGATATAATAGTTACTTGATAAACTAAAGAGCAGCAAATAATACATCCCATGGTGCTGAAAGAACTAAAATGTGAGATTGCAAACATACGTTTGGTAATCTGTGTAGTATCATTAAAATCATCTGTAGTACCTGAGGATTAGCAAATGACCATTGTAATGCCCAGGGGCGGCTCAAGGCAATCTGCTGCCTAAGGCGAAGAATGAGATGGGGCCCCCCCAACCTTAGAGGGGGGCAGGGTTTTTTCAGAAATCCAATCAGATACTGAACCAAACCAAAAAGCCGATTAGATTATATGGAGGAAATGCAAGATGTTTGCACACAGGGCCGTATCGAGCTGCAATCGCACCCTCTGCGACTTGCAGCTCGGGCACACGCCCCCCTCACTCCTCCCCCCCCCCCCCATACCTCCATCCAGCGCTGCCTGCTCTTTCCCTGCTGCTGCCACCCTCTGTTTTTTTTCACGGCACGCCGGCAGCAGGGAAAGAGCAGTCAGCAGAGTGGGCAGGAAAAGAGCAGTCAGCAGGGAAAGAGCAATAGCAGAGTGGGAACGTAGGAAAGGGCAACTGTACTGATGCTGTAAATGGGATACAGGGGGCTGCAGGCGGCACATGCTGTGGTCCAGCTAGGGCACAGTGCGGATTAGGCAGATGCCTAGGTGGCACATAGGAATGCCGAAACTGTAAAGCAGCAAGACAGCAACTGACGAGGGACCAACATAGGCACAAGTGTTTGTCCCACAGTGTCACAGGGGATATTACCCAGCAGGAACCCCCAAGAGCACATAACACTAAATAAAGGATTGCCAATTTAAGACATTTTCAAGTCCTATCTGACTCACTTTTTCTTTGGCCCCTTACTTTAGTTCTGTGAGCCTCCCTTTCAATCTTTTTTTAAAATAAAGACTTTCTTCTTTTTAATATAATTGTATCTCTACTTCCCTCTCTTCCTTCCTCCTCTCATATGAGGAACTCTTCTACACTCTTCTTGTGTACTTCTACTTGTAAATTAAAAAAAAATAATAATTATATCTACTTCTAATTGTTTATTTTTAGAGTTCATGCGGAAATACCTCAAAATAAACTAATCCCTATTCTCATGTCTATCACTATTCAGACTTTCCTTACCTAAACTAAATTTCCGTGAAAAATAAATTTTAAACCATTTAAAAACAACCACACTTCATTTAACTTCTTTCCACACTTCACCAGTCACTCAAATTTCTCATTTTTGCCCATATTCACAGGCCTTGGTGACAAGATAGACCAACACACATCCTGTCACATTCATCAACAACCAACTGACTCTTCTCCAGCATACTCACTAACATTCCAAATAATCAGAATCAGTGTCCCTACATCTACCTAAGTCATCAAATAATCTTTGACCAAAAAGAATAAATCTCACAAGATTTCTGGGGGAATAGACTAAGAACAAACCAAAAACCCAGATTACTATATTTAACAAGGGACCTCAATGAAAATGAGCTTATACAAACCTACTGGCCCTCTAGAATAAGAGCCCTGACAGGCCACTACAAGTTAAGCTCAAAGATCATTGGTACTTGTTTTATAGTGTAAACTAAGCATGACACCATAAAAACCTTAAAAGTGTATCCATTTCATCCCTAACTCAAAAAAATATATTTATCTTTAAATTTAATGTATCAAATACTGATAAGGCCAAGAGGTTCAATAGAACACAAATTATAAACATCCAGGCATGCTTTTGTAAATTCAGCTTTTTCTCCCTGTTACCTCATTGCCAGGTAAGAGGAATATGTTCCAAAATTCACTAGCAAAGATCTGAAATTAGATGTTGATGCTTTATCCAAAGTGTTATTAGCAGAGCTGTTTCCAGTCTTGTATGAATAAGACTCTTATGCTCATTGAGTCAAAATCAAATCTTCAACTTAGTACTCCCTACATACACCATTGGACAAGGGCAGACAATCAGGTAAATGACCCAATCAATCAGTATGATGTTTTGAAAAATAAGATCTTCCATTAGGATGACACCAAGAGTAACCAGATAAAGCATTCTGGCACTAGTAACAATGTCCACAAGAAAAATGACCAGACAGGGAGTCTGGCGTTGATAACTTGGAGGATGATACAGTACATGAAACTTACTAAGCAATTCAGTATTACCTCACTTGAATGCAATGTGAAGATTCAGCAAGCACAGATGTAAACTTAAAATACTCCAGTGTTTACGTATAGAGACAACAACATGTAGTGAACCAGTGGTATAAGGTAGCACACATACCAGTGACTCTTCCTGTTGAAATTGCTTATACTGAAGTCATGCTGGGCAAATTTGGCGTGGTAATACACCTGTTTCACTGTAGCTATTGGATAGCCTCTGGATAAAAACTGCGAGGTAAGTTTCTGGGACTCAGTTTTAAATTGCTGGTCTGTAGGACAGAAATGACGCGCATGAAGGAACTAACTTATAGGAAGACTTGACTTCAGCCTATATGGATGACAACTACTAAATTGCAAATAGGCATTACAATCCACAGGTTTCTGATAGATAGACACATTGTCCCCACACTGGGAACTCCCCGATACTCTGCATCTCCCCCCACCCTCTCCTTCCCTCCTATGCTAGCCCATCTTTACTGCTTTTCTTAATTTTAATGGTGTTCTCTTCTCTTTTTAATGTTTTTATTATTGTAAACCACCCTGATATGATGTTCGAAGAGCGGTATATCAAAATTTTAATAAACCATAAACCATGGAAACAATTCACAGTCTTTTCAACTCATACATCCAGAAAACTCAGTACCAAAGGGTGGTAACACACTAACACAGTGAAAACTAAAGATTATTATCCAGTGTATTGAGCCTGACCATAGTAGAAAAATATCATCTAAATATTGTTTCCTCTCCTCGCCAGGCCTAAGCCTTCCCTATTCTCCATTGACATATCCCAGGCCTCCTGCCTTTCTGGCCCTCCCTCCAAAAGCCTGATCCCTCTCCATGATGCCCCCTTCTGCCCAAACAACTCCTATCCCTCTATCACTACCCCACACCATTCAGGACTTCCACTCCCCAAAACAAAATCCGGACTGCAAGACTTCCTGCCTCATTAATTCATTTGAGGCCTTCTCCCCCAGAATCGGGGCAACCACAGCACCCAGGCTCCACCCTGATACTTCACCTCAGCTTTCCCTCTAAAATCGGGAACTGTTGCAAGTACCGTGGCTGCCCTGATCACAGTGGGCACCTCCCTCTCCTCTCAGATGCCTGCAGGCTGTCTCAGAGACAGTCACGACAATGCGGCTCTCCAGAAGCCCGTGTCCCATTGCCCCTCATTTATTTCTTTTATTTAAAAAATGGTGGATGCAGTCTCCACAGCCCAACTCATTCATTTTTTTTGTTTGTTTGTTTTTTTAAACTTCTCACCTCCATTTGTTGCCTCTGCAGCCTAAAGAAAGCACAGTTCCTCTTAACCTTTCCCGCCACTGTGGGAAAGGACAAGCAACAAACCCACGAAAAAAAACAAATCAGCAGTCATGGCCACCCAATCTACCCTCCAGCCTCAGATAAAATTTGTTTATTTATTTCAATCTGGTTATACAGTGATACCTTGACTTATGGGTTTAATTCGTTCTGTGACCGAGCTCGTAACTCAATTTGCTCGTATATCAAATTGAAATGACAACTCAGGAAAGAAGATGGAAAAAGATATGGCATTGCTCAAGGACCAATTTATTGCTAAATTTAACTTTATCACTAAACTTTACTTAATCTTCTTCTTCTTTACTGACTTTTGCCTTTTTCGCCACACTTTCCTCGCTTTCACTTGCAGGGCGTTTCAGTAAAAACCTGTCGAAGGAGATTTGTTTCTTCCTCCCTTTCAAAATGTTTCTAAAATGAGTGACAAGTGTTGTTACACAGCCCCAATGCACGACTTGTTGCAACTTTTTCAGGGTGTTTCTTTTCAATAAACTCTGAAATTTTCTCCCACCTTTCCAACATTTCCTTGATCTCACTTGTACGGATAACCTCCTCTGCTTCTGGCTCCTCCGCATTAATTTCCTGCAAAACCTCTGTATGCTGCTGCCCCTGTAGCTCCTTTAAGTCCTCTGTTGTCAGTTCCTCATTGTGCTGCTCGACAAGGTCATTAACGTCTCCTTCATCCACTTCCAGGCCCATAGACTTTCCGATGGACACAATCTCCTCCAGCACTAACTCTTCAGGTTTGAATCCTTTGAAGTCCTTTTTGGGCACAACCTCAGGCCACAGCTTCTTCCATTCAGAGTTTAAGGTCCTCCTTGTAACACCTTGCCAGGCCATGTCAATAATTCTGAGGCCTGTCACGATATTGTAGTGATCCTTCCAGAACTCTCAAAGGGTGAGGTTTGTGTTCTCCGTAACCTCAAAGCAGCGCTGGAACAGGTGCTTGGTGAAGAGCTTTTTGAAATTTGAAATCACCTGCTGGTCCATGGGCTGCAGGATAGGGGTGGTGTTGGCTGAAAGGTAGAAGACCTTAATAAACTTCTTCAAGGATGTCGTCCTCAAGGTTTGGTGGGTGTGCAGAGGCATTGTCAAGGATGAGAAGGGCTTTCAGGGGTAGGTTATTTTCCAAAAGGTACTTCTTGACGGCAGGACCAAAGACCAAGTTTACCCACTGCACACAGAACTCCCTGGTAACCCATGCCTTTGGGTTTGCCCTCCACATAACATGCAGTTTTTCTTTAAGTATCTTATAAGGCTCTGGGGTTTTCAGAGTGATATACGAGTAGCGGCTTAATTTTGCAGTCACCACTCGCATTTGCGCACAGTGCAAGGGTTAACCTATCCTTCATAGGTTTGTGGCCTGGCATGCTCTTCTCCTCTGCTGTTATATACGTCCTCCTCGGCATCTTTTTCCAGAAGAGACCTGTCTCTTCACAGTTGAAGACTTGCTGGAGGATGTATCCTTCGGCTTCTATCAGTTTGGCAAAAGTTATTATAAAATCCTCAGCTGCCTTCACATCTGAGCTTGCTGCCTCACCATGCCTGACAATGGAGTGAATGCCAGTCCTCTTTTTAAAATTATCAAACCATCCCCGACTGGCTTTGAATGACTCTTCCGTTGCCTCGTCCGTTGATGTTTCCGGTGTCTGACTCACTAAATCGCCATAAATAACTCGTGCCTTCTCACAGATGATGCTCTTGGTCATGGAATCTCCTGCGAGCTGTTTCTCCGTCAACCACACCAACAGCAACTTCTCCATTTCTTCATGGACAGACGTCCGGAGCTTTGAAATAATCTTAATGCCATTGGCTGGCGTTATAGCCTTTATCGACTCCTTCTGTTTCAAAATCGTACATATCGTAGAAGTACCACGATCGTACTGCCTTGCCAAGTCAACAACACGCACACCTCACTCATGTTTTTCGATGATTTTGTTCTTTATATCCAAGGACATCATCCTTTTCTTCTTCTCAGCACTGATCTTGGCACTCACTTTGTTAGGATCCATGGTTGTTAAAACGACAAGATTATTCAAAACGCGATGTGAAAAGTTGAGGGAAAGCAAAGAATGACCTAAAAGATGTGCAGGTGCTACCCACGTGAACTGAATGCTCGCTAATGGCATAACTCGTAACTCAGATCTTGACTCACATCATAAAGCAAAAAATCAACCGAGCGACAGCTCGTATCTTGGAAAACTCGTAAGTCGATGCACTCGTAAGTCAAGGTATTTCTGTATTATGTTCTTATAATTTGTTTTTATTATTTCATCATTTTTAATGTAGACAAACATTTTTAATGTAAACGATCATCTTTAATGTAGGCAAACATTTTCAGCTTCTTGCCCTCATGTATTTATTTATTTGCTTATTTTAATAGACTTAGAAACAGCCTGCCACCCAGAAGATACCATTTGAAGGATGTACAATAAATAAGAATTATAACACAATATCATAAAAATAATACAGTACATTAAAATGATATAATTGACAGAAAGGAAAGCTTTCCCACACTTTTGGGAGACAAAAAACCCTAGCTTGACTACCTAGAAGTTATAATAAAACCATAGCCCATAGTCCTCGTATGCCTTGAGTATGCTCAGGATATTTCATTCTCTTCCAAATACTGATGACATCAGCAGAATGACTGTGCATATCCGATCAAGGAGAACACACCTCATGTACTTTGGAATGGAACTAATTATGAATTACATCAGAAACTGAGGGATGTCTAAAAACTGTGTGGGTTCTCCCGCAGCTTTTTTCAAACTCAGGATCGGATTAAATGCATTTATTTGAGCCTGTAATTGCATTGTTGTCAGACATTTTTTAAACCCTGGATGGAGATAAACAAGCTTATGGTAGGAGGCTGTGCTTTAAAAATAAAACCTCAGAGAGCAAATCTCTCCCTGAAATAAGTGTCAACGGTGAGGCAGACATCCATTTCTATTACTCTTTTCTAGTACTATTTTGTCATTTCTTTTTTTCGGTACTTTAGGAATTTCTTATAATCAGTCTGCCTTAAATCATTTACTCCTGACTATAAAACGGTTGAGCTATAATACCGGAGTTCCCCAAGAGACCATTCATTTCAGAAAGCAGAAAGTCTTGGGATCAAATTTAATTAACTGTTAGAGTTGTTTATCTATTACCATAGCACCATAATATAGAATGCTGAATTTTCTGTTTATCAGGCATTTACAAAATCTGCTCTCTTTTTGTGGTTTACTGCTATGCTGTAGTATATCTTGCTGATATTGAGTTATGACAATTTCATTTTCTCACATATGAATTCACTGATGTATTACCTGCATTCTTACCTCATAAGATTGATGTTCTATGTGATAGAAAACATAGGAATGGTGTGATGAACTGTCCTATATTTGTTAGGTAATTCCACTTTTTTGTATAAAATAATTGCTTTTTTGGCTATGCCCTGCAAAAGAAAAAAGATCCAATCAATTTCAATAGGACGTTAAGATGCATACATTTCTTAACAACATACATCCTAAATAGTTTTTCAAAATAGCATTTACAAACAGATTACTGAAACCCTGGAGAGGTGTAGTAAACTTTTCTTTACAACGAAAACTATTCCACATTAATGCCATCATTTTTCCAATTAACACTACTGGAGCAAAACTGATATATCTGTCCCCATATGTTTAGACTGATAAAGTGAATGGGGCACACACCAATATAGCCTTTACATTTAGCTCATGCCTTTTCATGTCCCAGATGTCATGCCCAAGAGGGCACCATGAGGCTAACTTGAAATGGTCGCAATGGTAGTTGTTATGGAAACAATAGATGAGAAAGTCACCTTGGATGCTTTAAGGTGATGCGCCCTTTTAGGCTCAGCAGAAACCTCGCCACTTGTATGGGTTTTAGGGGGTCTGCATTTGTTAACATGAATTCAGTTTGTTAGCGTGCCTTAAGAAATTTTGTATGTGCTAAATTGATTTAATATGCATTAACCAAGTTATTAGCACGTTAAGTCAATTAGCTTGCGTTAAAAATGACTAACACGTGTTAAAAATTGTTATTGCTATTAAAATAAATGCATGAAACCAACTGAAAAGTCTGAAAACCATGGAAAAAAAGCTGAAATTCTGCTAATGCCTGTCTAGGGCCAGTGCGACCATGAAGCGAACTAGGCAGTCACCAAGAGTGCTAGCCCTCGGGGGGTGGAGGGGGGACGCTATTGCCATTATAGCTACCTCTCTGGATCCTACAGTGGAGGCAATGGCTGAAAAACTGAGATGTGCTGCTTCCATCTCCTCCTATCTGCCGCTTCCGCCCCTCTCCGAAGCAGACATCTGGTTTACTCATTGCGTCACGGTTTTTGAGTCATTATTTATGCTGCAGGCCGTGAAGAGGGGCAGCAGTGGCAATGGGGGTGGAGGCAGTGGTAAGGGCAGCAAGATGGAGGATCTGTCTAAGGCATCTCCATTCCTTGCACTTGCCCTGTGCACATTCTTGGTAAGTTTCCTTGGTATGGAAGGAGGGACAGACTACTTCAGGGCCTATACACTCACATGAACTCATAGGCCCTGTGCTGATTTTCTTGGCAGCTCCAATCACTATTAGAATGTCTTCTGGGTGAGCCTGGTAACACTGAGCGAAGGAGGGGGGAAGAAAGAAAGAAAGGTATAAAAACAGGGGGCCCAATATTCAGTGGTACTTATCCAGTTAACAGCAGCTGCTAACCAGATAAGTGCTGTTGGCCATGATAGTCAGTAGCACTATCCAGATAGTGCAGGGGTGGTCTGGGGGTGGAGTCTGGGCCAGTGACATTCGAAGGGTGGGGCCCTAGGTGCCTACTGGGTGGGGGTGCATACCCGCCAGGCCCATCGAGGCAGGATGGCAGACTTACGATTAAGCCAGGAAAGAAGAGCACCCAATCTCTCAAGCTCAAAGTACCATGGCAAACCAGTTTAATCGTAGGTTTGCTATGCTATCTATGTGGGTCTGCCCTGGGGGTGCAGCACAGGGGGGCACCAGCAGCACAGGGGGGCACCCACCCATGGTAACGGGGTGCTTGGAAGGCCACTGGTCTGAGCAGAGTGGGAAATTATCCAGATAGCGGAGAACTACACCCCATTCTCCACTGACGGTCCCAACTACACTGGAATCACAGACTGCTTTAATGCTGTCTCGGACTGGTTGAGAACTCACAATCTGAAAGTGAACTGCAAAAAGACAGAAATGTTATTCATCAGAAAGGATCCAACCTTCATACCAACAGCTATCCTACGGGTAAAGGATGACAAAGTGATATCTAGGCATCACTTTGGACCAGCGCCTGAATATGGAAGCATATATAAATAATATCACTAAAAGCTATATACCTCAAAATCTGATCCCTCTGTCTTCTACGGCCCTTACTGGAACCCACTGACTTCCGCACTGTCATCCAGACTCTTATCATTCCTCACTTTGGCTTTGCTAACATCATTCTACATGGTCTACTAGACTACGCACTCCATCCCCAATAAATGGCCATGAACACTGCTGCTCAAACTCTTTACGGAGCACCCAGATATGAGCATGTGACACCTCTCCTAAAGCAACTGCATTGGCTCCCAATAGTTAGTTGCTTCAAGTACAAGGCCCTCCTAATGACATTTAAAATCCTCCACCACCTCTCTGCAACCTCCCTGGAAGAACTCATTCAATGGACACCTGACAATAGTTAGGAGGTCAAGCATGGGGGAACACACTTAGCATCCCCACCTTGACTAGAAAGAGCTCCCAATCTAGTAGGCAGAGAGCCTTCACACTATTTGCCCCTCTGCTCTGGAATGCCCTCCCTGCTCCAATCCATCTCAGCTCTGATCTGGCCTCCTTCAGAAAAGCAATAAAAACACATCTCTTCCAGCTACACCTTGAACATGTAGCATAGCTCATTGTTGACCCGCCTCCTTACCATTGCCCTAGACCCATCTGCACCTCATAGCCCTCCTATCATCTTGTAAATAGTTGCCCAGGTTTTACCCAAGTTATCACCTTTGTTGTAGTCTATTGACCAATGTTCATCTTGCTACTAAAGGCTACTGTTGTTATATCTGTTAAGTTTGGTTCATTTGTTCAATGTAAACATGTTCTATGTAATGAGTTGTTCTGCTGTAAACCGCGCTGATTTAAAATAGTGCAGTAAATAAAACCAAATAAATAAATAAATAACTTAAGCGCCACTAACAGCATCACTATCCATAAAATTTAGGAGAGCAAAAAGGTTGTCCTAAGCTATCCAGATAGCAGGATGAAAAATATTGCTATTTGGCTGGAAAGTGCCAGAGGTCAGCTCTGAATCTGGATATTTAACACCAATAACTATCTGGATACCGTCACTGAATATCTTGACTTTATTTAAACACTGTGGCTAGCATTTTAAAAAAATGACTACAATGGAGTTTAAATATTTCCCCAAGGGAATGCAGATGTGAGAGAGAGAGAGAGAGATAGAAAAAAATATTGGTAAGGTGATGGTAGCAGAGAGAGAGAGAGAGCGAGAGGCAGAAGGGATAGTAGAACGGGGATGTGGAGGGTGGGAGAGAAAGATTGAGAGAGTTATGCAGAGTCATCACTGTGAAAGGAAAAATACTATGATCATACTGCTGCTGGTAAGTCTGGAAGGGGCGATATCTAATTGTGAACCTTTCTCTGACCCAGAAAACTAGTCCTGGCATTTGTCACTAATAAGCAGAAGCTACAATGGCAGATGGCATAGACAGCTCCCATCCTCACTCTTTGATCTTGGTGGGGGAAAGGGGAAGGGGTGTCCCTGCCCCTGCTGATTCACACTCCCCAGGGTCAGCCCTGATCAAGTGGCAGGGTACTAAACCCTCAAGCCCCATAATATCAGTTCCCAGTTTCATGCAAAGTAGCCATAAAGGTGCATCTTCAGCTCCTGGTTCTTGGGGTTGGAAGGTTGGATGGGGATTCTTAGCCAAAAAGATCCAAGAAGTGACCTGACTCTCACCCTTCAGTGGTGGGGATTAGTATAATGGATACAGTATCCGTCAAACTGATTGACAGGTGAGATAAGGATGACTTAAGCCAATCAGCATTCACTTCCAGGTTAGGCCACTCTGCCCCTCCCATAGAAATGAATGGGATTATCTGTGTCTAAGCCCCACCCACCAGCATCCCCAGCAATGCCCCCTCCCAGCCCCAACCACACACTCCTAAGGATGATGTCAGCCAATCAGCGCTTATTTTTGGGTTATGTATATCCACAACCCGCCCCCTCCCATAGAAATGAATGGGGATATTTCTGCCCAAGCCCCACCCACACCACCCCCTCCCTCTCCCACCCCCAACCATACTCCTCTAAGGATGATGTCAGCCAATCAACACTCTCTTCCGTGTTAGACACTACCCACAACCTGCCTCCTCCCATAGAAATGAATAGGGTTAGCTCCATCCAAGCCACTCCCACCACCACTTCAAGCAATGCCACCTTGCACCACCAAGCACACCCCTAAGGATGACATCAGCCAATTAGCACTTACTTCCAGGTTAGGCCATTTCCCCCCCCCCCCACCCCCACTTCATCATCAGAAATTGCCCTGCTGCTTTCTGATGATTTATTTATTTACATTCTCTTATATACCGTGCTATTCTGCATCAGTGCGGTTTACATTGAACAAACTGAAATTACATTGAACAGGGCATTATAACTTGGAGATAACTATTTTACAGGGAACATGGGCTATGGAGGGTTAAGTGGCTTGCCCAAGACCACAAGGAGCACCTGTGGGACTAGAAACCCCAGTCCTTCCGGCCCAAGGTTGCTGTCCTCTAGTGGGATTTGAACCCCCGACCTTCCGGCCTGAAGTACCTTGCCCCAACCACTAGGCCACTCCTCCACTCCACATTCAGTTAGAGAATGATGTCAGCGTAAACAGTGTCTGACCCCAGAAATACAAGTGACTGCTTCCGGTAATGCCTCTAAAACTCGGATGCACTATAATAAAACAGAAAACAAAAAGGGGTTTTACTCTGTCTAAGGGGGGGGGGGGTTCTCACAAAGCAGTGCCACATTGCTTTTAGTGAAAGGTGTGTATTCCAATCCAGGACCGGCCCATTCACTAGGAGGGCTAGGCAGCCACCTAGGGCAGCAGACTTCATAGGCAACAGGCTATGTGCTTCGGCATATATGGCCTGCCACCCACCCATAGAAACATAGAAATATGATGACAGAAAAAGAACACATGGCCTATCTAGTCTGTCCTTCCATATCAACAACTACAATAGTCCACTTTTTTCCTTTAGAGATCCTCTGTGTTTTTCCCATGCTTTTTTGAATTCAGTTACTGTCCTCATCTCTAACTGAATTCAAAAAAAGCATGGGACAAAAACAGAGGATCTATAAAGGAAAAAAGGGGACTGTTGTAGTTGTTGATATGGAAGGACAGACTGTAGCAGCGAAGTGCAGACAATGAATAAATCCAGGAGTCAATTTACAAGGTCCAAGCCAATTTATTGTGCACAAGGCCCAGTTAGTCAAAGCTTCAAAAAGGACTGAGCAAAGTTCTTACAGAAACATATTCATTTATACATTTCTTTTCAGTTTGATACATGCAAACTTTCTATTGGCCCCAACACCCCCTGCGTTTGTCCAATCAGAGATCCCTCCTGGGCCTAGCACCCAGCTCCCTCCTCTAGGACTGTTCTAGCAATGGTGCAGTTTCTAGGTTTGGATACTTCTCTACTGCAAGGTCGTTTCTGGCTCTAGGAATGCAAGTATTGAAACATTTCTATTTTCACAGCACAAGAGAATAATGAAAGATTTATGCATTCATGAAAACTTCTTATTAAGCAGTTTAAAACAGTTTTCTCAAACTTTTACAGACTTTGGCTCTTTACTGAGATGGGGGTTGGAATCAGGGCCTAACTTACAGGCCTTTCACATTTGCAGACTATTATAGGCCACAGCCTGCCACATTCCCCCCTTTGATTATTCTCACCCGCTAGTGAGAAAGGGTGAGAATTAAATCACATATTAAACTTGCGTAACAGCATCATCTTGGGATATTGGGGAGTATTGCCCCATAGCCAATATTTTTGTAGCTGCCTTCTACAGTGTTATCAATAACTGAGGTTATCATGCGTAAGCAAAGGGGTAGGAGACATGGGAGAAACAAGCATACAGCTAATATGAGTAATACAATAAACACGAGGGTCTTCATACCACCTAACCATGAAAATGCTGAACCAAACCACCCATCAAGCTTCAGGCCATGCCAGGTCTGAACAGGCACATAAGCGTGTGTGCGCATTTGAGTAGCTATATCTTCAACAACGTGTCCATTATTATCAATCTGCAAACTTACTTAAATTAAACTTTCCACACACTCCACCTTCAGCTGCTAACAAATAATCTAGAGCTAAACAATTCTGATAAATAGCTGTACGCATTTGTGTACTCTGCTTAGCTAAAAGAGTTAGTGCTTTACTGGTTTCATTGGTTATTATTTCAACAACAGCTTGTAAGCGTATAATATGATTTATCATATACACAGGAGTACGATATCCCCATGTACCATCTTGCTCCCAAGTAGCAGGTCCATAGTATGAAATAATTCTCTCAGGTGGCCACTCCTCTTCCTTCCACTTGTCCCATTGGCCTATTTTCAAGACCTCTCGTTTCTGTCGACTCCTGTACATGGGAAAACCCAGTTGTTCTCCATGGGACGTAGGCAACAGGAAGAAGGAAGGTCGTATAGTTCCCAAGGCACATGCTCCTCCCCAGTGGTGAGGAAGCCTAGCATATGCTCGGGTTCCACAAATCCAGTACAGTCCAGGTGGTACTTGCCAGGAATTATAAACTGCTAGATTAGTCCAGATGCTGGCAAGATTAGGGAAACGAACTAAGGGGTTGGAGGGCTCCGAAGCATTGATTCCTGACCACCAGGACGTCTTCTTAGTGTTACTGTTGTAGAACTTCTGATTGAGACAGACCAGCTGTCCAACTTCCATAGCAAACTGTGGTCCAAAACGAGCAAAACACAAATTACCAACAATGGGGTGGGCCAGTACCCACTCACTAGTAGTCTGATGTAAATCAGTCTGATTATAAGGCATATAATAGTTCACTTCTTGTGCCTCCCAGGGCCATTGGTCTCCCATCTTATTCCCTCCACAGAAGAGGCAGTCCGAAATGCCCCGGCGAGCTCAATGAACAAGTTTTGGGAGGCATGAGGAATCTCAAACTCCGCTTTCATGGCTTCATAGAAAGAGTGATGTATTCGATAAGGTGCAGATGCATGTCTTAGTATTCAGCTGTATATGTATAAAAGTTCCAGGATCTACGCCTCCTCCTGCTATTCATAGTCCAAATCTGTACCCCTGCTTCCATTGGCTAGGGTTAAGTATGATGAGTCGCATTGGATTACAGGCACCTTTCTTAGGTTCTGGTAATTTCTTAGGTTCTGGTAATGACAATTTTTCCAAGGTAGCCACGAAATTATCTCCATCCCGTCCCATAGGCGCACCAGTCCAAGTAGCATAATACACGCATTCCCACTTGGGACAGTAGTAAGCATCTTTGGATAATGTACTGTAGACGGTTGGGGAAGATTTCCCAGTACACTTTCCCCATCCATATGCTCCTTCAGGACACATATATTGTGACATAGTGGGTCCTTCTAGCCCGTTTAATGAAGCTAAAAAGCCAGGAACAAAAGTAGAGCTGAGCTGTAAACAGAAGCACATGGCTCCTGGTTACCGTGGGAACCAGGCACAGAGGCAAGAGAAACGCCGGTGCTATCATTCAAGGGGTGAATCACAAGGTAATGCAGGACACCTGTTAGGGGGTGGAGTTGAGCACGGCCCCAGAATTCACCCTATTAAGGAAACTTCAGTGGAGCTTATGGAAGTAGGTGGAGACGGAGGTACAGAGGAGTTGGCTGAAGAAGCAGGAAGTGAGGCATATGAGCTGGAGAGAGAAGCTATTGAGAGCTACACTGAAGACAGCTATGCCCAGAGTAAGCCAGAGTCTCTATGGAAAGGAGAGACAGATTCCTTCTTGAGGAGAAAGAAAGAAACCCTGAGGCCAGGATATAACAAGGGCAAAGGAGATTGTCTGCAATATCCTGGGGAGCACCGGAGAGACAGAAAGCCTAGGAGGCAAGTGAAATGCTATGAGCAGGGCTTAGGTTGGGAACCTACAGCTATTCAAAAGCACCAGAGAAAACCTCCACCAGTAAGGCTGAAAGGTAAGCCAAAAGGCTTGAATATACTTAATTACAGTGACTGTCTGTACCCAGAAGGGTGGTGCTGGGAAAAGAATACTGAGCCTAATAATCTGTGTGAAAGCCAGTACTTGACCCAGGCATATCGAGTAAAGCCTGGAGCAGTAGGAAAGGGCGTGGCACCAGCAGTGCCGGTTCAAACATTTCCTTATGACCAGGAGGAATTGATGGACTGTGAACCAGAGAGTGTTGATACTGGAGAAGATATAGATATAATGGACTGTACATTATCTCTGGCCAATGGAATAATTTCATTGCGTTGAAAGCTTGCTTGAAAAGAGAGTACAGCACAGATAGCACGTGGAAACAGAGAGCTGTGAGGAAACAGCGTGGTTTTGTTTGAATGTTTGATTTCACCTTGGTTAATGCTGAAGAAAGCCTTTTTCTGTTAAGGAACTTTTGTTTGTCCAAATACCAGTAAATACCTAGATTGTGTTTTCTGTTCATGGTAAAATCCACCCCGGGAGGGGAAATAAAATCCTTTGTTGCTTAACCACTTTTTCCACAACTGCTCCTTATTGATTGAGTGAAAAGACTACATTTCCCAAGGGGCATTGCTCCAGGATCTGTGAAATAGCTGTTTCAATAGGGAAGAACCCACTCCCTTAACCTCTACTCGGGGGTTTAAGGAGAGCTGGTGACAATATTTATCATCATAGTAGTAGGCATGCTCCCAATATCCACACTTGTGATAGACATTTCTGTTGATCACCTCACAAGCATCAAAACTCAGGGTAACATGCTTCATGGGATCAGGAAGCTGTCGTGTGGCATTTATGAGGGCTCCATCCTCATCATTCCATCGTATCTCAAGTACATAATAAGAGGGGTTCTGCCGGGGATTGTAACAAGTCTTACTCTTCCCCTTCGTACAGATATTTAACTCTGTACCATTATATATACACCGGCTAACTATACCAGTGCAAGTATAGTAGGAATGATAAAGTAAAGTCTGAGTGACCTTCAGTCCAGTTCAGGTGGTAGTTATACAAGCTGCACAAGGGGGTAAGGCAAACGTCTTTTCCAGGAATCCCAGGACCATCACTCCCACAAGGCAATAGCGAAAGAACATTGTGATTACAGTCTTTGGAGGTCAACTGGAATATTGGGTACGATGAACTTGTAGAGTCTTTTCTTCTCTGCTTCGACTGCCACTCTTGCGTGACAGGGGTGGGATTGTAGATTCTGAAGATTCTTACAATGCTGGTTGTCTCTGCAATGTGAGTCGCAATGGAGTCTCAGGATCATTTACTGAAGTCCATTGACCAGGTTCAGGAGCAGCTGCCGGCTTCACTCGACTGTGATGGATCCAGGGTTCGAGTTCTGCGACTTTTACTGCAGTTGGGGTTGACAAGATGACAACATAAGGTCCCGTCCAATGCGGCGCCAGCGGGGTCTTTCTCCACTCTTTGATCCACACTGACACTCCTGGCTTGAAGGGATGCAGAGGCTCGGTTAGGTTGATTGGCAATCGATCTTGCACCCAGGTATGAAGACTCTGCAAAACAGAACCTAAAGCCAATAGTTCTTGTCTAGTTACTTCAGATCCTATTTGTTTCATATCTCCTCTAATTCCCTGTACAATGGGCGGATGTCGCCCATACAGAATTTCAAAAGGGGAAACTCCCAAAGACTTGGTTGGGGCAAAACGTATCCTAAGAAGGGCTATAGGGAGAACCCGGAGCCACTTTAGGTGTGTTTCTTGGCAAAACTTGGTCAACTGAGATTTCAGGGTTCTATTCATGCGTTCTTCCTTCCCTGAACTCTGGGGTCTATAGGCAGTGTGCAGCTTCCATTGTATCTGTAGAGCTCAAGCTAACTGTTGAGTCACTTGGGACACAAATGAGGGTCCATTGTCTGATCCTATAGTCAATGGTATTCCAAATCGAGGAATAATCTCATGGAGCAGTATTTTAGTGACTTCTCGAGCCTTCTCAGTTCGGGTGGGGCAGGCTTCTACCCACCCAGAAAATGTGCAAACTAGAACTAACAGGTAGTGATATCCGTTTGCTCGTGGCATTTCAGTAAAATCTACTTGAATATCACTCATGGGGGCCACCCCTACTGACTGAACTCTTGGAGGTGGAACGGGACCTTGCCTAGCATTGTTCTTGGCACATGTCAAACATTGCTGTGCCACTGAAGTAGACAGGGGTCCTAGTAGCGAGATGCAAAAATGGGGTCTTAGGGCTCTTTCCATGGCCGTTTTCCCATAATGTGTGGCCTGATGAAAAGCATGAACAAAGGCTGGCCCTAATGCTTCAGGAATGACTGTAGGACCTGGAGGTGAGCTACCCTCTGGAGGTGGCAGCACTATCCAACCTTTTTCTGTTAGGATCCCTCCCTCCTTTTCACAGAAATATCCAACTCTTTTGTAGTGTATCAGGGAGCCCATGAGCTAAGGGGCACAGGGAATAAGGCTGCTTGCACTGAAGTGTCTTGGGTCACAACTCATCCAGTTGTGGCTGCTTTTCGGGCAGTGGCATCAGCAAACCTATTTCCTCGGGTAACTTCTCCTGCTCCTGCCTGATTTCCTCGACAATGCATGACTGCAACTTGCTTAGGGGCCCATACAGCATCTAATAATATCAATATTTCGGGCCCATACCTAATGGACTTGCCTCCTGAGGTAATCAACCCTCGTTCTTTATACAAGGCTCCATGTGCGTGCAAAGTGGTAAAGGCATACTTGGAATCTGTGTACACATTTAAACGGAGTCCTTCTCCTAATGTCAGTGCTCTAGTGAGAGCTATCAGTTCAGCCTTCTGTGCTGAAGTTCCTGGGGCCAGAGCTGAGGACTCAACTACCAGATCAAGGGTCACCACTGCATATCCAGCACAACAATGCCCATTGATGACAAGACTGCTTCCATCTACAAAGAAAGTCTGTTCAGGGTTCTCCAAAGGGACATCTGTTAAATCTGGGCAACTTGAAAATACAGTGTCCATAGTTTCTAAACAGTCATGATCAGGGGGCCCAGGACCAATTGGGAACAACGTAGCAGGATTCAGAGCTTGACTAACTTTTAACTGTATTTGGGGGTTTTCGCACAGCATACTCTGATATTTCAACATTCGTGAATTCGTTAGCCAGAAACTTCCCCTTCCTTTGTGTTCCATGAGGGTCAGGACAGAGTGCAGTACAGTCACTTGAAGATTCTGTCCCAGAGTGAGCTTGTCTGCTTTGCTCACCAAAAGGGCTGTTGCTGCAACAGCTCTCAAACAAGGGGGCCAACCTCTTGCTACCACATCCAACTGTTTTGACAAGTAGGCTACTGGCCGTTGCCAAGATCCAAGAGATTGAGTCAGTACTCCCAACGCATTTCCTTGTGACTCATGGACGTAGAGATGGAAAGGTTTCTGGACATCTGGGAGACCCAGAGCTAGTGATGACATCACAGCGCTTTTCAGAGATCGGAATGCTGCATCCTGTTCAGGCCCCCACTCCAGTGGAGACTTTTCCATTCCTTTGGTAACTTGATACAATGGTTTTGCTAGCAGCGCAAAATTGGGGATCCATATGCGACAGTATCCTGCGGCCCCCAGGAAGGCTCTTACTTGCCTCCTGGTGGATGGAGTGGGAATACTTCAAACAGCTTCTTTGCGTTCAGGTCCCAAGCGTCGAATTCCACTGGACAGCTGAAACCCTAGGAATTTAACTTCAGTTTGACATAGTTGCGCCTTAGCTCGTGAGACTTTATATCCAGCCTCGTTCAAAAGGTACAGAGGTTCACTGGTGGCTTGTAGACATTCACTTTCTGAATTGGTGGCTATGAGCAGGTCATCCACATACTGAAGGAGAACCCTTTGTCCTGGGTTCACTGAGTAACTTGAAAGATCTTGATTCAGGGCAGCACTGAAGAGAGTGGGTGAATTCTTGAATCCTTGAGGTAATCGAGTCCAAGTGAGTTGGCCCCGCCTTCCTGTTGTGGGGTCTTGCCATTCAAAAGCAAACAAAAGTTGACTGTTGGGGGCTAGGCGTATGCAGAAAAAGGCATCTTTCAGGTCCAGGACAGTGAAATGAGTAGCCTCAGTGGGGATCAGTCCCAAGAGAGTATAAGGATTTGGTACCACTGGGTGTATAGTTTCAACTGCATCATTTACCCGCCTTAAATCTTGTACTGGGCGGTAATCCCCTGTCCCAGGTTTCTTGACTGGGAGAAGAGGGGTGTTCCAAGGTGACTGGCACTCCTTGAGAAGTCTATACTTCAACAGTTTTATCAGATGGCAGTGGATTCCTTCAATGGCTGGTCGGGGAAGAGGATACTGCTTCACATGTACTGGTTCCGCTCCTGGCTTGAGGGTGACAATGACAGGGGCTATGTTCTTCGCTAGGCCAGGTGGATTATTTTCTGCCCATACTTCAGGCGGGGCTATAAGGTTAGTGGGTATACAGGAAGTGGTTGACTTGATTGGAGGTGTACTATAGAACCGCCACTCTTCTTCTCGGGGAACAGTTAGCACCATCAATCCAGCAGGCTTTGGGTTCACAGTCATTTGCATTTCTCCCCCTTCAGCAAAGGATATTTATGCCTGAAGTTTTGCAAGCATATCTCGGCCCAGAAGTGGAATAGGGCACTCAGGCATATACAAGAACTGGTGCGTTATCTTCTGTCCCCCTAGTTCACACATACGGTTCTACAGGAATGGCTTGGTGGCCCTGTTCCCAGTGGCCCCAACAATGGTGACAGATCGAGAGGAAAGAGGAGCCACTGGCTTTGCCACCACTGAATGTTCTGCTCCGGTATCTACCATAAAGTCCATATATTGGTCCCCTACTTTCAAACTGACCATAGGCTCCTGGGGACCCAGGGTGAACTTGGAGCCCGGTCTGGCCTAGTCTTCATCCACTTCATCCATGTCATAGCCCATTGCTACTACCACTCTCTCAATGGCTTCTTCTCTCTCTCGCTGGAACTGTGCTTGGTTCATTCCTCCACGATTCTGAAATCGGCCTCCTGTTCTCCAGGGACTCCCTCCTCCCCTCCTGGGGGTGGAGTCAAGATGCGAGCATTCATTTCTCCAATGTCCTTCTTCTCTGCAATGGGCGCACTGATTTTCACCCAGTGGAGGCCTGCTATTTCCGCGGCCTCTTCCACGTTCTCTGGTTCTTTGGTTAGGAAAACCTCCTCCATGTCGTTCAACTAAAGCGGCAGCAAGAAGATCTGCTTTGTTCTTCATCTTTCGTTCACTTTCTCTGTCACGTTCATTTTCACGATTCACAAATACTTTCTGAGCGACTTCCATTAACTGTGCTGTATTCATGCCCGCAAATCCATCCAGTTTCTGCAATTTTCGTTTTATGTCTCTCTGGGACTGACTAACAAAGGCTGCATTTACCATGCGCAAATTCTTCTGAGCGGCAGGATCGTATGGGGTATACAATCTATAGACTTCAGACAACCGCTCATAAAAGGCCGCTGGGCTCTCATCTGAACCCTTGATAACTTCAGATACCTTCCCGATATTCATGGCCCTCTGGCCTCCCTTCCCAGGCCCGGCGAAATCGCGTTAGGGCCGCTGCCCCCCTGTCATCATTCGGGTCCCATCTAGGATCTTCATTCGGGAAAGCTGCGGCAGCTGCTTGTGGGAGATTCATTTCCCCCCCTCTACGGGATTCTCTTCTAACCAGCGGATGGCTGCTTGCACAATCCGCGCTCGCTCCTCAGTAGTAAAGAGAGTGGACAGGAGCTGGTGACAATCGGCCCAGGTAGGCTGATGAGTTTGCATTATACTAGACATTACATTACATTACAGACACTTTTCTGACCAGGACATTTCCCAACTGATATCCAAATGTGACTAATGTATTTCAATCTTCTGTAAATAGTTAGCTAGCCTATGTAGTTGTACCTTGTTATTCCCAAGTTTTCAAAAACCCTGTTACTTGTAAAATGCATTACAGTTCCTTGTATGTATATGTTTGTTCCATGTAAACCGCGCTGGTGACAATAGTGTGGTATATAAAAGATGTTAAATAAAATAAATTAATTAATTAATTAACTCTGTCAATTCCTGGGGTTTTGCTGTATAGGATGCATAATGCGTTTTCCAGTTTAATAAATCAGTAGTGGAAAAAGGTACGTAGACTAGACTGGTTGGTCCTGGTGCCATCTGGCCCTGTTCAGTTAGGATAGGTACGCCAGGCACTTGACGCAATGGCATTAGGCGCCCTGCTTTCTCCTTTTTCTTCGGGGTTATACTTCTTAAATCATACGGCTCCCGGGTATAAGCTTCCTTGGTTGGTGACCCTGAATTGGCAGGAGAGCCTCCACTTTACATCTCGTCGGAGGACCCTGGCCCTCCCGACGTACTTGGGCCAGACTCCGGGCTATCGCTTGGGGAAGTGGGCTTCTTTTGCTGCTGCAGCGGTAATTGCTGAGGTACCTCATCAGGTTCCGCTTCAGGTAGCGGAGCTGGGGGAACTAACCTATGTGGGTACTGGGGTAAACGGGCCAGGATTTCTGCGGACTCTGAGGTGGAATACACAGGCGGCTTCCTCTCCTCAACCTTCTGGGTCCCCCTAGTGGCTGCTACTAATATTCTACACTGTTCCTCATAGCAGCGCTTTACCCAAGAAGGCTGCCTTTCACAACACCCAACCAGGAATCTATGTAGGGGAACTGATCAGGGTGCGCTTTTTGTACAAGCTGATGAATACGAGAAACTATTTCTACATCAAAGGTGCCCCCATGGGGCCATGAAGTAGCTAACACAGGCCACTCCCTATCACATAACATTCTTAATCTAGACGGAGACATTCTTATGCCGTAGTCTCCTGAAAATCCTTTACAGAAATTCGTGATCATACATTCCAACGGAGTTTGCATGGACTCCGTCCCTCCCATAATCGTAATGGCGTACACGTAACGACATACAAGACAACAAACAGTAAGGGTAAGTAGTATGGCTGTAGGTAAGGGGTCCGTACAGCCTACAGAACACTGAGGGGAACAAACACCACACGCTTCCTCCTTTTCGCGACCTGGGCGCGGTCGCCCGGCCAGGAACTGCGCTACTCAGGAGTCCGCTCTCGCTCGGTCTGTGTCTCAAGACCTCTCAACCACACAATCACTCATATCAGTACAAGAAATCATTTTTCAAAATGCCCAAGGTTTTCTGACTAACTGACTATTCCCAACCAAAGGGTCAGTGGCTTCGGCTTCTGCTAACCCTTATGCGGAGCGTACTAGGACCGCCCTTATGAGAGGTGATCAGGCTCTCTTGTCTCGCGCACTCATGCGAGATTTTCCCAGTAAGTCTGTACCAAATCAGTCTCGCGCACACATGCAAGACTCTTTCCCCAGGCTTCACTGACTTTTAAACAAGAAAATGTCTACTCACCGGATCCGGTTCCCGATACCAAACCAGTTCTTGGGTTGGATCCTGGACTCCCCTCGGGTTTGGAGGTGTTGGCCGGCCGGACCCAGTGGCCCGCCGAGGCAAGGTGGAACCCTCTCCGATACAAAGGGACCGGCGGCGCCTGAGGTTTCCCCTGCGGTTGGACAGACACGGTTCCGACCGGGCCAACCTGGAGGCGAATTGCGTGGAATATTCGCTTGACTACCATTCACTATCCGCACATTCCCGGCCAATGCACCAAGAATATGTAGAAGCGAAGTGCAGACAATGAATAAATCCAGGAGTCAATTTACAGGGTCCAAGCCAATTTATTGTGCACAAGGCCCAGTTAGTCAAAGCTTCAAAAAGGACTGAGCAAAGTTCTTACAGAAACATTCATTTATACATTTCTTTTCAGTTTGATACATGCAAACTTTCTATTGGCCCCAACACCCCCTGCGTTTGTCCAATCAGAGATCCCTCCTGGGCCTAGCACCCAGCTCCCTCCTCTAGGACTGTTCTAACAATGGTTCAGTTTCTAGGTTTGGATACTTCTCTACTGCAAGGTCATTTCTGGCTCTAGGAATGCAAGTATTGAAACATTTCTATTTTCACAGCACAAGAGAATAATGAAAGATTTATGCATTCATGAAAACTTCTTATTAAGCAGTTTAAAACAGTTTTCTCAAACTTTTACAGACTTTGGTTCTTTACTGAGATGGGGGTTGGAATCAGGGCCTAACTTACAGGCCTTTCACATTTGCAGACTATTATAGGCCACAGCCTGCCACAAGACCAGATAGGCCATGTGGTCTTTTTCTGTGTCCAGCCGCACCACCCTCCCCCAGTGCTGAACCGCAATGCTGCCTCCACCCCTGCTGCTGATTCTGGCAGCGGGTGGCTCAGCTCAGCAGCAGCAGCAGCAGCAGCCCGCAGCAGGCCATGTGCTGGCAGAAACCCTTGGGTCATCCCTGTTCCAATCTGTTTAGAACTGATTGTTAAAAATATACCTTTGGTAGCAACAGGAACCTGCACTTATTTTTTTTTTAATGTGCAGTCTTTAGTAAGATACAAAAGTGCAGCCTGAAAATAAAACTTTTCAAATGTGGCGTTGGCACAAAGCATTTGTTAGAATAAATTGTATTTATTTATTTAGCGGCTTTTCTATTCCGCTATATCTCCAAGTCACAGTGGCGTACATTAAACAAGATTAAAAACTTTAACTTTACATAGAATGTAGTTAGTGAAAGTAACAATTAACCAAAGATAACTAATGATTACTTTACATAGAACTTAGTATGGAAGTAAATAGTCATAGTTAAACAGACAGTATATAACAAGTGATTCATGGTGTGCGACGTGAAAATAGTAGTGGGAATGTGGATATTTATACTAAGTGATAACGGGGGAGGTAACATGAGTCCTAGATGGTTGGTGGAAGAATCAGCTATCCATTAAGTGTCTGATCCAAAGTGCTCTAGGAAGAGGTAGGTTTTTAGTTTACGCTGAAACTCCTCAATGTCTGACAAGGGTGTGTCTCTGGGTGGGAGGGAGTTCCAGCTGGAGGATGCATAGAGGAGAAGGCTCTGCTGGAGGTGGTGAGGTTGGAGCTGGAGACGAGGCTGGGACTGCTAAAAGGTTGTGGTTGTTTTTTCTCCTTGATCTAATCTTGGGTGGTTTGAGGATTAGATACTGCAGAATGTCCGCTGAGAGATTACAGAGGATCTTGAAGACAGTGAGGGAGATTTTGTACTTAACTCTCAAGTGGATGGGCAGCCAGTGCAGCTGATTCAGTATAGGGGTAATGTTTGCTCCAGAGCAGAGCCTGTGATTATTCTGGCAGCTGTATTCTGTGGGAGTTGAAGAGAGACTATAGTGTTTAAATATAAAACAGACTTTCTTTCAGCATGGGGTGGATGTGTGTTTGATTCAATTAGCACCCCATTGTTAGAGAGAGGGAGAGAAAAAAGTGTTGTTCATGTAAAAGCGGAGACTTGGGTTCACATCCCACTTAAGCTTATTTTGTGGCTTTGAAAAAATTCAATAGAGAAAAAAAAAGAGGCATAGAAACATGATGACAGAAAAAGACCACATGGCCTATCTAGTCTGTTCTTTCATATCAACCCCTACAACAGTCCCTTTTTTTCCTTTAGAGATCCTATAGAAACATAGAAACATGCCCATGTGAAAGTACAAAACTTAAAATGACATGGCAACATGTGATTTGCTTTGAAAAATTCAATGCAGAGGAAAAAAGAGGCATGTCTGAACATACCCATGTGACTGTAGAAAGAATAGGTGGTACTTTAAAAGACATAGGATTTGTGGAATAAATCCATTCTGAAGATGTTAGCAAAATTAAAAGAATATTCAAAACATGGAAATCATGAAGGAAACCTTATTGAAGAGCATTTACTATGACACAAAAGCAGTAGGGAACTTTGGGGACATAAATCCTCTACTTCAAGCTGCTAAAAGGCATGATAAAATAGCAGAAAAGATGTAGCCAGATGGGTTACAAGACAAGGTGCTTATACTTTACACAGACCTGCAAGACAATCATGTGAGACATGGATATGCAATGGCAAACTAATTTAGTTGATATGTCTGCGTTATCCTATTATAGCAACAGAGCTTTCAAACTTTATGCTCCATCCCTCTGGAACTCTCTGCCAAACCCCATCAGGAACAACGCTGACATCACATCATTCAAGAAACAGCTGAAAACAATCCTATTCTGTGAACATCTCTGAACAGAAAAACCACCCTATCCGCATGAACTAATACTTAGATACAGCAGAAGCGTACATGTCTATGTCCACCCCAAATCTATAAATGTTGCCCCCTGGTGACGGCCCTACCCTTTAAAGTATTGCCCCCCCCCCTTTTTGTTATGTTACACCGCTTTGACCCGGTGAAAAGCGGTATATAAATGCAGTTAAATAAATAAATAAAATAAATTATAACCATAGCTACAAATAACAGTGGTAGACAACCTTTCAAAATATGCCTAGGTCATGAATTTAAAAACAAAAACCAGTCATGAAGTTGCTTTTTACAAAATTCAACAGCATTTCATCATTTTGAATTAAATCTTCAGAATACATTTCTGAAATGTTTTCAAAAAGCAACCCTTCACAGCGGTGATGTAAGAAAAATACACAGTAATAGCCACAAGCCTTGGACAGTGGATGCTGTAACTGCCTGTTGTGATATAAAACCGCTTTACAATGTTTATTGAAAAAGCTCATAATGCTGTTAGGAAAGAATAAACTATCCGGGGGTTGTCCATAAGAATCAACAAATTCCCCTGTTCCATCTCCACTCACATAGAGGGCTAACCAGTGGTCTCCAGGTAGGTTGTGCTTCCTTGATACTGTATTTGTACATCAGCTAGACAGTCACTGGGCAGCATGTCTAAAAAGGATTCTGCAACACAGGGGTCCTTCTTTAAAATATGAAAGATCTGCATGGTGTTTATTTTCACGAATGGCCAAAAAGAACATTCCTTCTATGATTAATTTCTATCACATTGTCAAAAAACCCATAAACATTCATTTTCACTGTGTAGGGTAAAGCTCTGGCAAAACATATTTCAGTCCACAGGTTACCAGTTTTAATCAATGAGTCAGTGGTCTGCACACTCCTGATCGGGCAAAAGATCAAAGTCCAGCAAGGTATAACTTTTGTAAAACTCCCGACGATCAATCAGCAATGCACTGTCTTTCATCAGTTGCATATATTCTCTCATACAACTTCCATTTTCAAAATCAGGTTGAAGAGGTTTCCTGGGTACTTGCTCACCATTCACATACAGAGCGGCAAAATTAATATCATAATGTTAAAAAATGAAGGGGTTTTTAGCATAACTACCGCTGAAAGCATCATTATCCACAATCCCAGCACAATGAGCTTTGGTAACTGCCCCAAAAAGAGATTTTCCTGGTTAGTCACATGGGCTCCGGTGGTATGCTAAACACCTTCAGCCCCACATGGTTTATAGCACACTTGAAGTTTGCTTTCAGCAGAGCTTCCGCATGTTCCAAGCACACTCCAGGGGAAACTAACTCTCTTTACAAAGAAGGCAGAGTTTACGATAAGGAGTTTATAACTTTCGTCGGCATCACTGCTCATTAAAAAGAACGAGTTTTTGTTGCAGGTTAATTTAATTTTGAGATCCACTTCATTAATCAGTAGCTTTTCTTGAAAAAATAGATCACTATGTAAATGCCCAAACAGCTCTACCTTGTGGCTAGAGGCTGTAAATTGGGCCCTTTTAGTAAACGTACGTTGCGAGATCCTATACCTCTCACATCATGCTGACTGGCTGTGTCTTTGTAAAACAGACCACTTTTAAACTGTGATTTGAGAGATTCTTCACCATAATTGAGGAGCAGCTCTATGAGGGCTCTGTAGGTATAGCAGTTGTTGCTCTGGCTAATGATTTGGTCACCCAGGGTGACATCCAACTGGCTAAAAATAGATGTGATCGGGTAGTTCACCATCGCTACTTTGGTGCTGCATTAATGTCTGAGCCACTTTCTTCCACAATATTACAGGTCAGGTACAACAGAGTGCTATTTAAATCAATGTAGTCTTCACCATGACCAGCGATGTAGAAGTCTGAAGAGGCTGGTTCCGACAATGCTGATAGCAGAGATATTTCCACATAAATGCTTTTTTGATAATGGTTTGGGTCGGGGCTAATTGAAAAGGCCCAATTCCAATTTAACACATTCTTCAGAGCTGTGGTGTACAAAAGCCACAGTGTTTTTTAGAATATATTTCACTTCCTAGAGCGGGAGTGTCTCTTCTTAGATTTGTGGTTATGCTGCTGAAGCTTGTCACCCTCGAGTTTTTTTTCTTTTAAAATGTTTGAAAGGTCCTTGCAGTAACCCCTGAGACTTGGTTCTCTTTCTTTTAACAGCTCTTCTAATCACAGCCAGTGACCCTGCCTGATCTGTAGAATGGTTCATTTAGAAACATAGAAATATGACGACAGAAAAAAAACACATAGCCTATCTAGTCTGTCCTTCCATATCAACGACTACAACAGTCCCCTTTTTACCTTTAGAGATCCTCTGTGTTTGTCCCATGCTTTTTTGAATTCAGTTACTGTTCTCATCTCTATCACCTCCACTGGGAGACTATTCCACGGATCCACTACTCTTTCTGTAAAAAAATATTTCCGCATATGACTCCTGAATCTATCCCCCTTCACCCTCATCCCATGTCCCCTCGTAGCAGAACTTGATCACCTCTATCCCGCCTTTCCTCTAAGGTGTACATATTAAGATCCTTAAGTCTGTCCTCATATGTTTTATAATGAAGACCACTAATCATTTAAGTAGCCACCCTCTGCACCGACTCCATCCTGTTCACATCCTTTTGAAGGTGCGGTCTCCAGAATTGCACACTATACTCCAAATGAGGTCACACCAAAGACTAATACAGAGGCACTATCACCTCCTTTTTTCTGCTAGCCATTACTTTCTGTATGCACCCAAGCATCCTCCTAGCTTTTGCCGTCGCCCTTTCTGTTTAGCTACTTTAAGATCATCAGACACAACCACGCCTAGGTCCCGCCCTTATTTAGAAGGGCCACTGTGACATAACTCATAATATCTTTGGCAATGTTTTTTATAACACCTTTCATGTGTGGCTTAATAATTTCAAAACCGCTTCTCAAAAGTAGTATAGCTTTTCTAAAGAGACTACGAAATACACCACCTACGCCAGTGCCGTACATGACTGGGCTTCATGATATCCAGAAAGTCCATAGTTGGCTTGTGTTGTGTAATAATATTTGTATGCATACAAAGCATATGTCTCATTTTGCTACAAAATGAGACATATCTGTTCTGATCCGTCTTTATTCCAAATGTGATGGTGTTGATGTGCTGTTGGTTCACAGGGACATAGTGTGGCTTCTCATAAGTGAAGGTGATAACCTCAAAAACCCTTAGTTGGAACATAGCACAGCAGTGGTACAAAATGGTCAACATTATTGGCACCCTTGCATTTTAGGTATGTTGTGTACAATATCTTAAGAATTAATTGGACATATTCCAACTGCATGTCATTATAATATTTTAATAGTATTTTCAAAGGTACACAGGGAAAACAAAGATGTCTGTGCAACAAGATTTAGTAATTTCTGAGAAAAAAAACCAAAATATGACCTTGACAGGATTAATGGCACCCTTCACTAATATTTGGTTGTACAACACTTGGCAGTAATGACAGACTCCAAGCGTTCTTGTAGCCATCTATACGTTTTGTAAATCTGTTTGCTGGTAGTTTCCCCCACTCTTGAACTGCAATTTGTTTTAGCTCATGAATGTTTCCAGGATTTCTTTTACCAATGGCAGATTTCAGCTTTTTCCAAAGGTTCTCAATTGGATTGAGATCAGGACTCACTGCTGGCCAGTTGAAAACAGTCCATTTTTTCCTTTTTAACCATTCTTTTGTACTTTTGGATCTGTATTTTGGGTCATTATTCTGCTGGAGGACCCATGACCTTTGACACAGGCCTATCTTTTGAAACTAGGTAGTGCATTTCGCTTCAAAATATCTTGGTAGTCCTCTGACTTCATGATTCCTTTAATACATTCCAGTTCGTGAGGCAACAAAACAGCCCCACAAAATTATGGATCCTCCATCATATTTAATTGTAGGAAGGGTGTTTTTTTTCCTTATAAGCTTCATTTCTTCGCTGTAAATGTATCACGGGTTTGCATTGGCAAAAGCTCAAGTTTGGTTTCATCTATCCAGAGAATATTTTCCCAGAAGGATTGTGGTTTCTTAAGATAGGTTTGGGCAAAGATCAGATGTGCCTTTCAACGTCTCTCTGAGCATTGGGATCCTCCTTGGTCTTTTCCCGTGAAGTCCTTTTTTGTTTAGTGTATGGTGTATGGTGCAGGTTGAAACCATCCCTCCAGATTGCTCCAGGTCAGCCTTAAACTCTTTAGATGTTGTAAGTGATGTTTTTCCAACAGTTCGCAGTAACCCTCAAAGACTTCTTGGATTAATTTTCCTCTTCCTACCAAGTCCTGGGAGGCTCTTGACAGTTTTGCAATCAGAAAACGTAATAACATTGCGAATTGTAGAAACAGGAATTCCATGGTCTTTGGAGATGGCCTTGTACCCCTTTGAAGTTTGATGTAAAACCTGACAGTTTGTCGTTATGGTCGTTATGTTATGATGTAAACCGCGCTGATTCTAAATAGCGCGGTATATAAGAAACTGTAATAAATAAATAAAATAAATAAATGTTTGGTGATAATGGCTTTTCTAATGGTCTCAGGCAGCTCTCCTGTCTTCACCATTGTGAAAATCCAACAGTGAGTGATTGTGGCCATTTTAAACATTAGAGCCATCATTCACTGGTTGATTCAAGTCATGTGAGTATTGACAATTGATCACAGGTGCATCTAATTTTACTGCAATGGGAATGTGGTTCTTCTGTTCAAACTGATTTGAATTGTTTATAAGGATGCCAATAATCATGTCCTCACAAAAGAAAAAGAGGAACCTATCAATCTACAAATTTTTGTTGGAACGCACGCCTGGAAGGAAGGAAGAAAAACCTCCCCTTCTCGTAGCGTGTTGCTCCGTTTTTATCTTAAAGTAAAATTTAGGGATTTACCCCTAATAAAGGATCGAGGGACCACAACCCTCAATACCAACCAGTAATTAGTAAGTTGCAAAAAGAGTACTTAGCTTGAGGTTGTTCTTTTCTGACAAACGTCTCAGGTATCCCCCGATGGTAAACCAGACAAGGTCTTCACTGTTATTATTGAGCATTCATACTCACAGCCACCCAAGCACTGCAGTGCAGGCGCAGCTATTAGACCAGTCGGCGTCACTAGACATTATTCCATATAACGCAGAAACCACTGTCCAATATGGCCTCCTCCATACAGACACTAGAGAAACCTCGAGAGTCCACTCAAGCTAGTTCCCAATAAACAGCTTCACATGAGCATAACTGGTAACCCAACGTTGTAGTGTTTCAAGCCTCCGTTATTCCCGGCCCTTGGGAGCGACAGTGGCTCCATCTATCGCCACCTTTTTTATGGCGGAATTTGAAACCAGATTTGTTTATCCATCTCCATGGTTTCAGTGGATACGAATGTGGACGAGGTTTCTTGATGACATCTTCTTTTTTTGGATTGACACAATCGATTCCTTAAATTAGTTTTTTGTATGGATAAACTCTTTATCAGAAGATCTCCAATTCACACCCGTTGTTAATAGGAGTGTAATGGATTTTTTAGACATACGTCTGATTAAAGAGGGGCCGTCTATAAGATCTACTTTATATCGGAAAAGCGTTCAGCGAAATACACTGCTACATTATCATAGCTACCATCCCGGCCCCCTGAGACGGGGTTTACCTATAGGCCAGTTCATTAGATTGTGCCGTTTGTGCTCCACTTTGGAAGATTTTAAGATACAAGCAACACATTTGAAGCAACGATTGTTGGATCGCGGTTATCCTCAGCCCATAATTAACCGTGCTTATCATCGAGCTCGATTTAACCATAATGAATGGTGGGAGACCCCGACATCGGTGCCAGCTGGTTCCTTGTCTGATTCTGATCCCCCTTTTGTAGGAATATTACCATATATGCCTGGTACGTCTGATGTCATGAAAATTATTAAATCTCATTGGTCTGTCCTATCGATTCATCCTGCATTTAGGAAGTCATTGATGTTTGGACTCCAACGGGGCAGAAACATTGCTGACTGGATAGTACATCATGGAAGACAATCTCAATCAATGATGGGGGATCTTCCTGTTGGACATTTTAGTTATTTGCAGTGTGATTTTTGTGCTTCTACGCTTGAAGGGACCTCCTGGGAACATCCTTTGTTTCATCGTTGGTACAAAAATAAATTTGCTTCAACCTGTTTGACGTCCTTTGTAGTCTATATAGTAATTTGTCCATGTTCTCTGATTTATGTGGGGAAGACATCCCGGAATATGAAGAAACGACTCCAGGAACATCGCTCTCGAATTACTAGGGGGTTATTACAGCCCCACTAGTACCTCATTGTCAAGAGCATAATCATAGTTTTCAAGATTTAAGATGGCGAGTGATCGACCACCTCCCGCCCCATACTAGGGGAGGTGATCGACATTTTCGTTTAAGTCTCCGGGAGAAATTTTGGATCTACTCATTGAACACCTTTACTCCTCAGGGTTTGAATTCTAATGTAGAATGGTGGTCAATTATTTGAACTAACATCTCAATGTGATCCATGCCTATTGGCTACCAACCGGTCATGTGATTCCTATTCGGATTTAAAAGGCAGTGTTGGGTGGTAGCACCTATGAGCGATAGAGTTTGAAGAAGGGCCGGGAATAACGGAGGCTCGAAACACTACAACATTGGGTTACCAGTTATGCTCATGTGAAGCTGTTTATTGGGAACTAGCTTGAGTGGACTCTCGAGGTTTCTCTAGTGTCTGTATGGAGGAGACCATATTGGACAGTGGTTTCTGCGTTTCATATATGGAATAATGTCTAGTGACGCCGACTGGTCTAATAGCTGCGCCTGCACTGCAGTGCTTGGGTGGCTGTGAGTATGAATGCTCAATAATAACAGTGAAGACCTTGTCTGGTTTACCATCGGGGGATACCTGAGACGTTTGTCAGAAAAGAACAACCTCAAGCTAAGTATTCTTTTTGCAACTCACTAATTACTGGTTGGTATTGAGGGTTGTGGTCCCTCGATCCTTTATTAGGGGTAAATCCCTAAATTTTACTTTAAGATAAAAACGGAGCAACACGCTACGAGAAGGGGAGGTTTTTCTTCCTTCCTTCCAGGCGTGCGTTCCAACAAAAATTTGTAGATTGATAGGTTCCTCTTTTCCTTTTGTGTGGTTAATATGTGGAGGAAACTAGTAGGTTAGTGGGATTAGTTATAATAATCATGTCCTGGCAATGTCACAGTTTTTATACTATTTCCTTTTTTAATTGGTCTTGTTTTATTTGATTTTTCGTGTCAAATACGTGTGTGTATATAGTGCAAAGCCATTTCCCTGGCCACTTTTTTTTAGGAGATATTGAACATTAAGGAGTTGAACTTCAAGGGTGTCAATAATGTTGAGCACAGCTATACTAACTGATGCTCTACAATATCTGAATAGAGAGTATTAAAACTGCCCATGATATCAGCTGGAAAATGGAAACGCTATGTATTAACATTGGCATCTACCCCCAAAATGTTTGCCAGAGCATCCACTGCAGAAATAACAGACTCATACTCTTTTTTTTTTTTCGGTTTCTTCATGTGATGGGGTCATAAATGATTTGTGGTGATGCAGGTTTATAGACACTGCTAATGTCCTGATTCTTGGATTCCATTAAACTCTGCATGGTCGCATAATGCCCTCTCCTGATCGTAATGTGGCGTTGTGCATTTCTTACTGCAGAGGTAACAACATACTTTTGCTTTTCCTTAATATTCTCCCAAGTATTGAGATATTGCAGTTCCACAAGCCCTACCTCCCACGGTCCTTGTAAGTCCAACGGTCTTGCTAGTTGGTGAGAAACTGAGTCAAACACCACAGAGATATCTATGAATAGTAGTATAAATCCTTGTGATAACTTTTCTGTACCTCTGATTAAGGTGTTAATAAGGTAGATGAAAAGAGTTTCAATTCCGTTGGGTCTAAATCCATGCTGTTGCGGATCTAGGGTTGCAAATTAATCCAGGTATTCCTGCAGCTGTGATTGAACTGCCTTTTCAATGATCTTGGCTATGAATGGAATACTGGATATCAGTCTGTAAGATGTTAGGTTTCTTGGGTCAAGGTTAGGCTTCTTGAGTATGGGTCGTGTGGAAGATTTTTTAAGGTCAGGTGGTATGTTTCCATGATTTAGAGAGTTGTTGGCCATGGTGAAGATGAAGGGTATGAGGAGGTATCTTGCTGCTTTAACCCAGGCCACTGGACATGGGTCGAGAGTGGATGTGGTGGTATTCAGTGTGGATATGATGTTATCAAGTTGGTTGGTGGTGAGGGGGTTGAATGAAATCTATAGGTTGACGCTTTCGTTGTGAGTCTTTTTTATAGTCTGCTGTGTTCTTGTTATTTGCTTGTAGGTGAAGTGCCATGATGTGTGGGCTGAGTGATTTAGCTATGGGTTTTGCTTCAGGTTTCTTTGTGAGTGAATTAGCTATGTTGAATAGTTCTCTTAGTTTGTTGATTAATTTTCTGATGAGGTTTGAGTAATATTAATTTTTAGCTTTGTTGGTGATGCTTTGATATTTGTTTAGTCCTTGCATGCAGTGTGCCTATGTTTGCTTGTCGGGGTAGCATCTCCACTTTCTTTCTATGTGGCATAGTTCACTCTTCAGCTGCTTCAGTTCTGAAGAATGCCAGGGTGCAATTCTGTTGCATTTAGCGGGATGGGTTGTTGTTGGGGTGTGAGCAGCATCTGTCATTGTCGAGTTTCAGGTCTTTATGAGAGTCTCTAGGTTATCCATGGGATTGTGCTCTGTCCGCTGAGGTGCAATTTTGCTACTGAAGTCGTTAAGATCTAAAGGTAGGAATGTTCTCTTGGTGGGTCCATGTTCTGTTCTCCTTATATGTTTATGTTGGTGGGGTAGTTTGAAAGAAATCAGATGATGATCTGACCATGGCACAGGTGTGATGAGTAGTTGTGCTGGTTTCGAATGGTTGTTTGTTGAGTTTTAGATGAAAATAAAGTCCAAAGTGCCCCCTTTATTATGTGTGGGATAGTTTATGATTTGTGAGAATTGTAGGTCGCTCATGGCTTTTAAGAAGGCCGATGATTGTTGGTTGGTTACAGAGGCCAGGTTGAAGTCACCCAATAGTATGAATGTGTTTAGTTTCGAAGAATGTGTGTAGATGACATCCAGTATGGTTGATAGTTCATCAGGGTTGGATGCGGGAGTTCTGTAGGCTAGGCAAATGGTGTGCTGCTTGTTTGAAATGGTTATGAGATCCAAGTTATGTTTAGATAAGGTGTCGACTTCAGTGAATTAGCTGTTTGTTGGTAAGTATGCATACTCCTCCACCCCTTCCAGATGCTCTAGGGCAGTTGTGAATGTTATGTGTGTCAATATTCAATTGGTTTAGGAGAACATTGTCTTTTTTGAGCAAACCAGGTTTCAGTTATCAGCTATCTTGTAGTCTGCAAAGTGGTCATGTGTTTGTAATCTGTTGCGAGCTTATCTGGTATTGATTAAGGCGCAAGTAATTTCATTGGTGTTGTTGGTGATGTGTTGCAGCGGAGTAATGCTGTCTATTAGTGGAATCCTGATGAGATTGTTATGATTAATGGTTCTTAATGGTGGCAAGTGGCTCCATTTACATGTTTGCCTTAGGTGCTTTGGGGTGTATATTATCTGGACTGCATTGTGACATGAGTAAGATATTGCTTTTCCTCTTGTGCAGGAGTGTAGTAGGGTTAGGATGAGTATCCATATGGTCCAGTGGTTCATGGTTAAGGAAGGATGGGTCAGACTGGGCAAGAAGGGTTCACTTTGGCTGTGTTTGCTATTGTGGTTCACTGTGTTTGATATACTTAGCTATGGTGCAGAGTTTAGGTCATTTCAGCTGTGGTAGAATAGGCTTTTGTAGTTTGGGGAAGCCCTTGCTGTTGGATAGCTGATGTATTGTGTGGATGTGAGGTAGGCTATGGACTAGCATGGCCTGCTACTATGAAAGGCCTGTAAGTTAGGCCTGGATTCTAACTCCCATTATAGCTAGAAAAGAACCAAAAATCTGTGGAAAATAAGAAAACTGTTTTAAAATGCTTAATAAGAAGTTTTCATGAATTCATAAGTCTTCTATTATTCTCTTGTGTGTGAAAGAACAGAAATGTTACAGTATATGCATTCCAGAAGCCAAAGTTAACCATGAAGTAGAAAAGTAACGAGATTCAGAACTGTACCATTGTTCAAGCAATCCTAAAGGAGGGGGCCGGTTGCTAGGCTCCGGAGGGATTTCTAATTGGACAAATGAAGGGAATGTATAACCAATGAAAAGTTCGCATGTATCGCGTTAGAACCAATAGAAAATTCTCATGTATCAAACTGAAAAAGAGGTATAAAAAGTTATGTCTCTGTATAAACTTTTGCTCAGTTCCTTTTGAAGCTTTGACTGACTGGGCCTTGTGCACAATAAACTGACTTGGACCCTGTCAATCGACTCCTGGACTTATTCATTGATTGCACTTTGCCACAGCATATTCTTGGTGCGTTGGCCGGGAAGTGCGAGTGGTAAATGGTATTCAAGTGAGTAATCCACGTAATTCGCCTTGAGGTTTGGCCCGGTTGGAACCGTGTCTGTCCGACCGCGGGGGAAACCTAAGGCGCCGCCGGCCCCTTTGTGCCGGAGAGGGTTCCGCCTGCCTCGGCAGGCCATCGGGTCCAGCTGGCCAACACCTCCGACCCGGGGGGAGTCCAGGTTCCAACTCAGAAGCTGGTGTGGTATCGGGGACTGGATCCGATGAGTAGAGATTTTTGTGATTTGATAGTCAGAAAGAACAGCCTGGGACAGCATCTTGTGTGCGCAAGACTGATTTGGTATATTTGGTATAGACTAAATGGGAAATCTCGCATGAGTATACGTGAGACAAGGGAGCCTGATCACCTCCCATAAGGGCGGTCCTAGTAAGCTCCGCGTAAGGAAAGCAGAAGCTGAAGCCATCGACCCTTCTTGTTTGGAATAGTCAGTTAGTCAGAAAACCTGGGCACTTGAAATATTGAAATATGATATCTTGTTGAAATATGCTTGCGTGTGTGGGTGAGAGGTCTTGAAATACAGATCGAGCGAGAGCGGACTCCTAAGTAGCGCAGTTCCTGGCCGGGCGACTGCGGCCAGGTCGCGAACAGGAGGAAGCGAGTGGTGTTTGTCCCCCCCAGTGTTCTGTGGGCTGTACGGACCCCTTACCTACAGCCATACTACCTATCCTTATTGTTCGTTGTCTTGTATGTCATTACGTGTACGTAGGGACGTAAGGTACATAACGTACGTAGGTACGTTGAGTACGTAGAAAGTGTAGGTAGGTGCGTCTACGTTATGGGAGGGACGGAGTCCACGCAAACTCCATTGGCATGTATGATCAAGAATTTCCGTAAAGGATTTTCGGGCGATTATGATATAAAAATGACTCCATCCAGATTAAAAATGTTATGTGAAAGGGAGTGGCCCACATTAGCTGCTTCATGGCCCCGAGGGGGCACCTTTGATTTTGAGACAGTTTTACGACTTCATCAGCTCATACTGAGAGCGTATCCTGACCAGTTCCCCTATATAGATTCCTGGTTAAGTGTATGTGAACAGCAGCCCTCATGGATGAAGCGCTGTTATGAGAAGCACTGTAAAATATTTGTAGCTACTACTAGGGGAACCAAAAAGGCTAAGGAAGCGAAGCCGCCTGTGTATTCTGACCCAGAGTTCTCAGATATTCTGGATAGTTTACCCCGGCACCCACAGAAATTAGTCCCCACAGCAATGTTCCCTCTAATTTTCTGTAGGTTGTGTGCACATAAAATATCAGCTGTGCAGCTTTTGAAGGAAGGTTAAATTTTTGTGCGCAACATAACGACACTTGGAATTATATACTTTAAAATTTGACTACACATCAGAATACAGTATGTACACCACATTGATTGCACTAGAAATATTGTAGAGCTTGTGAAAACCGTAAATACACAACAACTTTTAAATTTTAAGACGTCTGCGTGGTTTTCTATCAGAATCAGAACCGTAATTTTTGTGCGCTCTGTTTTAAAGTATGTGCGCTCGCTCGGCGAGGTGTGTGCGCACGCACACGCGCACAGCTTAGAGGGAACAGTGCCCCACAGCCCCACAACTTGAAGTAGAGCCCGACGAGGAGCCCCAGAAAACACCGAAGCAACAGCCTAAGAAGCACCCTACCCCGAGTGCAAGTCCCGGGTCAGGCCCAAGCACCGCGGGGGTACTTGAGTCTTCTGATGAGATAAAAAGCGGAAGCTCTCCTGCCAGTTCAAGGTCATCCACCAAGGAGACTAGTGCCCGGGAGCCTTATGATTTAAGAAGCGTAACTCCCAAGAAGAAGGAGAAAGCAGGGCACCTAATGCCATTACGCCAAGTGCCTGGAATTCCTGTTTTAAATGATCAGGGCCAGATGGCGCCAGGACCAACCAGCTTAGTTTATGTACCTTTTTCTACCACAGACTTATTAAACTGGAAAACACATTATGCTTCCTACACAGCCAAGCCCCAGGAATTAACAGAATTAATGTCTAGCATTATGCAAACCCATCAGCCTACCTGGGCCGATTGTCGCCAGCTCCTGTCCACCCTCTTCACCACTGAGGAGCGAGGCCGGATCGGGCAAGCAGCCCTCCGGTGGTTAGAAGAGAACCCTGTAGAAGGGGGGGGGAATAAATCCCCCGCAAGCAGCTGCTGTGGAATATCCCAATGAAGATCCCGGGTGGAACCCAAATGAAGAAAGGGGGGCGGCGGCCTTAACCAGATTTTGCCAGGCCTTAGTGCAGGTCCTGAAGAAGGGAGGCCAGAGGGCCATGAATATCGGGAAAGTATCGGAGGTTCTCCAGGGTCCGGATGAGAGCCCAGCGGCCTTTGATGAGCGGTTGTCTGAAGCTTATAGACTGTATACCCATATGATCCCGCCGCTCAGGAAAATTTACGCATGGTAAATGTAGCCTTTGTTAGTCAGTCCCAGAGAGACATAAAGCGAAAATTACAGAAATTGGATGGATTTGCGGGCATGAATACAGCTCAGTTAATGGAAGTCGCTCAGAAAGTATTTGTGAATCGTGAAAATGAACGAGACAGAGAAAGTGAACGAAAGATGAAGAAGAAGGCAGATCTTCTTGCTGCTGCTATAACCGAACAACGTGGAGGAGGTATTCCTAATCAAAGGACCAGAGGATGTGGAAGAGGCCGTGGAAGCGAAAGGCCTCCATTAGGTGCAAATCAATGCGCCTACTGCAAGGAAGAAGGACATTGGAGAAATGAGAGCCCGCATCTGGACTCCGCCCCTGCAAGGGGAGGAGGGAGTCCCTGGAGGACTGGAGGAAGATTTCGAAGGAGAGGAGGAATGAATCGAACACAGTTCCAGCAGGAGAGGGAAGAAGCAATCGAGGGAGTGGCAGTAGCAACGGGCTATGACCTGGATGACATAGATGAAGACTAGGCCAGACCGGGCTCCAAGTTCACCCTGGATCCCCAGGAGCCTATGGTCAGTTTGAAGATAGGGGCCCAATACATGGAATTCATGGTAGATACAGGAGCAGAACATTCAGTAGTAGCTAAGCCAGTAGCTCCTCTGTCCTCACGATCTGTCACCATTGTGGGAGCCACTGGAAATAAAGCCACAAAACCATTCTTGCAGAACCACATGTGTGAACTAGGGGGACAGAAGATAACGCACCAGTTCTTGTATATGCCTGAGTGCCCTATTCCACTACTGTGCCGAGACATGCTTGCCAAGCTCCAGGCCCAAATATCCTTTGCTGAAGGGGGAGAAATGAAAATGACTGTGAACCCAAAGCCTGCTGGATTGATGGTGCTTACTGTTCCCGAGAAGAAGAATGGCGGTTCTATAGTACACCTTCAATAAAGTCAACCAGTCCCTGTATACTACCAACCTCATAGCCCCACCTGAAGTATGGGAAGAAGATAATCCACCTGGCCTAGCGAAGAACCTAGCCCCTGTCATTGTCACCCTCAAGCCAGGAGCGGAACCAGTGCATGTGAAGCAGTATCCTCTCCCTCGACCAGCCATAGAAGGAATTCACTGCCATTTGATGAAACTGCTCAAGTACGGACTTCTCAAGGAATGCCAGTCACCTTGGAACACCCCCTTCTCCAAATAAAGAAACCTGGGACAGGGGACTACCGCCCAGTACAAGATCTAAGGCGAGTAAATGATGCAGTTGAAACTATACACCCAGTAGTACCAAACCCTTATACTCTCTTGGGACTGATCCCCGCTGAGGCTACTCACTTCACCGTCCTGGACCTGAAAGATGCCTTTTTCTGTGTGTGCCTAGCAACCACCAGTCAACTTTTATTCGCTTTTAAATGGCAAGACCCCACAACAGGAAGGCGGGGTCAGCTCACCTGGACCAGATTACCCCAAGGATTCAAGAATTCACCTACTCTCTTCAGTGCTGCCCTGAATCAAGATCTCTCAAATTACCCAGTGGACCCAGGAAAGAGGGTTCTTCTTCAGTATGTAGATGACTTGCTCATAGCCACCAACTCAGAAAGTGAATGCCTACAAGCTACTAGTGAACTTTTGTACCTTCTCAAAGATGCTGGATACAAAGTCTCAAGAGCCAAAGCACAACTATGCCAAACTGAAGTCAAGTATTTAGGATTCCAGTTGTCCAGTGGGATCCGATGTTTAGGACCAGAACGCAAGGAAGCTGTATGTAATATCCCCATTCCAACCACTAGGAGGCAAGTAAGAGCCTTCCTGGGGGCCGCGGGATATTGTCGCATATGGATCCCCAACTTTGCCCTGATTGCAAAACCACTATACCAAGTCACCAGAGGAATGGAAAAATCCCCACTAGATTGGGGACCTGAACAAGATGTAGCATTCCAAACTTTGAAAAAGGCCCTGATGTCATCCCCAGCTTTAGGTCTTCCGGATGTTCAGAAGCCTTTCCATCTTTTTGTCCATGAGTCACAAGGAAACGCATTGGGAGTATTGACCCAATCTCTTGGCTCCTGGCAACGACCAGTAGCTTATCTGTCAAAACAATTGGATGTAATTGCAAAAGGATGGCCCCCTTGCCTGAGAGCTGTCGCAGCAACAGCCCTCCTGGTGGGCGAAGCAGACAAACTCACACTAGGACAAACTCTTCAAGTCACCGTGCCACATTCTGTTCTGACTCTCAGGGAACACAAAGGAAACTTCTGGCTAACCAATGCACGAATGTTGAAGTATCAAAGCATGTGTGAAAACCTTCGGATACAGTTGAAAGTTAGCCAAGCTCTGAACCCTTCTACATTGTTCCCAATTGGTCCTGGGCCACTTGATCATAATTGCTTAGAAACCATGGACACTGTATTCTCAAGTCACCCTGATTTGACCGATGTCCCTCTAGAGGACCCAGAACGGACTTTCTTTGTAGATGGAAGCAGTCTGGTCATCAATGGACATCGTTGTACTGGATATGCAGTGGTGACCCTTGATCTGGTAGTTGAGTCCTCAGCCCTGACCCCAGGAACTTCTGCACAGAAAACTGAATTGATAGCCCTCACCAGAGCCTTGACATTAGGAGAAGGACTCCGCATAAATGTGTACAAAGATTCCAAATATGCCTTCACTACTTTGCATGCACATGGAGCCTTGTATAAAGAGCGAGGGTTGATCTCTTCAGGGGGTAAGGACATTAGGTATGGGCCCGAGATATTGATGTTATTAGATGCTGTATGGGCCCCCAAACCAGTGGCAGCCATGCACTGCCGAGGTCATCAGGCAGGAGCAGGAGAAGTTGCCCGAGGGAACCGCCCGAAAGGCGGCCACCACAAGACAAGTCAGGACCCAAGATACTGTAATGCAGGCAGCCCTATTCCCTGTGCCCCTTAGTTCCTGGGCACCCCGATACATGACAAGAGAGTTAGACTGTTATTGTGAAAAGGAGGGAGGAGTCTTGACAGAACAAGGTTGGATAGTGCTACCACCCCCAGAAGGTAGTCCACCTCCAGGTCCTACCGTTATCCCTGAAGCATTAGAGCCAGCCTTTGTTCAAGCTTTTCATCAAGCCACACATTATGGAAAAACAGCCATGGAGAAAGCCCTGAGACCCCATTTCTGTATTTCACTGCTAGGATCCTTAACTGCCTCAGCGGCACAGCAATGCTTGATATGTGCCAAAAATAACGCCAAGCAAGGTCCTGTTCCACCCCCAAGAGTTCAGTCAGTAGGGGTGACCCCCATGAGAGATATACAGATAGACTTTGCTGAAATGCCCCGTGTAAATGGGTATCACTATATGTTAGTGTTAGTTTGCACATTTTTAGGGTGGGTAGAAGCCTATCCCACCCGAACTGAGAAAGCCCGAGAAGTCACTAGGGTATTGCTCCATGAGATCATTCCCCGATTTGGAATACCATCAACTATAGGGTCAGATAATGGTCCATCATTTGTATCCCAAGTGACTCAACAGTTAGCTCAAGCTTTGCAAATAAAATGGAAGTTGCACACTGCTTACAGACCCTAGAGCTCAGGGAAAGTAGAACGAATGAATAGAACCCTGAAAACTCAGTTATCCAAGCTCTGTCAAGAAACACACCTAAAGTGGCTCCAGGTTCTACCCATAGCCCTTCTTAGGATACGTTCAGCTCCCACCAGATCCTTAGGTGTCTCCCCTTTTGAGATTTTGTATGGGCGACCTCCACCCATAGTGCAGGGAATAAAGGGAGACATGAGACAGATAGGATCTGAAATAACTAGACAAGAACTATTAGCTTTAGGTTCTGTTTTGCAGAAACTCCAAACGTGGGTGCAAGACCGACTACCCATCAACCTGACTGAGCCTCTGCATCCCTTCAAGCCAGGAATGTCCATGTGGGTGAAGGAGTGGAGAAAAACCCCGCTGGTGCCGCATTGGAAGGGACCCTACGTCGTCATCCTGTCAACCCCCACTGCAGTGAAAGTTGCAGAATTCGAACCCTGGATTCACCATAGTCGAGTGAAGCCGGCAGCTGCTCCTGATCCTGACCAATGGACGTCAGTGAATGATCTCGAGACTCCATTGCGACTCACCTTGAGGAGACAGCCAGCTTTATAGAAGAAACTTCAGCATCCACTTACGTCACGCGAAAGTGACCATCACTACAGAAACAGAAGAAAATTCAGCACAGTTCATTATCCTCAACTTTCCAGTTAACTTCCAGAGACTGTGATCACAATGTTTTTCCACTATTGCCTTGTGGGAGTGATGATCCTGGGAATCCTGGAAAAGACCTTTGCTCTACCCCCTTGTATGGCTTGAATAACCACCACCTGAACAGGACAAAAGGTTACTCAGACTTTGCTCTATCATTCCTACTATACTTGCACTGGAACAGTCAGCCGGTTTGTTTATAAGGGCACCGAACTGAACATTTGCACAAAGGGAAGAAGTAAGACTTGTTATACCCCTCGACAAAACCCATCATACTATACATTCGAGATACGATGGAATGATGAAGATGGAGCTATCCTGAATGCGACAAAACCCCTTACCGACCCCACCAAACCTATCACCTTGAACTTTGACGCTTGTGATGCCATCAACAGAAATGCTTATCACAGATGTGGGTCATGGGAGCGAGCCTACTATCATGATGATAAATACATGTGTCCAGAAGGAGCCTATGGATGGGGAAAGTGTACAGGAAAGAGTAATGCAGCCATTATTTACACCACCACATCTGAACATGATTACTTTTGCCCAAAATGGGAATGTGTATATTTTGCTACCTGGAAGAATGCACCGACGGGACAAGACGGCGATCATCGCAAAGGCAGCCTAACGAAGATCAGCTTACCAGAACCTAAGAAATGCCAGAAAGGTACCTGTAATCCTCTACAACTATTCATAGCCAACCCCAGCCACTGGAAGCAAGGATACAAGTTTGGGTTGCGTATTGCAGGAGGAGGTGTAGATCCTGGGACTATTTTATACCTGCAATTAAACACCAAAACCCATGTATCCTCACCCTATCGTATACATCACTCCTTCTATGAAGCCATGAAATCAGAGTTCGAAATCCCTCCTGCCTCCCAGAACTTATTTCTTGAATTAGCGGGAGCAGTTGCTTCTAGTCTCCATGTTTCAGACTTTTTGTTTTGTGGAGGAACAAAAATGGGAGACCAATGGCCTTGGGAAGCACAAGAACTGAACTATTCTGTTCCATATAATCAGACTAATATACGCAATACCACAAGCGAATGGGTATTGGCCCACTCCATTGTGGGTAATTTATGTTTCTCTCGCTATGGACCAATGTTCAATATGGAAGTGGGGCAGCTGGTCTGTCTCAATCAGACGTTTTACAACAGTACCACTAAGAAAACATCTTGGTGGTCAGGAGCCAACGCTACTGAACCCTCCAATCCTCTAGTCCAGTTTCCCAGACTTGCCAGCATCTGGACTAACCTAGCAGCATATAATTCTTGGCAAGCACCACCTGGACTGTACTGGATTTGCAGAACCCGAGCATATGCCAGACTTCCTCAACACTGGGGAGGCGCATGTGTATTAGGAACCATACGACCTTCCTTTTTCCTTCTGCCTACATCCCAGGGAGAACAGCTGGGATATCCTGTGTACAAAAGTCGACAGCTGAAGGAGGCCTTGAAAATAGGCCAATGGGACAAATGGGATGGTGAAGAATGGCCCCCAGAAAGAATCATCTCATACTATGGACCTGCTACTTGGGAGCAGGATGGGACTTGGGGATATCGTATTCCTGTTTATATGATTAATCGAATAATAAGTTTGCAAGCTGTTGTTGAAATAATAACCAATGAAACTAGTAAAGCACTAACCCTTCTAGCAAAGCAAAGTACGCAAATGCGTACAGCCATTTATCAAAATCGTTTAGCTTTAGATTATTTGTTAGCAGCTGAAGGTGGGGTATGTGGAAAGTTGAATCTAAGTAATTGTTGTTTACAGATTGATAATAATGGGCATGTAGCTGAAGATTTAGCCATCCAGATGAGAGAGCAGACATTTGTGCCTGTCCAGACTTGGCACAGTTTGAAGATGGATGGGTGGTTTGGTTCATTGTTTTCTTGGATAGGTGGTCTGAAATCCCTTATGTTTATCGTACTATTCATATTAGCCATGTGCTTGTTGCTCCCTTGTCTCCTACCCCTTTGCTTACGCATGATAACATCATCAATTGATAACACTATAGAGCGGAAGGCAGCTGCGAAAGTATTAGCTACGTGGAAATATTAACCTATACCCCAAGATGATGATGCTATTACACCAGTATAATGTGTTAATTGACTAATGAGTGATTTAATTCTCACCCTTCCTCACTTGCGGGTGAGAATAATCAAAGGGGGGAATGAGGTAGGCTATGGCCTAGCATGGCCTGCTACTATGAAAGGCCTGTAAGTTAGGCCTGGATTCTAACTCCCATTATAGCTAAAAAAGAACCAAAAATCTGTGGAAAATAAGAAAACTGTTTTAAAATGCTTAATAAGAAGTTTTCATGAATTCATAAGTCTTCTATTATTCTCTTGTGTGTGAAAGAACAGAAATGTTACAGTATATGCATTCCAGAAGCCAAAGTTAACCTTGAAGTAGAAAAGTAACGAGATTCAGAACTGTACCGTTGTTCAAGCAATCCTAAAGGAGGGGGCCGGTTGCTAGCCTCTGGAGGGATTTCTAATTGGACAAATGAAGGGAATGTATAACCAATGAAAAGTTTGCATGTATCGAATTAGAACCAATAGAAAATTCTCATGTATCAAACTGAAAAAGTGGTATAAAAAGTTACGTCTCTGTATAAACTTTTGCTCAGTTCCTTTTGAAGCTTTGACTGACTGGGCCTTGTGCACAATAAACTGACTTGGACCCTGTCAATCGACTCCTGGACTTATTCATTGATTGCACTTTGCCACAGCAGATGGAGCTCTACCTTGTGAATGGATCTATGTAAGGTTTCCGTCTATATTTTATACATACTGCACTTGGTGAGGCAGCAGCTCTCTGTGCTTGGGAGTTGTAGTTCCTGGTTAGGGCTATGTTGTTGCTTGCAGCATTTTGTTTTATCACCTCCACCTAAGGTCCCCCACCTAAGAGCCATGCCAGAGGGCCTTCTGGCAAGACCCTCATGCGTGGGCATGCCTGGAGGCGCTTGGTGGTTTTACTCGTGTTCTCCTGCACTGGATTGGGCCCGATCTGCATTGTGGAGCTGATCGGGGATGGGCTTTCTCTCCTGCTCATCTCCCTGATGTTGATCGGGCTGCCGATTTCGCATCCATGTCTGGCACAATCATCTTGTTTCTTTTAAAATGGACCTCAGCAGGTCTGTGTAAAGTATCTTGTCCTGTAACCCTTCTGGCTACATCTTTTCTGCTGACTGTTTTATCATGCTTTTCAGCTGCTTGAAGAAGAGGATTTATGCCCCCCAGTGTGCCCTATTGCTTTTTTGTCATAGTAAATGTTCTTCAATAAGGTTTCCTTCATGATTTGAATATTCTTTTTATTTTGCTAACATAACAGAGTGGATTTATTCCTCAAATCCTATCAGGGTCATTACGAGGCGCGAATAGCGGGGATGGATATCCCATTGGGACATCCATCCCTGCTATTCGGTCCCTCTGCCGATCCCGACTAACTTCCCTGCATGTTGTATGGGGAAGTTAGACAGGGGCGGGAAAGGTGAATTGCGGGGCTGGAATTAGAGCGGGCAGTGACCCCAGTTGTACAGGGCCAATTCCAATGTCGGCCCTGTACGTCCAGGGCCAGTGGCCTGAATAGGGAACTTATTCCATCTCTGAGGTGGAATAAGTTCCTCTAGTCGGTGAGGGATGGCAGGCCTTGGGTGCAGAAAAAGCGGGAGGGGGCAGAGGAGATTCCCTGCAGCCCGACCCTGACCTTGGGAGGCCAGATCAGGGGTCGGGCTGCGGGGAATGAAGATTTCTGTCCGGTGGCTGGGGATTGCGGCTCCTGAATGGAGCCACGGTGCATAGCAACCAGATGCCATGGTGCCATGGCTCCATTCAGGAGCCCTGACTGAGTTAGCCGGGGAAGGCCTGTATGTGCAGGCCTGGACACGATTCTGATCCCACGGGGCTAGACATGCCCGTGGAATCAGAATCCCATCTCACTCTGCGTGCGGTTCCGACTGGGCGCACAGACGGCCAGCACGTCCAGGACAAAATCGGCCCTATATATTTGAAAATAAAGCCTATTCTTTTTTACAGTCACATGGGTATGTTCAGACAAGCCTCTTTTTTTTCTCTGCATTAAATTTTTCAAAGTCAATCACATGTTGCCATGTCATTTTTTTAAGTTTTCTACGATCACATGGGCGTGTTCATACTTGCCTCTTTTTTCTCTGTATTGAACTTTTTCAAAGCCACAAAAAAAAAAAAGCTGAATTGGGATTTGAACTCAAGCCTCTGATTTTAACATGGACAGCACTTTTTTGTCCTTTCTCTCTCTTACAATGGAGGTGCTAATTGAGTCACACATATCCACCCTATGTTGAAAGAAAGTCTGTTTTATATTTATTCTGTCAAATGCTTTGTGCCAACACCACATTTTAAAAGTTTTATTTTCAGGCTGCCTACTTGTATTTTACTAAAGAATATACAGTTTAAAGAAACAACAAGTGTATGTTCCTGTTGCTACCAAAGGTTTATTTTTAACAATCAGCTCTAAATAGATTGAAATATACACCTTTCACTAAAAATGAGGCACTGCTTTGTGAGAAAAAAGCTCAGACAGGGAAAAACCCCTTTTTTTTCTCTGTCTTATTATACTGCTTCTGGGTTATAGAGGCATTACTAGAAGCAGTCACTTGTATTTCCAGAATCAGATACTCTGCTTCCTGTGATGTCAGCATAAACCGGTAGCAGTCACTTGCACCTCTGGGGTCAGACTTTCTGTTTCCGCTGACATCATCAAAAAGCGGCAGGGGCCATTTTCGATGATGCAGGCAAGGGGATGTGGTCTAACCCGGAAATGAACACTGATTAGCTGATGTCATCCTTAGGGGAATGTGGTTGTGGGTGGGAGGGGGCATCACTGGGGTCTGTGGTGGATGGGGCTTGGTCAGAGCTAATCCCATTCATTTCTAAGGGAGGGGTGGGGTGTGGGTGTGGCATAACCCAGAAGTGAATGTTGATTGATGACATCATCCTTAGGGGAGGGTGGGGTTAGGGTGGGAGGGGGTGTTCCTGGGGGGTGACTGTGAGTGGAGCTAACTCCATTCATTTCTAAAGGATGGGCGCGGTGTAGGTGTGTCCTAACCCAGAAGAGAATACTGATTGACTGATGTCATCCTTATCTCACCTGTCAATCAGTTTGAAGAATGCTGTATCCATTATACTACTATGGGATCATTTGGATCACCACTTTACTCAAGACTATAAAGAATAAGTAGGGCAGATTTGATTTGTGAAATCCTGAGAATCATCCAAAAGATTTTAAAACAAAAATTGGGAAAAATAGCATTGCTTCATTTCATTCTTACATCCTGAAGATGAGTAAATTGTCATCCTAACTTTCCAGGATACTTTATAACACTACTCAGGACCATTCTTTATGGGTACCAGTGTGCACTAATGTACAGGATGGTACAGAAGAAGGTAGAAGACATACAGAGGAAGTATGAAAAGAATTCATTCCCTTAGGCAAATTGTCAGGATCCCTCTGGGTAAGACCATAATATCCCTTTCTCCGATGGATTATTACTTTTATAGTGGAGGTCTACCATTTCATGGAGCAAAGATTGTTGTGAAAATGTAAGAACCAAGCAGAATCAAAGGCATAATAGATGCCTCATTTAAATGACAAAAAGATTAGACAAACCTCAGTACGCCTACAGGTATGTGATATCCCACGGAGAAAAGGAAATTACACTGAACTGCATGCTAACTTTCATATTTAATTCAGTTTTCTCTTATTTGGTATTTCTTGTTTACATATGAGGATCACAGTAAATAACACTCCTTCAGCACAAAAATTATGCTGCACTAAAGATGCATTGATGCTATGTCAAGTTAAGCATTAAGAAAATACAATAGATATCACATTAGAAACACTAAAATTCTCATTATTCTTATCAGAATAGGGATAGACAGTTTAATAAAAAAACAAAAAAAACAGGTTACGACTCTCCAGAATCCAACCAAATCATTGTTGCTAGCTTGGTAATGGATAGGTACCATCCAGCAAGATGCTAATTTAAAAATAAGAAGCATATAAAGAAGGCAAATCTAATCCACATTCAAGACTGGCTTAACCATTATGCAAACTAGGCTGTGACCTAGAACTCACAGGGGTCTGTTTACTAAACCATCTTAATGTCGCAGCGGTGGTATTATCATGTGATAAGTGACGTTATCGCGCGATAATGTAACTTATCGCGTGATAACGCAACGGCAGCATTAAGGCACACTAACGCTGTGAAATCCGGGCCTGAAGGGTGGAGCAAGGCTTCCCAGAGGGCGGAGAGAAGGGGGTCAATGGGCGGAGAGTGGGCGGGGAGAGGCTCCATGCTACTTTAAGACCATAACGCCCACTCCTTATATGGCATCCTTTACATTATCGCTGCAACTAGCGCCAGGAACATTAAGATGGTTTAGTAAACATACCCCACAGTTTCTGATGCTCAACAAGCAGCAACTACAACCAAGGCAAAAATGTAGGTCCTGACTGTCCCATGGACTCAAAGGACTATCAACACATACTTTTGGAAAACAGGAAACTTTCAAATAGCCCTTTAAATGGGTAAATGGCTTTTGGAAATTGCCCTCATTGGGGCCAATATTCAGCAGACAAGTCACCACTTAGATTATCTTTAAATGGGTTTTCAACTGACTTATCCTTTTAGCTTTGACGGCTGAATGTGCACCATAGTATCCATCTAACCTTTGGCCCCAGCTGTGTAATGACTTGCAGAATACCTCCAAGTAAATGGATAACATTTGGCTGGACATCTTGATGTCCTACAAAAGTTATGTTTGCCGCCCCAAAATAAAAATAAAAAAAATGTTGTTTGTTCTAAAGTTTAACTTATGCATCATTTTGAAAATCAACCTTTCTTTATATATACAAAGCAAAGTTTAATATTTAAAAATATAGAGGGATATTTCAGAAAAGATAAGCAGTAGATGGGCATCCCAAACAGCTGACAAGGAAGTCGTAAAGGCAGAGACCTGCAAACAGGGGGGATATTCAAAGGGATTAACACAGTTAGCAGACTTACTAACCGTGTTAATCCCCTTATCCAAGATATAGTGCTGCTGACTATCCCAGGGTGCCACTGCTGCATGCCCCACTGCCCAGTTATGGCAAAGCGGCAAAAGTAAACTGCAGCAGAGACTGGCCTAACTTTTGCTATGGAAGCTAATCAGGCAACGGCTGAATATCACCACTGCCAGTTAGCTTCCTGACAATCCAAGCAACCCAGATATTCAATGCTGAGGCCCGGATAGGACCCCAACATTGAATATCTTGGTTTCAGCCACGATGGCTAGCTGCTGAAACCGTGTTAGCCACCACCGCTTAATTTCACACCCCCCCCCCCCCCCCCCCCGTGCCCACGTCCATCTCTGAACATTCCAAAAGGGATGTGCTTGGAGGCGTTTCTTGGCACTGTTAAGGCAGGGCAAGTGCCTGCATGTCCAGGGCACATTTTGTATAGCCATTGGGATCTGTTAGGTGCAATATCCAAATGTCCCCCTCTACCCCTGCTATGCTGACTGTGGTTTGCACTTGTGATCAGAGGAGCTTGTACTGGAGAGAAATTGGTCTTCCTGAAATTCATGTTCACTGAGAACTATCTATATTGTTCGCCCCTGTTTCCACTGTGCACCCCCTCCTCGCTGTCCTGCTTCCCAGCTCCTATAGCTGCCCATTAGCAATGCAGCAGCCCACGACCCCAAACACTGTGCCTTCCACATCTGGTACCTGTGTATCCCCCTGTACTCCCACACAGCCCTAGCATTTCTGTGTGCCCCTCTTGGTTCCTCTGCTGTGTAACTAGAAAGTGCATTGCCTGTCTGCTCTGGGGTGGAGGAGAAATGGAGTATGAGTGATGAGTAGTATCTGTCTGTCTCTTTGTCTCACTGTCTGTCTATGTTTCTATTTCTATGTTTCTATAGGATCTCTAAAGGTAAAAAGGGGACTGTTTTAGTTGTTGATATTGACGGACAGACTAAATAGGCCATGTGGTCTTTTTCTGTCGTCATATTTCTATGTTTCTATGTTTCTATGTTTCTATTTGTCTGCTGGTGTCACTGTGAGCAGAGAGCACTGGGTGTTGGAGTACGGACAAATGCAAAGCAATTCACCTAGGAAAGAACAACCCAAACTAGAGATACACAATGTAAGATTCCACATTAGGAACCACCACCCAGGAAAGGATTTAGGCATCATCGTGGATAATACATTGAAACACTCTGCCCATTGTGCAGCGGTGGCCAAAATGGAGAATAAAACCAAGGTTATTATTATGCCTCTGTATCATTCCATGGTGCAATCGCACCTTGAATACTGTGTGCAATTCTGGTCACCATATCTTAAAAATGATATAGCAGAATTAGAAAAAGTACAGAGAAGAGCCACCAAAATAGTAAAGGGGTGGAAGAATGTCCCTATGATGAAAGGCTTAAAAAGTTAGGGCTCTTCAACTTGGAAAAGAGACGGATGAGGGGAGATTTGATAGAGGTCTATAAATTAATGAATGGAGTAGAACAGGTAAACATAGATCAGTTGTTTACTCCATCAAAAATTGGAAAGACTAGGGAGCATGCAATGAAGCTACAATCTATCCCACTTAAGACTGATAAGAGAAAATATTTTTTTCAATCATCACGTAAACAAATTCTGGAATTCATTACTGGAGGATGTAGTAAAACTATTACTGTGCCTGGGTTTAAAAAAGGTTTTGACAAGTTCCCGGAGGAAAGGTCCATAAACCATTTTAAAAGAGGACCCAGGAAATCCACTACATACTCTGGGGCAAGCATTATCGAACCTGTGTACCTTTTTGCAATCCTGCCAGGTGACCTGTATTGGACAATGTTGGAAACAGGTTACTGGACTTGATGAACCTTGGTCTGATCCAATATGGCATGTCTTATGTTCTTATAATAAAGTAAAAGAGGGTTGGTGATGGGCTCACAAGGATGATGGTGGAGGGATTAGAAAGGGTGTTGGTGGAGAGTAGAAGTCTTGGATGCCGTGTCTGCATGGTTTGCGCTGGTCTTGCAGGAGGAGTCCTACAGGGAGAAAAAGAGATAGAGAACAGGGCACCTATACCAGGTCCAATATCCATATCTCATTGATGAACAGCTCTGACCTGGTTCATATTTGACAAGGCTACCATTCATCATCTGTCTCAGCAGTTGGAACCTGTCCTCCGCTCGGCCACATAGAGAGGCTAGCTCATACCTGTGTACCTAAAGTCATCACAGCCCTTGTATTCCTGGCTACAGTCAGTTGCCAGTCTATGCTGGCTCTCATTGCAGGCCTCAGCCAGTAAACTGTGTCACTGTGCATATCCCAATACCCTGCAGCCTTTCTAATCTACACAGCTGACTACATAGTCTTCCCCTTCATTATGTAGCTGCAGCAGCAGCAAACTATGCTACACTTTCATGATGCAGCATGTTTCCCCACTGTCTTGGGTGTCATAGACTGCACACATGTGAACCTCAGGCCCCCATGAAGAAGAGAAGCCTCCTACTGCAACAGGAAGGCATTCAACTCCATGAACATGCATGTTGTCTGCAATGCCTACGGCAAAATAACGGATGTCTTCCCATGGTTCCTGCCATGATTCCTACATACCCGTGCACTTTGATATATATGAGAAATTCAGTGGAGAGATCACCAGAGGCTAGCTGCTAGGTAAATGGCCAGAGATGACATGCAAAATGCATATTGAGGGTGCCAGACCTAAAAGCGAGCCGTGCCAGGGGACAGTCCCAGCACTGTGTCACTCAAGGAGTCTGCCACCCAGTCAATAACACGTGGTGAATAAAACAAAGGATACTTTTATTCTCTACTTCAAAAACCTGAGAGCCCGACACAGGCCGTGTTTCATTTTTTCACTTCCTCAGGGGATTCAGGTATGCACTTACAGGAGACACTTTATTATGTGTTTATTTGCAAGCTACTTCAGCAAATCTTGTTGACGTGCATGTGCAGAAGCAGAATGAGGAGGCCAGTGCAGCACTCTTCCGCACATGCGCGTCAACAAGATTTGCTGAAGTACTTCCTTCCACTTTTCTTAAAGCATGGAATACAGCTGGTCTGGGCTTCCAAGATAGTATTTTTCAACAACACCCAAGCTTGATGTAAGTCTTTAACCTTTGCAACTGCTCCTTTTAGTTTTTTCTTAACTATTTTTCTCATTTTATCGTAGTCTCCCTTTCGAAAGTTAAAAGGTAGTACTGTGGATTTCCTTACCATCCCTCCTCCACTAATTAAATCAAACGCGATCATGCTATGATCACTATTGCCAAGTGGCCCCAACACCCTTATCTCTTGTACCAGATCTGGTGTTTCACTAAGGACTAGGTCCAATATGGCTTCCCCTCTGGTCGGTTCATGAACCAGCTCCTCCAAGAAGCAGTCATTTATTTCATCTAGGAACTTTATCTCCCTAGCAAGTCCTGCCGTGACACTGACCCAGTCGATACTGGGGTAATTGAAATCACACATTATTATTACTGTGCTGTAACCTTTGTTAGCTTCCTTAATTTCTTTGAGCATTTCATCATCCATTTGTTCATTCTGCGGCTTCATATGCAATGATGGCTGCAGACTTCTGTGTGGTGCCATTTACTGGCCTTTCTGTGGTTGCATGTTTTTCCTGTCTGCCCTGAAATCCTGTGCAGGCTCCCTCTTGGTACACGGCAGTCTCCATGTGCCTATACGTGTGAATGGATCATGATCCAAATCTAGACTTCTTTCTTCCAAACATTGCCTATATAGTACTTGCATACATTACCATCTATCCTCTTAACTTAGGTTACAGCCCACATCTTCTTCCTCCTTCCTTCTTCTTCTTCCTCTTCTCCTTCTAGGACTGCTTATTCAGCATGTCGTCTATTCGGTGCAATAACTGCAGTACTTTCATTCTAAGACGAATCATATGGAACCTCAGAGCTTGTCCTATGTGCCTTAGGTCAGCTACCATGCATAAAGAACAGACTCTACTAAGGGAAGACCTAGCTGCCATGCATAAAGAGGTGACCCTACTCAGGGAGGAACTGGCTGCAATGAAGCGCACCTCTTCTAGGATACAAACTGAACAATGCCCACCACCGCTCCCACAAAGCACAAATATACCAGGGACAAGGGGATCACAGTGGGTTCTGGTAGATTGTGACCTGTAACGCACAGACATCCTATGCATCAAAAGATATCCCTTCATAATGCCTTCTCTGCCTTGGCTTATGAGGATGAGGAACTGAGGGAGGAATTAGCTGCAATAAAGCACACCTCTTCTAAGATACAAACTGAACAAAGTCCACCACCACTTCCACAAAGAATGAAACACCCCAGGAACAAATGGATCACAGTGGGTTCTGGTAGATTGCGACCTGTGACACAGAGGCATCCTATGCATCAGGAGATATCCCTGCATAATGCCTTCTCTGCCTCAGCGAATGACGATGCCCAATCCAAAGAAACTGAAGGGCCCTTAAATGAGACAGACAATGCTCAATCTCCTGCTAAAGGACCAAATATGAAGAAAACCTCACCAAATAGCAAACTACTACTACTTAGTGATTCCATCATCAGTGGCATCAACTTGGGAACACAGTTCAAAGGAGAGAAGATAGTCAAGTGCCTCCCAGGCTCTTCAGCCAGCAGGAATACAAACCATGTTGTTGAAGTACTTAGCGCAGAAAGTGAACACTCCAAACTTGATGTGGTTATCCACTTGGGCACAAATGACCTGGCTAGAAACAGTACCTCTACAGTCCAAAAGAACTTCCAATCTCTGGGAGAGAAACTCAAGCCCATTGTTAACACTGTTGCATTCTCAGAGGTTCTACCTGTGCTTGGTAAAGGGGCAAAATGGCTGCATCGCATTAACAGCTTTAATACATGGCTCCAGACCTGGTGCAAACAAGAAGGATTCAGATTTATTGGTGACTGGGGTAACAGATGGAACAACAGGAGACTATACTGTGCTGATGGACTACATCTCTCTGTTGCAGGGAAAAGAATCATAAATGAAAAATACAATCAATAAGTGGATATGCATTTAAACTAGAAAAAGGGGGTGATAGATGTGGAAGGTCAAGCTCTGGACATCACCCCCTGCAAAAGCAGATTAAAATCAGAAACAGCCACACATTTAAACCACACATCATAAACAAGTGGGAAGATGTAGGCAGAACAAAATCAATGCTAAATACACGCAAGCCAGTTAAATGCTGGAAAGCAATGAGCACAAATGCTCAAAGCTTAGCCAACAAAGTTCCAGACCTAGAAGCCCTAATGGTGGAAATGGATTTGGACATTGTGGCCATTACAGAAATATGGCTAAACAAATCGCATGATTGGGATATAGCCATACCTGGCTATAATCTATTCAGAAGAGACAGAGAAAATGGAAGAGGAGGAGGAGGAGTAGCCTTGTATGTCAAAAGCAATATTAAAGCTACTGAAATGCAGGGGGCATGGGGAAAAGAAGAAGCGCTCTGGATCGTGTTGGAAAGAGGAGATGGCACTGTCATCCATACTGCTGTAGTCTATAGACCTCCAACACAAATTGAAGAGATAGATAACGAATTGATTATAGATATTGCCAAGATAGCCACAAAGGAGGAAGCGATCATATTGGGCAACTTTAATCTACCTGATGTGGATTGGATTACTCCTTCTGCAAATCTTGAAAGAAGCAAACAAATCGTGGATGCTGTCCAAGATGCGTTGCTTAGACAAATGGTGATGGAACCAACCAGGGAAAGCTCAACGCTGGATTTAGTGCTCACCAACGGCGATAGCGTGTTGAATGTCTGCATGAGTGCCCCTGTGAGCAGCAGCGATCATCACACGGTGTGATTTGAGATAAAAACCATGGTACAGGCCAATCATAGCAGGCTCAAAGTCCTAAACTTCAAAAACACCGACTTCAATAAAATGGCCGAGTACCTAAAGGAGGAGCTGACAGGGTGGAAGGAGATAAGGGAAGTGGAATTGCAATGGGCTAAACTAAAGGTGGAAATAAAAGGGGCAACAGATAAATATGTAGCAAAAGTAAAGAGGAGAAGAAAGCCTATTTGGTTTTCCAAAGAAGTGGCTGCTCAAATAAAGGCAAAAAACACAGCTTTCGCAAAATTCAAAAGCTCGCAAACAGAGGAACACAGAAATGAATACAGGATCAAACTCAGAGAGACAAAGTGAGAAATAAGGATAGCAAAATCAAAGGCAGAGGAAAAGATGGCTAAAGATGTGAAGTGTGATGACAAAACCTTCTTCAGGTATATTCGGAAAGGAAGAAGATCAGAGGTGGAATTGCAGGACTCAGAAGTGCTGTGAACGGAATCGTGGAAAGTGACATTGAAAAAGCAAAATTGCTAAACAAATACTTCTGCTCTGTTTTTACTATAGAATGTCCTGGAGAAGGACCACCTGTGACTCCCAAATATAAAAATGGGAATGAAGTAGTTACCACACCATTCACAGAAGATGAGGTGTTAGAACAACTTGCAAAACTGAAAGTGGACAAGGCCATGGGGCCGGATGGGATACATCCCAGGATACTGAAAGAGCTCAGAGAGGTTCTTGCAGGGCCGTTAAAGGATGTTTTCAACAAATCCTTGGAAACAGGAGAGGTTCCTCAGGACTGGAGAATGGCTAATGTCGTACCTCTACACAAAAGTGGTGACAGGGAAGAAGTGACAAACTACAGGCCTGTGAGCCTTATCTCGGTGGCAGGAAAAGTCATGGAGGTGCTCCTGAAAGAGCGAATAGTAAACTATCTCAAAACCAACAGGTTGCAAGACCCAAGGCAACATGGTTTTACCGAAGGACGATCTTGCCAAACAAATCTGATTGAGTTCTTTGACTGGGTGACCAGGGAGATAGATCTACCTGGATTTCAGCAAAGCCTTTGATACTGTTCCTCATAGGAGGCTTATCAATAAACTCGGTAGCTTGGGGATGGATCCTAAGATGGTAAATTGGATCAGAAATTGACAGACGACAGAGGGTGATGGTAGGTGATACATTAAATATCTTTATGGAAATGGGTAACAGGGGTAACATATGGAAAGCAGTGTGTACAAATGCCCGTAGCATGGGAAATAAGATCCCTGATGTTGAAGCTTTGGTGGGAGTGGCTGACTTGGATTTAGTGGCAGTTACAGAAACATGGTTCACAGAAAACCATGACTGGGATGTAACTATACCTGGCTATACTTTATTCAGAAAGGAAAGGGTAGGAAGAAGGGGAGGAGGAGTTGCACTATATGTAAAAACTACTATTAAAGCTTTGGAATTACAGAGCTTAAAAGGGAGAGAGGAGGCATTGTGGGTTAAACTAGAAAGAGGGAAAGAGAAATCTATTTGCATTGGTGTGATATACAGACCTCCCTCACAAGAGGAAGAGGTGGACAGAGAGTTAATTGAAGACATACGCAGCATTGCTAGGAAAGGGGAAGTGCTACTGATAGGAGATTTCAATATGCCAGATGTTGACTGGCACATTCCTGCTGCAGTATCATCTAGAAATAAGGAGATCCTGGATTCTCTACAGGTAGAACTATTCAGGCAATTGGTAACAGACCCCACACGTGAAAGGACCATACTGGACTTGGTGCTTACCAATGGTGAAAGTGTTTCTGATGTTGTAGTGGGAGATCATTTTGCATCCAGTGATCACCAGATGGTGTGGTTCAGTATTAGGACTAGGGCTGTTAGAATCCATTCCAAGGTGAGGATCTTAGACTTTAGGAAGACTAACTTTGCGAAGATGGGCCAATACCTCAGGGAGTCGTTAGTGGGATGGGAACAGCTGGGGGATGTAGAAAAACAGTGGGCAAAACTGAAAGGGGATATTTTAAGGGCAACCAACCTTTTTGTTAAAATGGTAAATAAAGGCAAAAGGAAAAGGAGACCGCTATGGTTTTCTAAGGAAGTAGCTGAAAAAGTGAAGAAAAAGAGGGAGGCCTTCATGAAATACAAGAGATCACAGAGAGAGGAAGACAGGCATCTGTATTTGGAAAAACTTAGAGAAGCTAGCAAAGTAGTCAAGAAGGCAAAGATTCAAAAGGAGGAGGAAATAGCCAATGCAATAAAATGGGGGGATAAGACATTTTTCAGATATATTAGTGAGAAGAGGAAGGGCAAAAGTGGTATTGTCAGACTCAAGGGTGTAGGGGGGGAATGTGTAAAAGCTGATAAGGATAAAGCGGAATTGCTTAACAAATATTTTTGTTCTGTGTTCACAGATGAAGAACCAGAAGCAGGACCTCAGAAAACACCCACAAATAGGAAAAGAAGTGAGGGACATCTTGAACAATTTTCAGAAGACTGTGTTTGTGAGAAACCAGCTCAACTTAAAGTAGACAAAGCGATGGGACCGGATGGGATACACCCTAGAATACTGAGGGAACTTGGGGACATTCTAGCAATTCCACTGACTGACCTTTTCAATGCCTCATTGGAGTCGGGAGTGGTGCCAAAGGACTGGAGAGAGGCTCATGTGGTGCCTTTACACAAAAGCGGAAGTAAGGACGTGGTTGAAAACTACAGGCCCGTTAGTTTAACTTCGGTGGTGAGTAAATTATTGGAAACGCTGCTGAAAGAGAAAATAGTGAGGTTTCTGGAGTCCAGCGGATTACAGGATCTGAGGCAGCATGGATTCACCAGAGGCAGGTCTTGTCAGACAAATCTGATTGATTTCTTTGACTGGGTGACCAGGGAGTTGGACCGAGGGAGAGCTCTAGATGTGGTGTATTTAGATTTCAGTAAAGCCTTTGACACTGTTCCTCACAGGCGACTTATAAACAAACTGAGCACCCTAAAGTTACTGCTTGGGTTAAAAATTGGTTGGGTGGGAGGCGGCAAAGAATACAAGTAAATGGAGCTCACTCTGAGGAGAAGGATGTTACCAGTGGTGTGCCCCAGGGATCTGTCCTTGGTCCGATTCTTTTTAATATCTTTGTTAGTGATATAGCGGAAGGGCTGTCGGGTAAGGTTTGCCTCTTTGCAGATTATACCAAAATCTGCAATAGACACCCAGGAAGGTGTAGATAACATGAGGAGGGATCTAGCTAAGCTTGAAGAATGGTCTAGAATTTGGCAGCTGGGATTTAATGTTAAAAAATGTAAGGTCATGCATTTGGGCTGCAGCAATCCAAGGGAACAATACAGTATAGGAGGTGAAGTACTTTTGTCCACTAAAGAAGAGCGGGACCTAGGCGTGGTTGTGTCTGATGATCTTAAAGTAGCTAAACAAGTAGAAAAGGCGACGTCAAAAGCTAGAAGGATGCTTGGGTGCATATGGAGAGGAATGGCTAGCAGAAAAAAGTAGGTGATAATGCCTCTGTATAAGTCTTTGGTGCGACCTCATTTGGAGTATAGTGTGCAATTCTGAAGACTGCACCTTCAAAAGGATGTGAACAGGATGGAGTCGGTGCAGAGGGTGGCTACTAAAATGATTAGTGGGCTTCATTATAAAGCATATGAGGACAGACTTAAGGATCTTAATATGTACACCTTAGAGGAAAGGCGGGATAGAGGTGATATGATTGAGATGTTTAAATACCTCCGTGGCATAAATGTTCAGGGAGAAAGCCTCTTTCAATTGAAAGCAAGTTCTGCGACGAGGGGACATGGGATGAGGGTGAAGGGAGATAGATTCAGGAGTGATATGCGGAAATATTTATTTACGGAAAGAGTAGTGGATCCGTGGAATAGTCTCCCAGTGGAGGTGGTAGAGATGAGGATAGTAACTGAATTCAAAAAAGCATGGAACCATCCCAGAGGATCTCTAAAGGTAATAAGTGGACTGTTGTAGTTGTTGATATGGAAGGACAGACTAGATAGGCCATGTGGTCTTTTTCTGTCATCATGTTGCTATGTTTCTATGGTAAATGGAGCTCACTCGGATGAAGGGAAGGTGATTAGCGGGGTGCCCCAGGGGTCGGTCCTGGGCCCGGCGCTGTTCAATGTATTTGTGAGTGATATTGCTGAAGGACTGAATGGAAAAGTCTGTCTTTTTGCAGATGACACGAAAATTTGCAACAGAGTAGTCTCCCCCGAGGGAGTGGTTAACATGAGGAAAGATCTACAAAAGCTGCAAGAATAGTCAAATGCTTGGCAATTAAGATTTAATGCGAAGAAGTGCAGAGTCATGCACTTAGGTAGCAGAAATCCAAGGGAAATATACACAATAGGGGGCGAGAGGTTGGTGTGCATGGATCAGGAGAAAGAACATGGTGTGATTATTTCTGAAGATCTCAAGGTGGCAAAACAGTGCAACAAGGCAGTAGCAAAAGCCAGGAGGATGTTGGGTTGCATACAAAGAGGAATCACAGCAGAAAGGAAGAGGTACTTATGCCACTGTACAAGTCACTGGTGAGGCCTCACTTGGAATACTGTGTTCAGTTTTGGAGACCATATCTTGCAAAAGATGTAAAAAGACTGGAAGCTGTTCAGAGGAAGGCGACCAAAATGATTTGGAGCCTGCGTCAGAAGCCTTATGAGAAGAGACTTGAAGACCTAAGCATGTACACTTTGGAGGAGAGGAGGGACAGCGGAGATATGATTCAGACCTTTAAATACTTAAAGGGATATAATGAACAAACAAACCTCTTCCAAAGACGGGGAAGCTGTAAAACTAGAGGGCACAACAGAAAGTTGCAAGGTGGTAAATTGAAAGGCAATGTCAGGAAATACTTTTTCACGGAAAGGGTGGTGGATGCTTGGAATGCCCTCCCGATTGAGGTGGTGGGGGCAAACACGGTGACGGAATTCAAAATGGCGTGGGACAGACACAGTGGATCCCTTTACAGCAACAGGATAAAATCAAAATAAACTGAACCATCTAATTTCTCAACACATAGGGGTGTCCTGCATGGAGTGGTGGGTTCACCCCTAAACAGGGACGTGGGGAGGGTTTTCCTGCACGGAGCGGCAGGTGCACCTACTCTTGCCATCATGTTGGGCAGACTTGATAGATCATGCTGGTCTTTATCTGCTGTCATTTACTATGTTACTATGTTACCTAGTTGCAGATAGCTCGGGTTAACTGTTAACCCAGCTTAGTAAGCATACCCCCAAGGGTCCTCAAACTAAGGTCAGCAAAATATCCATATCCAGTTTATGGCCATATTTAATTTGACTCAGAAGCAGCAGGAACAGCAACCATTCTTACAAAAACCTGTGCCTACACCATCACAACCTGGAATTCCCTCCCTGCTCAAATCACAATGCATGAGATTATCAATGAGGATAGGAAATGTTGGCCTATGAGTTCTGAACGTTTGTGCTGTTGCTACAATTATTGTCGGAGCGGTAAGCAATAGTACCTAAAAGATTTTCTACACTGTTTTATTGAAAGTATGGAATCCCACAGGGCTCCAAGCTTTCACCCACGCTCTTCAACATCTATGTACAATCCTCTGCTAAATTACTTAGAGGTTCTGACATTCAGATGACTTGCAACTCTTAGTCCCATAGGATTTTAATAGAAATTGTATCCTAAATAATTTGAATATTATCTTGTTGCAGTAAGCTAGTGGTTAGGCATTAAAAATTTTAAACATAGGTGTATGTTTACTAACGTGCACTAAAAAAGATGCAATATCCATTAGCACAGAGACATGGTAATAGCTACTGTGTTCTAAAAGAGGCCAGCATGGTAAAAATCCCATGATGCTTAGCACACAATGGGGCTGGGAGAGTGTGAGTTATAGGTGGTGGGTGGGCATGGACTGCGCATTGCAGTTACAGCTCCAGTGCTTACCGCATGAGTACTTACTTTGTGCTGTCAACGTTGATGTTAACAGAGGTGCACTTACTATCTCCTCAACAGGAAGCATCAAAGTGCACCTGCGTTGCCCACATTATTAGTGAATGAATACAGTATAATGCACAGTGAGGAATGAATGTTTTTCTGCAGTAACTGCAGGGGACATATTAGACATGCCACCAAAAGTTAGTACACAGCCTTTGCCCTTACCGTACATTCATTTTCGCTATTAATACATGGTAAGTGCAAAAATATGACATCCTTTAGGTCAGGAAAAGTAGATATTAATATGTAGTTTTCTCAACCTTCCAGTATTTGAGGAAAGAATGCTACCATTTGAAGTTTGTTGTTTGAGGGTGATTTTAATTTATGATCCCAGTACGACCAACCAGGTTCATGCATTGATGAAGAGATCCTGATTTCAACTGAAGCTATTTTAAGAAAGAAAATTAGCTACTTTGATTTCTACATTAGTTTGTAGAAAATTATATTATTGTAACAATTTGTACACAGGAATCCATCAGTAAACATAAAATACAGTTGATGAAAATATGGCTGCTCATTTTTTGATTGACTTAACATACAAGAGATTTCTTTTTTAATGTGCCATTAAGTCAGTACTGCCTCCTAGCAACCTCTGGGTTTTCTTGGTAATGAATAACCAGAAGTAGATATGTGCCCATGAGGGAAGGGTTAGGACAGCCATTATAGTTGGTGATTCGATCATTAGGCATGTAGATAGCTGGGTGGCTGGTGGTCGTGAGGATCGCCTGGTAACATGCCTGCCTGGTGCGAAGGTAGCGGACCTCACGCGCCACCTAGATAAGGTCTTAGATAGTGCTGGGGCGGAGTCTGCTGTCTTGGTTCATGTCGATACCAATGACATAGGAAAATGTGGTAGGGAGGTTCTGGAGGCTAAATTTAGGCTTTTAGGTAGGAAGTTGAAATCCAGAACTTCCAGGGTAGCATTCTCCGAAATGCTTCCTGTTCCACGCGCAGGACCCAAAAGGCAGGCAGAGCTCCGGAGTCTCAATGGGTGGATGAGACAATGGTGCAGAGATGAGGGTTTTGGATTTATTAGGAACTGGGGAACATTCTGGGGAAAGGAGGGGCTCTTCCGAAGGGATGGGCTTCACCTTAACCGGGATGGAACCAGGCTGCTGGCATTAACCTTTAAAAAGGAGATAGAGCAGCTTTTCAACTAGATATTAGGGGAAAGCCGACAGTCGCCCAAGAGCGGATGGTTCGGAAGAATATATCTTTGAAGGATACTACCAAAAGCAGAGAGGTTCCACAAAAGAGTAAAGTAGCCCAAATGCCCTCAAGTATGGAGCAGACAGAGCTTAAAGATCCCAAATTACCCATGTCTAACAATAGCCAAATTAATATGAATAAAATACATTCTCTTAAATGCTTGTATGCAAATGCTAGAAGTCTAAAAAATAAGATGGGAGAGTTAGAATATATAGCACTAAATGAAAGGTTAGATATGATTGGAATATCAGAGACATGGTGGAAGGAGGACAACCAGTGGGACACTGTGATACCTGGGTACAAACTATATCGTAATGATAGAGCTGATCAAATTGGTGGAGGGGTTGCACTCTATGTTAGAGAGGGCATTGAGTCAGAAAGGATTAAAGTTTTGCAGGAAACAAAATCTGCTGTAGAATCTATATGGATTGAAATTCCATGTAAAAGGGGGAAGGCAATGACAGTGGGGGTGTACTATCGAGCGCCTGGCCAGAATGACCAAATGGATGATGAAATGCTCAAAGAAATCAAGGAAGCTAACAAAAGTTACAGCGCAGTAATAATAATGGGTGATTTCAACTACCCCGGTATCGACTGGGTCAGTGTCACGTCAGGACATGCTAGGGAGATAAAGTTCCTAGATGAAATAAATGACTGCTTCTTGGAGCAGCTGGTTCATGAACCGACCAGAGGGGAAGCCATATTAGACCTAGTCCTTAGTGGAACACCAGATCTAGTGCAAGAGATAAGGTTGTTGGGGCCACTTGGCAATAGTGATCCTAGCATGATCGCCTTTGATTTAATTAGTGGAGGAGGGATAGAAGAAATCCACAGTACTACCTTTTAACTTTCGAAAGGGAGACTATGGTATAATGAGGAAAACAGTTAAGAAAAAACTAAAAGGAGCAGTTGCAAAGGTTAAAGACGTACATCAGGCTTGGCTGTTGTTGAAAAATACTATCTTGGAAGCCCAGACCAGCTGTATTCCAAGAAAAGTGGAAGGAAGTCCAAAAAACTGCCAGCATGGTTTAAAGGTGAGGTCAGAGAGGCTGTTGTTGCCAAAAAAGTATCTTTCAGGAAATGGAAAACGAGCCAAACGACAAAACCTGGAAACAGCACAAGCACTGGCAAGTCAAATGCAAGGCATTGATAAGGCAGGCAAAGGGAGAATTTGAGAAGAAGCTTGCTGCGGAAGCAAAAACGCAAAGTAAAGACCTTTTCAAGTACATTCGTAGCAAAAAACCTGTGAGAGAGTCAGTTGGTCCATTAGATGATAAAGGGGTTAAAGGAGCACTAAGAGGCGACAAGGCGATAGCGGAGAGACTGAATGAATTCTTTGCTTCGGTCTTTACTGAGGAAGATGCAGGGATGTTACCCATGACTGAAGTGGTATTTAAAGGTGCAGAAGAATTGAAGGAAATATCGATACATCGGGAAGATGTATTACAACTATTAGATAAACTGAAGAGTAGCAAATCATCTGGCTCGGATGGTATACATCCAAGGGTGTTGAAAGAACTGAAATATGAGATTGCAGACCTGATATTAGTAATCTGTGAACTATCATTAAAATCATCTCTAATACCTGAAGATTGGAGGATCGCCAATGTAACACCAATTTTTAAAAGGGTTCCAGGGGTGATCCGGGAAACTACAGACCGGTGAGCCTGACATCAGTACTGGGAAAAATGGTAGAAACCATCATAAAGAATAAAATTACTCAGCATGTAGATAGTCATGACCTAATGGGAGACAGCCAACATGGCTTTAGACAAGGAAGATTTTGTCTTACTAATCTGTTATGTTTTTTTGAAGGAGTGAATAATCAGGTGGACAAAGGTGAGTCGGTTGATATTGTGTATCTGGACTTTCATAAAGCCTTTGACAAGGTCCCTCAGGAGAGACTTTTGTCAAAACTAAAGAGTCATGGGATAGGAGGCAGTGTACTATTGTGGATCAGGAACTGGTTAAAAAATAGAAAGCAGAGGGTAGGGCTAAATGGCCAATTTTCCCAATGGAGAAAGGTGAATAGTGGTGTACCCCAGGGATCTGTGCTGGGTCCGCTGCTTTTTGACATATTCATAAATGACCTGGAAAGTGGAATAACGCGTGAGGTTATCAAATTTGCAGAGGACACATGACTAGGCCCATGATCACAGACTGGGGCATTCCACACAGCACCAGGATGAGGGGTGGGGCTCTGGGGTCAGGCCTACTTAGGGTTGCCAACCGGCCGGTGTTCAGCCGGCCTGGCCGATTTTTCCATGGACAGGCCGGCTGCCGGCACAGTTGTAAAACCGGCCATTGAAAAGTCGGGATTTTGCTGTGGCGGCAAGATCGGGAGCGGCCTGAGCACAAAACCGGCTTTCGTGCCGAGGTCTGCGGTGCGAACGCAATCGCGATCGCGATTCCCTATAGCAGTGCTGCCGCTGGTTCTGCTTTGTACAGAGCAGCGGCTGCACTACACGTACATTGTAAAGTAAAGAGAAACTGTGTCAGGAGTCCTCCGGTCATCGCAGAGCCCGAGGAGGTGATGTCATGGGGTCGGCCTCATCACAGGCTGTCTTTCCTTTTCAAACTAACTTTAGATGCAATAAAGTTAATTTGCAATGGAAAGACAGCCTGTGAGGAACCCGCCCCCATGACATCACATCCTCGGGCTCTGCGATGACCGGAGGACTCCTGACACAGTTTCTCTTTACTTTACAATGTAAGTGTAGTGCAGCCGCTGCTTCTGCTTTGTACAGAGGGGGGGGGTTTGTGTGAACCAGCAGGGGGGGGGGTGATGGTGTGAGTGACCCAGCAAGGCGGGGGGCCATGGTGTGAGTGAACCAGCAGGGGAGGGGGGGGGTAGGTTAGTGAGTGACCCAGCAGGAGGGGTGAGTAGGTGAGAGGGGGGTGGGGGAGTGAACCAGCAGTGGGGGGGGGGGAGTGGAGGTGTGAGTGGATCAGCAGGGGAGGGGGGGTGAGTGAGTGAACCAGCAGGGGAAGGGGGTGAGTGAGTCAGAAGGGGGGGGAGTGAGTGAGTGAACCAGCACTGCGGGGAGGGGGGTGAGTGAACCAGCACTGAGGGGGGGTGTGACTGGATCCCCGGTAATTTTTGTGGGTGGGACTGGGGGCAGGGCATGGGTGGGGCTGGGGGCGGGGCATGGGTGGAGCATGGCGAGCCACAGGTGTCGGGTTCTTTCGGTGAAACAGTTGGCACCCCTAGGCCTACTGCATCCTGGGGCTGAGGTCTGTTTCCTCTACTCACCAACAGTGACATATACCAGGGCACAGGGACTGGGGAGAGCCCTAATTTGGGGCCTGCTGCATCCCTGGGCTATAGCTACATCTTGTGATCACAGACAGGGACAGATACCAGGGCACAGGGACTGGGGAGAGCCCTCATTTGGGGCCTGCTGCATCCCTGGGCTATAGCTACATCTTGTGATCACAGACAGGGACAGATACCAGCGCACAGGGACTGGGGAGAACCCTCATTTGGGGCCTGCTGCATCCCTGGGCTATAGCTACATCTTGTGATCACAGACAGGGACAGATACCAGGGCACAGGGACTGGGGAGAGCCCTCATTTGGGGCCTGCTGCATCCCTGGGCTATAGCTACATCTTGTGATTGTGGCAGGTGCAGGCCTGTGACCCACGGTGTCTGACATAGGCAGGCCAGCATGGCTAGCTTGACCTGTAAATGAGGCCTGTGGAGAGGCATATAGGATTGCACATCCCCCAATATGCTGCTATTGTAAGATAGAACTCAGTAGAAGTATTGAATTTGCTTAGGTAAACAGAACTGCAGAACTAAGAAATGGAAAAATACAGAAAAGACATGTTTGAAAGTTACTGATAAGAAAAAGTACATCTGCAAAGAAATAATGAGGAGTGCTGACAGATGAGTTACAGAACCTTGCTCTTCTGCACGCACAAATTGGTCCCATAACCTTGAGAGTGTGAAAGTAACAAGTTGATGAACTGACCATTGTAATTGGGACTAGAAGGGGGGCAGGCAGGTGTCTTGCCCACAGAAGGGACATAATTGGAGAAACTTATCAGTACCGGGACCAATAGAAGAGGTACGGGAGGTACGGGAGGTTACCGGGACCAATGAAATGTTTTTCTATACCTAGAATGGAACAAAAGTCTATAAAAGTTGTTGTAATGCTTGAAAACTTTGCTCAGCCATTTTGAAATTGACTTGCTTGAGACTTGTGCACAAATAAATGATTTGGACCTTCTGAACAGACTCCTGGTATCATTGGTTTGTCTGCGCTTTGCTGCTACATATTCCTTGGTGCGTTGGCCGGGAAGTTGTGGAATCAAAGTGTATATAGGGCAATATACCACGACTTTCCGCCTCTATAGGCTTGGTCCTGCCGGGATCGCGCCCTTCCGACGAGGGCTGCTCCCTGGCACCACCGGTCCCTTGTATCGGAGGGAGCTGGTCGGACCTCGGCGGGTGCCGGGCCCGGTTGGAGCCAACGCCTCGAACCCGAGTGAGGGGAGTCCGAGGTCCAACTCATGCGCCTGCTTGGGAAGTTTGAGGACCGGATCCGGTGAGTATAGTTTTGATTTTGGGTCTAGACAGAAATAGAAAGAGCAGTACTGCCATTGGAATTTGGAATTTGTAATCTCGAGATATTGGGAATTGGTAAGAGAGCATGATCAACTCTCAAGGAAGAGCCGAGTAGCCTGGCATGGGAATTCGCTGGGTGAAACCCTCATCCTTTTTGTAATTGGGAAAAAGACTAGTCAGAACAGATAGAAACGAATGCATTCTGGGATACGTTGCTAGCATGATTGTGTGAACGAAGTGTGAATGAGAGGTCTGGCAGCACGGACCAAGTGAAGGCGGACCCCTGATTAGCGCATTTCCTGACCGGGCGACCGCGTTCAGGTCGCGAAAAGGGGGAAGCGATTGTCGTCTTGTCTTGTTATTTGTATTCCCTATACGTTTCCAGGGCCGTGAGGACCCCTTACCCACGGTCCGCCCTCCTTTTCCCTTCTGTCTGTTGTTGCGCGCACACATCGAAATGGGAGGGGCGGGGTCTACTAGAAACACTCCATTAGAATATATGATCGCACATTTTAAAGAAGGATATTCAGGAGATTATGGTATTAAAATGACAGCAGCCCGTTTGCAGATTTTGTGTACTAGGGAGTGGCCCGATCTAGACCCCATCTGGCCCCGGGAGGGAACGTTCACTGTAGAGATTATTCAGTCAATACATCGTAGAGTGCGGGTAGCGCACCCCGATCAGTACCCCTATATAGATTCCTGGTTAAGTATTTGTGAAGATCCGCCCTCCTGGGCGCAGCGCTGTTATGAGGAACAGTGCAGAATAATGTTAGCTAAAACAGATTCTAGACAGAAAACGGAGCAGCCTAGAATGAAAGAGCAGGATAAGAAAGCCAAGAAGAAACCCATCTTGGTAGATCCTGATTCCCCAGAAATAGTCCTCAGGCAGCCCCGAACCCCAGGTCCAGTAAGAGTAGCCCGGCGTCGTCCTGCCCCAGAACCCCAGAGACGGCCAGAGCCGAGGCGGGACCCAACCCCAGATCCTCCTCCTGGAGAAGAGAAGGAGGAAGAATTAGTGGAAAGAGAAGTGGAGGACGTAAAAAGTGAGTCAGAAGCGGAGATAGAAGAAGGAGAAAGAGAGAATTCCCCAGAAGAGGAGGAGGACAGTGTACAAATAATTGAGAAAGCCAGCGCTAGCACTAGCACGCCAGTGAAAGAGAAACCCAAAGCAAAACCTGTTGAGAAAAAGAAAGTGACTCCTGCAAAGGCAACGGCCATAACCCTTAGATCCCAAACCCAAAAGACGCCTGTAACTGCCAAACTGTTTCCCTTAAGGCAAGTCCCGGGAGTGCCCGTAAAGAATGATAATGATGAAGTGGTAGCGGGACCCCTCACTTATGTGTATATCCCTTTCTCTACAACTGATTTATTAAATTGGAGGTCGCACTATGCCTCCTATACTAGTAAGCCCCAGGAGCTGACAGAATTAGTAACTAGTATTATGGAAACTCACCAACCCACTTGGCCAGATTGCCGTCAGCTCCTGACCACCCTATTCACTACAGAAGAACGAGCGAGAATTAGAAAAGCAGCTATTGAATGGATGGCAGAAAACCCTGCAGCTCCGGCGCAGGGGCAGAATATAATAGACCGTAGGGAAGCAGCTCAGAGAGAATTCCCGAATGAAGACCCCCAATGGGATCCAAATACAGATGAAGGATCCACAGCCCTAGCCCGTTTTCGCCAAGGCTTTTTACAAGGCCTGAGAAGGGGGGGCCAAAAAGTTATGAACCTTTCCAAAGTTACAGGAGTTATCCAAGGGATAGATGAGAGCCCAGCAGATTTTTATGAAAGATTAACTGAAGCCTACAGAATGTATACTCCCTATGATCCCGAAGCACCAGGAAGTTTATGTATGGTGAATTCTGCTTTTGTAAACCAGTCTCAACCAGATATTAGACGTAAATTACAGAAGTTAGAAGGGTTTGCGGGCATGAATGCAACACAGTTATTGGAAGTCGCTCATAAAGTGTATGTGAATCGTGATACTGAAAGACAGAGAGAATGTGATAGAAAGATGAAGAAGAAAGCTGATTTTTTGGCTGCGGCCATAGTTGAAAAGAAAAGGGGAGGTGTCCCTAGTCGAAGGAGCAGAGGAAGAGGGCGGGGTCAAGGCGGAGGCCGGACCCAGAGACTAGGCGTGAACCAATGCGCCTATTGCAGAGAGGAAGGACATTGGAGAGATACGTGCCCGCAACTCGAAGACGCCCAGCAAGATGACGACAACGATCATCAGTGGCGAGAAGAAAGACGAGGCCATCCCCGAGGCCGAGGAGGAGCCAATCGAGAACAATTCCAGCGAGAGAGAGGAGGAGGAGCCATTCAAGCATTGGCCACACAAGCCCATGATGAGGATGACGTGGATTAGGACAGACCGGGCTCCAAGTTTGCTTTAGGTCTCCAGGAGCCTATGGTCGGAATACAAATAGGAGACCAAATTATGAACTTTATGGTTGATACTGGAGCAGAGCATTCAGTAATAGACAAAAAGATAGCCCCATTCACTACAAAAGCAGTCACCATTATAGGAGCAACTGGTGCCAAAGCCACAAAGTCTTTTCTTCAAAACCGAATATGCAGTCTAGGAGGACAGCAAGTAACTCATCAATTCCTTTACATGCCCGAATGTCCAGTACCGCTACTGGGACGAGATATGCTAGCCAAGCTTCAAGCACAAATATCTTTCTCTGAGCAAGGAGAAATGCAAATGACAGTAAATTCCCAAGCCAAACCAGCAGGAGTAATGCTGCTGACAGTTCCCCGAGAAGAAGAATGGAGATATTACATTGATGATTCTGTCCAAGATACCTATTTTGAACAAACTTTAAAGAACATTCATGCACCACCTGGAGTATGGGCAGAAGGCAGTCCCCCAGGCCTAGCCAAGCATATAGCTCCAGTGATTGTAACCCTCAAGCCTAGTGCTACACCAGTGCACGTCAAACAGTACCCTCTCCCAAGAGCCGCAATTGAAGGCATCCATCGCCACCTACAGAGATTGCTCGAATATGGCCTACTAAAAGTATGTCAATCCCCATGGAACACCCCACTTCTGCCAGTAAAGAAACCTGGGACAGATGATTATCGCCCAGTGCAAGATTTGAGAAGAGTGAATGATGCAGCTGAAACCATACATCCAGTTGTGCCCAATCCTTACACTCTTCTAGGACTGATACCTGCTGAAGCTACCCATTTCACTGTATTAGATTTGAAAGATGCATTCTTTTGCATAAGATTAGCCCCTGTAAGCCAAATATTGTTTGCATTTGAATGGCAGGACCCCATCTCTGGAAGAGGGGGCCAACTCACCTGGACAAGATTACCCCAAGGATTCAAGAATTCACCTACCATCTTTAGTGCTGCACTAAATCAAGACCTTTCAAGCTATCCAGTAGCCCCGGGGAAGAGAGTGCTTCTCCAGTACGTGGATGATCTGTTGATAGCTGCCGTATCAGAAAGAGAATGTATATTAGCCACCAAAGATCTCTTGCAGTTACTAGATGAAGCTGGATACAAAGTTTCCAGAGCCAAAGCACAGCTATGTCAAAAAGAAGTGAAATACTTGGGTTTTCGTATTACCCAAGGAAGCAGAAGATTAGGCAGAGAAAGAAAAGAAGCAGTATGCAGAATTCCAACTCCAACAACCAGAAAGCAGGTCAGAGCCTTTCTGGGAGCGGCAGGATATTGCCGAATCTGGATACCCAACTTTGCCCAAATTGCCAAACCACTGTATGAAGCCACAAAAGGAGAAGAAAAGTCACCACTGGAGTGGGGACTTGAGCAGGATACAGCCTTCCAGAAGCTAAAAGAAGAATTGATGTCATCACCAGCACTTGGACTACCAGATGTCCACAAACCTTTCCACTTGTTTGTACATGAAGCACAGGGAAATGCCCTAGGCATGTTGACTCAGAAATTGGGAAATTGGGAGCGACCTGTAGCCTACCTATCGAAACAATTGGACCCTGTGGCCAAAGGATGGCCACCTTGCTTGAGAGCAGTTGCAGCTACAGCGCTACTAGTGAGTGAAGCAGACAAACTCACACTAGGACAGAACATACGAGTCACTGTGCCACATGCAGTCCTTGCCCTTATGGAACAAAAAGCAAATTATTGGCTCACCAATTCCCGAATGTTGAAGTACCAGAGCATGTTATGTGAAAACCCACAAATACAACTCGAAGTGAGCCATGCCCTGAACCCAGCTACCTTGATACCCATCAGTGAAGAACTCCCAGAGCATGACTGTATCGAAGTCATGGAAACTGTGTTCTCTAGTCGACCTGACTTGACAGATGTGCCCATAGACAATCCCGACCAGATCTATTATGTTGATGGGAGCAGTCTCATCCTTGACGGACGACGCTGTGCCGGATATGCAGTCGTCACTCAACACGAAGTAGTTGAATCATCAGCTCTAGCCTCAGGCACATCAGCCCAGAAAGCCGAATTGATAGCACTCACCAGAGCATTGTTGTTAGGAGAAAAACTTGTGCTAAATGTATATACAGATTCCAAATATGCCTTCACTACCTTGCATGCCCATGGAGCTCTCTATAAAGAAAGAGGACTCATCACATCCGGAGGAAAATCAGTCAAATATGGTCCCGAGATATTGATGTTACTTGATGCCGTTTGGGCCCCAACACGTGTAGCTGTCATGCATTGCAGAGGACATCAAGCAGGAAAAGGAGAAGTTGCCCGAGGGAATAGATTTGCAGATGCCTCAGCACGACAAGCAGCTATGACAGGACAAATTGCCCCACAAGCCATGCCAATGCAAGCAGCATTGTTTCCAGTACCTTTGAATCTATGGACCCCACGATATACCACCAAAGAATTGGATTACTATTGTGACAAAGAAAATGGAGTATTGAAAGACGGATGGATTGAGCTGCCACCAGAAGAGGGCAGTCAACCTCCGGGACGAATAGTAATTCCTGAACTGTTAGGACCATCCTTTGTCAAAGCTTTCCACGAAGCTACCCACTATGGGAAGAGTGCTATGGAGAAAGCGCTCAGACCACATTTCTACATCCCTTTGATGACAACCATATCAGCCTCAGTAGCACGTCAATGTGTAACTTGTGCCAAAAATAATGCCAAGCAAGGCCTTATTACAGCACCCCGAGTTCAGTCAGGAGGTGTCACCCCCATGCACAACCTCCAAGTTGATTTTACCGAAATGCCAAAAGCCAATGGATACCATTATCTACTAGTATTAGTTTGTACTTTCTCTGGGTGGGTAGAAGCCTTCCCAACCAGAACTGAGAAAGCCCGAGAAGTTACCAAAGTCTTAATGAGAGAGATTGTCCCCAGATTTGGAATCCCAGCAGTAATAGGGTCAGACAATGGACCCTCATTTGTCTCCCAAGTTACTCAGCAGTTAGCAAAAGCTTTGCAGATACAGTGGAAGCTCCACACTGCATACAGACCCCAGAGTTCAGGGAAAGTTGAGCGAATGAATCGTACGTTGAAAGCCCAAATGTCCAAGCTTTGTCAGGAGACCCACTTGAAATGGCCCCAAGTGCCCCCCATAGCTTTACTCAGAATACGCTCAGCCCCTGTAAAGTCAACAGGATTTTCCCCTTTTGAAGTTTTGTATGGTAAACCCCCACCAATAGTGCAGGGAGTCAAAGGAAGTTTAGCCCAGATTGGTTCAGAAGTAACTAGACAAGAACTCCTAGCTCTTAGTTTTGTTCTGCAGACTCTCCATACGTGGATCCAAGACCAGTTGCCTATCAACTTGACGGAACCCTTGCATCCCTACCAGCCTGGAACTTCGGTGTGGATCAAAGATTGGAAGAAGATACCGTTGGAACCCCATTGGAAGGGACCGTACACCGTCATCCTGTCTACCCCAACTGCAGTAAAGGTAGCCGAGATCGACGCCTGGATCCACCACAGCAGAGTCAAGCCCGCCGCCGATCCTGAACCAGAGCGGTGGACAGCAGAGCAGCACCCTGATGTACCCTTGCGAGTTACTTTGAGACGGCAACCAGCAGCATAGACACTTCATCACAAGTGCTTTGCAGTAGCCAAGTCTTTCGAAGAGGATTGCTGTTTTCCATGCAGCAACAGTTTTGTTTCAACGAACCCGATTTGTGTGTGATTTGACACACTACTTTGAGACTACATTGACTAAGCCAGACTTCACAAGCCATCTGAATTGCTAAGTTGGTTAATGTGTGCTGGACATCTTGAGGATCTTCAATCAACACTCAGCACCCGTTAAATTGCTTCATTAGCAAACGGGACGAAGAATAATAGACCGTCGTGATCAAGATCAGCAAGCTGAGGATTCAGAAGAACTCCAATCAACACCAACATGTATCTTTGTTTTTGCTTTGCCTTGGTTGCCTTCTTTGGAGGTTTTGAACAGACTTATGCTCTACCTCCATGCACTGCTTGCATTACTTCTACTAGAACTGGACTGAAAGTAACTCAGACTTTGCTTTACCATTCTTACTATACCTGCAAGGGAACAATAACTCGGTGTATCTATAACACCACTGAACTAAATGTTTGCACTCATGGCAAAATTAAAGCATGCTATAATCCGCATCAGAATCCATCCTATTACACGTTGGAAATAAGATGGAAGGATGCAGATGGACCTATATTAGCTGCTACGCCACCACTTAAGGACATTACTAAACCTGCTGTTTTGAATTTTGATGCATGTAATGCCATTAATAGAGATAGTCAGTCCACCTGTGGTACATGGGAAAAAGCGTATCGAAATGACCATAAGTATATGTGTCCAGAAGGTGCCACAAATTGGTGGAAGTGTACAGGTAAAACAGGATCAGGGTATAGTACTGCTACAGCGGCAGACTACTATTGCCCGTATTGGGGATGTGTTTTTTATGCTACCTGGAACACTGGTATAACTAATGAGAAAATAGATAAGCGGATGGCTACTCTAACCAAGCCAACCACAAATGATAAATGTCAGAAAGATGCTTGCAACCCCTTACACTTGCGTGTACATAATCCCCATGCATGGAAACAAGGATATAAATTTGGTTTACGTATTGCTGGAGGAGCAATAGATCCAGGGACCATTGTGTATATCAGATTGAATACTCAAGCCCACAAGTCATCTAAATATCATATTCATAATACCTTTTATGAAGCTATGCATGTAAATAAGTTTGAAATCCCTCACCCTTCACAGAATTTGTTTCTAGAATTAGCTGGAGCAGTAGTATCTAGTCTTAAGATCACAGATTGTTATTTCTGTGGCGGAACCCAAATGGGAGACCAATGGCCCTGGGAAGCCCAAGAATTGAATTATTCCATGATTTACAACCAGACTGAATTACACAAGACTACCAGTGAATGGGTGTTAGCGCACTCAATCGTTGGACGTCTTTGTTTTGCCAGAACTGGACCCCAGTTCACCCAAAAGGTAGGACAGCTGGTCTGTCTTAGCCAGAAATACTATAATGCCATGACCAAAAAGACAGCATGGTGGTCAGGAATCAGACATCCTGAACCTCCTAACCCATTAGCTAGATTTCCTGAACTTGCAGGTCTATGAACTAACCTTGCCAAAGTCCAAGCCTGGCAAGCCCCACCTGGCCTATATTGGATCTGTGGAAACCGAGCATATGCGCAACTCCCGCCGCACTGGGGAGGAGCATGTGTCTTAGGAACCATCAGACCTTCTTTCTTCCTGTTAAACACTGAACATGGAGAACAATTAGGATACCCTGTATATACTACCCACAAACACAAAAGAGCATCGAGACAGAAAAGAGAAGCCTTACAGATAGGCAAGTGGGAGAAGTGGCAAGGTGATGATTGGCCACCAGAAAGAATTATTGAGTATTATGGACCTGCCACTTGGAATGATGATGGTATGTATGGTTATCGTACCCCAATTTATATGATTAATCGTATTATTCGCTTACAAGCAGTAGTTGAAATAATAACCAATGAAACTAGTCATGCTCTCACGCTCTTAGCTAGACAAAGTACTCAGATGCGCACTGCCATATACCAGAATCGCTTAGCACTTGATTATTTGCTGGCAGCTGAAGGAGGAGTATGTGGTAAGCTGAATTTAACTAATTGCTGTTTGAAAATAGATGATAAAGGTCAAGTAGTTGAAGAAATTGCTAAAGATATGCAAAGACATGCTTATGTGCCAGTACAGACTTGGCACGCATTGAAATTTCCTAACTGGTTTGCTAACCTTTTCTCTTGGCTGGGAGGATTTAAGACTTTCATTGTTTTAGTACTAATCCTTGTTGCTGTTATCTTCTTATTACCATGTTTAATCCCATGTTGTATGCGTTCCATTCATAGTGCTATTGATACCACAGTAGAGCGGAAGACCGCAACTAAAATAATGGCTTTATACAAAGCTAGCCCTAGTAGAAATCCTTCAATCATGATGTGATTCTTCTAAAAAGTGATTTAATTCTCACACCTTATTGAGTAATAGGGTGAGATTAATCAAAGGGGGGAATGTGGCAGGTGCAGGCCTGTGACCCACGGTGTCTGACATAGGCAGGCCAGCATGGCTAGCTTGACCTGTAAATGAGGCCTGTGGAGAGGCATATAGGATTGCACATCCCCCAATATGCTGCTATTGTAAGATAGAACTCAGTAGAAGTATTGAATTTGCTTAGGTAAACAGAACTGCAGAACTAAGAAATGGAAAAATACAGAAAAGACATGTTTGAAAGTTACTGATAAGAAAAAGTACATCTGCAAAGAAATAATGAGGAGTGCTGACAGATGAGTTACAGAACCTTGCTCTTCTGCACGCACAAATTGGTCCCATAACCTTGAGAGTGTGAAAGTAACAAGTTGATGAACTGACCATTGTAATTGGGACTAGAAGGGGGGCAGGCAGGTGTCTTGCCCACAGAAGGGACATAATTGGAGAAACTTATCAGTACCGGGACCAATAGAAGAGGTACGGGAGGTACGGGAGGTTACCGGGACCAATGAAATGTTTTTCTATACCTAGAATGGAACAAAAGTCTATAAAAGTTGTTGTAATGCTTGAAAACTTTGCTCAGCCATTTTGAAATTGACTTGCTTGAGACTTGTGCACAAATAAATGATTTGGACCTTCTGAACAGACTCCTGGTATCATTGGTTTGTCTGCGCTTTGCTGCTACATATTCACAGACAGGGACAGATACCAGGGCACAGGGACTGGGGAGAGCCCTCATTTGGGGCCTGCTGCATCCCTGGGCTATAGCTCCTCCCTGTATGCACCGACAGGGACAGATACCAGGGCACAGGGACTGGGGAGAGCCCTCATTTGGGGCCTGCTGCATCCCTGGGCTATAGCTACATCTTGTGATCACAGACAGGGACAGATACCAGGGCACAGGGACTGGGGAGAGCCCTCATTTGGGGCCTGCTGCATCCCTGGGCTATAGCTCCTCCCTGTATGCACCGATAGGGACAGATACCAGGGCACAGGGACTGGGGAGAGCTCTCATTTGGGGCCTACTGCATCCCTGGGCTATAGCTACATCTTGTGATCACAGACAGGGACAGATACCAGGGCACAGGGACTGGGGAGAGCCCTCATTTGGGGCCTGCTGCATCCCTGGGCTATAGCTACATCTTGTGATCACAGACAGGGACAGATACCAGGGCACAGGGACTGGGGAGAGCCCTCATTTGGGGCCTGCTGCATCCCTGGGCTATAGCTCCTCCCTGTATGCACCGACAGGGACAGATACCAGGGCACAGGGACTGGGGAGAGCCCTCATTTGGGGCCTGCTGCATCCCTGGGCTATAGCTACATCTTGTGATCACAGACAGGGACAGATACCAGGGCACAGGGACTGGGGAGAGCCCCATTTGGGGCCTGCTGCATCCCTGGGCTATAGCTACATCTTGTGATCACAGACAGGGACAGATACCAGGGCACAGGGACTGGGGAGAGCCCTCATTTGGGGCCTGCTGCATCCCTGGGCTATAGCTCCTCCCTGTATGCACCGACAGGGACAGATACCAGGGCACAGGGACTGGGGAGAGCCCTCATTTGGGGCCTGCTGCATCCCTGGGCTATAGCTACATCTTCTGATCACAGACAGGGACAGATACCAGGGCACAGGGACTGGGGAGAGCCCTCATTTGGGGCCTGCTGCATCCCTGGGCTATAGCTCCTCCCTGTATGCACCGACAGGGACAGATACCAGGGCACAGGGACTGGGGAGAGCTCTCATTTGGGGCCTACTGCATCCCTGGGCTATAGCTACATCTTGTGATCACAGACAGGGACAGATACCAGGGCACAGGGACTGGGGAGAGCCCTCATTTGTGGCCTACTGCATCCCTGGGCTATAGCTACATCTTGTGATCACAGACAGGGACAGATACCAGGGCACAGGGACTGGGGAGAGCCCTCATTTGGGGCCTGCTGCATCCCTGGGCTATAGCTACATCTTGTGATCACAGACAGGGACAGATACCAGGGCACAGGGACTGGGGAGAGCCCTCATTTGGGGCCTGCTGCATCCCTGGGCTATAGCTCCTCCCTGTATGCACCGACAGGGACAGATACCAGGGCACAGGGACTGGGGAGAGCTCTCATTTGGGGCCTACTGCATCCCTGGGCTATAGCTACATCTTGTGATCACAGACAGGGGCAGATACCAGGGCACCAGGACGGGGTAGGGCCCCTGAGGTGGGGCTTGGGGGAGTATCTTGGGGGGGGGACAGGCCTCACTCACAGCTGGATGTGGAGACACCTTGCAGTCCCTATCTGTGCATATGTGACTGCTGACTTGGTTGCATGGTGTTCCTCTGCACATCCTGGGTTGGAGTGCTTGTTCCCATGGACTTACCTCACATGGGTAGTCTGCGCTGCGGTTCTAGCGCATGGTGAGGCGCTCCCAGGCTCTCCGCACCCTTCTCAGATTCTGCCTCCTCGAGGATCCGGGGAATAGGCGCCTCTGCCTGAGGCAGAAGAGCTCTGTCAGCAGGTAGAGCTCCCGCTGATTGAAGGCTGGCTTCCTCGACATTGAAGCCATGTCTGGGCAATGAGATATGCCTTGCTACGTGCATTGCTACGGGCGCAGCCACGGGCGTTGCTACGGGCGCAGCCACGTGCGTTGCAATGGGCGTCAGAGCGTGCGTTCCTACGGGCGTCAGAGCGTGCGTTCCTACAGGCGTAGAAGCGTGCGTGGGTATGTGTGTTCTTACCTGCGGGGGCTCTCCATATGCAGCTCCCAGGGTTTAGTACTGCTGCTACATCTCATAGGTTGAGTTGTTTGGACTCTGCTCATTACAGGGTTTGCGTTATGGTTCCTCGTCCCTTCTGCTGCACCCATGTCACATTTGCATACATTCACCTTCCTTTGCCTAGAGGTGCCCATGACATAGAGCTGTATCAGACATATGTGATGTACCTTTTCTTTTGATGTATTGAGGGGAATGTGTGGTGACAGGGCCACAGAGGGAGTCGCAGTTTAATTAGCTGTAAGGTTCGCTTTGGGGGACATGTGTGGGTGCTGTGAGGTTTACTTTCTGGGACTGCATAGCGTGGCATTGCTCATTTCCATGTGTTTTCTTTGACGTTTGGACTATATCCTCTCTGGGCTTTGGGCATAGACCATGGGCTTTGCTTCTCTATGGCACCTGAGGTCATGGTTTATTAAAGACACCACTGCTCGGAGAGTGATTGCATCTGACAGGCCTGCTACGTATCAGTACAGTGGGGTCGTACCCACTGCCTCTGGCTCCACTGTCGGTGCATTTGACAGTGGGTTTCAGTTTTGTCTGTATCTGTATCTACTTCTCTATGAGTGACTGACTACAGAGGGACGTCAGTTCACCACACAGTCCATCCACAGTGGTGCTCAGGGTTTGTTTGGCCAGGTCACACCCATGATGCACTTGATATGCAAATCAGCTTTTCACTGATACACACCACGGGGAAAGCAAACCCACAGCACCTTGTCCTGGTGGTGTAACTGAACATGTGCACCCCCACAGCAGCTAGGCATGGTAGGGGTGTCTCAGCGTGTGTTGTACTGGAACAATGTACCTACACACCATCACATTTCTCGGGTACTGTGCTCACCGTGAGGGTGATGTGATGCATAAAGCAGCAGGTCCACAGCAACATCCATGGCAGACTTAGGCCATCCACAGCATTGTTTCTGTGTGGGATAGGTAGTTTCTGCACATAAGACCTTGGATATATCTGTCTGGATCAGTCAGGTGTGGTCCCTAGGGGGCTTCTGGTGGTAAACACAGTCTCCCATCACCTCATCCACCTTCACCCTCCCTGCACTGATTGCAGTGGAAGGGGCATCACCCCCAGTTCTGCTGTGGGTCAGACACCCCTCTTGCCAGTTCCTGCAGCTCTCAACATCTCCATAGCACAGTAGCATGCACACATTAGAGCTGTATAGGCTAGGCTGCACCCCATCACTATATGATTTTGTCCAGCACCAGGCCTTCAGCCAATGCACCCTGCCAGGCTCTCCATCTGGATATGTACCAGCTGCATACAGTCTGCTATTAGGTCCATGCTGCATGTTCCTGTTAGAACTGCATGCACCCATAACTGGACTGGGATGGCAGCATACACAACCAGCAGAGAGGTCAGTAACTGGCCCCCATAGGGAGACACATACATATCATCTGACAGGACTACAATATCACACGATGGGAATGTCTAGCCATGCTGTGGTCACTGCACAGTCAGGGTGAGACTGAGCTCCCTGCAGGACATACAGCGGTCACTCTGTCTGTGTAGGTGGTGGCCGGGCACTACTATGCCGCAGTCGGTGCCCTGTGTGCTGTGCAGATACAGCCTGCCCCTGCCACCATATCTGGCCTCTACCCATGGTACCTTGCTCCTCATTATGCACAGTTGCTGGCCAATAATGGCAACAGTGCTGTGCGTGTGGCCTATGTAAGGTGCTTGCAGCCCCCACACACTGTAGAGACAGACACACACTCCAACACCTCTGCCAGCATTCTGCTACTGTGGAGGGGGTCCAGCAGCCCTGCCCCCCACACCAGTCCTGGACACAGCCCAGGCATGGCTATGATCTGCACTACTGTTGGCCGTCGCTCCCCAGGGTGGTAAACACTGTCCGTGACCTGACCTGTAGCACGCCCCTCAGACATCTGACTGATTGTTCTGATGGGGCTCGATGAGCACACTGTGCTTGACGTAGGACTTGATATCTATCGGTAATCATGCGACCTGTCTAATAGGTGCATACCATATACCCAGGTGTAGGGTGGCATTACTAGGGTATGCCTGTGCTAGTATTGGTGGATGCACACAGGGCCCAATGTCCTGGCTCTCGAGGGGGCATTTGCCAGTGGCGCCTGTGGGTGTGTCTGGCCCTGTTGGCTGTTGCTTTTTCCGCAGAGGTTCCCAGGTCAGGTCCTGGTGTGTCATACACTGTTCAGGTTTCCCTGCTGTCCCACCTACATATGCATGGCCTACATCCGCATGCCATGGGGGTGGGGCATAGCTATGCAGCACAGGCATCTTCATTGGAGGCATCATAGAACCTGAATGGTGTGTGGCACTCCAGGGCTGCATTTGGGGGGCTCTGCTCTAGGTACTGCGGCTGTTTCAGGTGTCTGTGCTTGGAGTAGTAATATATAGGCGTAGTAACCCTGTGTATGTTCTTAGCACTACATGTTTGTCATTACAGTCACGGTACAGTTGGGGGGAAAAAATGTTCACTAGAATGGACATTGACACAACTGGGCTTTGAACCTGTGACCTTCTGTTCTTGCACACACTGTCTGTGTGCACTGCACCACCATGTTGCCATAGATATGCTGTGTTCCCTGGGTGTCCATGACTGTACATCCAACAGGTCCTGTCTGCTGCTGTGGATGTGGCAGCCTGCACATAGCTCTGCCACTGTCTGCTGGGACTAGCAGCCACTGCCCTCTCCATCACCTGTACCCTTCCGCCAACATGCTGACATGTCCTTATCTTGGGAAATGGATATAACCTGATTCAGGTGTGCCACTCCAGGTCTGCATTTGGGGGACTCAGCTGTTGGTAATGGCCATTGTTATGGGGTGTGTGCGGTGTTGGGTAAAATATTGGTGTTTGCACGATGCCTCTGTTCTCTGCAATAAAGGGGTGTCTTTACTATTTCTGCTTCGTGGTGGGTAAAATATGGCGATTGTGTTGGCAGCACCCCAGCTGGGATTTGAACCTGTGACCCTCTGGTCCTACAGGTATTGGTTATGTCCACTGCACCACACTGTCAGCACAGTGACAGTGAGGTCCCTGCTGATGGGACACCTGGCTGAACGAGTCTGGTCTCTGCTCTGCACATTTTTACTTTGGCCTCATTCACCTTCTCTGCTGACATAGGTGCACATAACCACCAACTATGACCTCCGAATGAGAGGATGGGGACATAACCAGGCTGGCCAATTGTGATATTACTGGGGTACCCTGGAACACAGTCCCAGGAGCACTCAGGATTAGGATTCAAAGATGATCTTTGGAGGGGTCCACACTCCGTGGCCACGACTCATTTTATTTTTTGGGGCTTTCCTTGCATTTCTTTTCATTGTTGCCCATTAATATCACTGTTGGCATGCTTGTTTGTCGTTCTTCCGGATTTGGTTGTGGTCTTTTTACATGACTATTTGCTATTTTGTTCAGTGCACATATATCACACTGCTCACGTTTTGTAGGTTTCCCCGGTTTTTCTGTACATTGCTGACGGAAATGGTTTCTCTTCCCTTTAAATGCCTTTAACGACAGGTTTTCATTCGCGTTGGAATTCAGCTCTGAAAATCAGTGCGTTAGCCTCTCCCCGCCCACTCTCCGCCCATTGACCCCTTTTCTCCGCCCACTCTCCACCTTCCACGCTGTTTTAACGCGCCGCGGAGGTTTACGATCGTTAACTGCGGTTAACGCGCGTAAGGTACGTTTACCGGTCGTTCGCACGTCAGTACGCGCATTCGGACGTGCGAACGATCGGTAAACGTACCTTACGCGCGTTATTCACGATTACCGCACTTTAGTAAACATACCCCTATATGTTCATTCCAATTCAGATGCATTGCAAAAGTATTCATCCCCTCTGTGTTTGTCCAGTTTTGTTGCATTACAACCTGGAATTAAAATGGAATTTTGGGGGTTAGCACCATGTGATACACAACATGCCTACAACTTTGAAGGTACAAAATATCCTTTATTGTGACACAAACAATAATTAAGACAAAAAAAAACCTGAGAGCAGAAGTGTGCATATATACTCGTATTCACCCCCCAAAGTCAATACATTGTAGAACTACCTTTTGCTGCAATTACAGCTGCAATTCTCTTGGGGGTATGTCTCTATTAGCTTAGCACATCTAGCCACTGGGAGTTTCACTCATTCCTTAAGGCAAAACTGCTCCAACTCCTTTAAGTCAGGTGGGTTGCGTTGGTTTTACAGCAATCTTCAAGTAATGCCACAGATTCTCAATTGGATTGAGGTCTGGACTTTGACTAGGCCATTCCAAGACATTTAAATGTTTCCCTTTAAACCAGCTTTAGCAGTATGATTAGGGTTATTGTCCTGCTGGAAGGTGAACCTTCACCCCAGTCTCAAATCTCTAGCAGACTGAAACAGGTTTTCCTCAAGAATTGCCCTACATTTAGTGCCATTCATCATTCCTTCTATCCTGACAAGTTTTCCTGTCCCTGCAATGAAAAACATCCCTACAACATGATTCTGCTGCTACCATGTTTCACTGTGGGAATGGTGTTCTCAGGGTGACGGGAAGTGTTGGGTTTGCGCCACACATGGCGTTTCCCATGATGGCCAAAAAATTCAATTTTCGTCTCATCTGACCAGAGAACCTTCTTCCATGTGTTTTGGGGTCCGCCACATGCTGTTGTGCAAACTCCAAGCGTGTTTTCTTATTTCTTTCTTTAAGCAATGGCTTTTTTCTGGCCACTCTTCCATAAAGCCCCGCTCTGTGGAGTGTATGGCTGAAAGTGGTCCTATGGACAGATACTCCCATCTCTGCTATGGATCTTTGCAGCTCCTTCAGTGTTATCCTTGGTGTCTTTGTAGCATCTCTGATTCATGCCCTCCTTGCCGAGTCTGTTTTGGTGGGCAGCCTTCTCTTGTCAGGTTTGTAGAAGTGCCATATTCTTTCTATTTTATTATAATGGATTTAAAGGTGCTTTGTGGGATATTCAGAATTTGGGATATATTTTTATAATGCAACCCTGATCTATACTTCTCCACAACATTGTCTCTGACCTATTTGGAGTGCTCCTTGGTCTTCTTGCTTAGTGGTGTTGCAGAGTCAGAGGCCTTTCAGAACAGGTATATTTATACAATCATTATGTGACAGATCATGTGACACTGATTGCACACAGGTGGATCCTAATCAGCTTATTATGTGACTTCTGAGGTTAATTGGTTGGACCAGATCTTATTTAGGGGTTTATAGCAAAAGGGATGAATACATATATGCACTCACAACTTTTCAGTTTTTACTTGTTTTTTATAAATACAAGTATTTTATTGTCATTTCACTTCACCAATTTGGACTATATTATTAGGTCCATTACCTAACATCCAAATAAACCTCCATTTTTCATTACAGGCTGTACGTAATGTGACAAAACAGGACAAAAACCAAGAGGATGAATACTTTCGCAAGGCACTGTATAACATTTAAGAAATCCATTCCTGGACCCTGCATATCTGGAGAGTTTTTTCCCCTATGGTAGATAATATGCTTTAGATATAGATGGAAGAAGATTCTTGAGGGATGTTTATGTTTATTATATTTGCTTAAATGTCTTTCAGAGGGACCAGCAAGGCGATGTACTATTAAAAACACTATAAATAAAATAAGAAGAGGAAAAGAACTCAATAAAATCATAGGACAGAAAAGGCAGGCACACAAGGAGTCATGCAAGCAGAAAATGGGATATAGGGGGGCACTAGGAAATAGATCATTCAAAGACAGCATTGAAGAGATGGGTCTTTAGAAGTGATCTGATTTTCGTGAATACAGGTTCAAGTCTAAGGGCAGAGGGAAGTGAATTTCAGGATGCGAGGGCAATAACATAGAAAGCTGACAATCATGTGGAAGCTAAATGGGTTTGAGAAGCTGAGGGAAAGTGAGACAATTGCCATGGATGCTATGGAGGGCATAGTGGGGAGAGTGAAGGAGTAACGAGTCAGAGAAATAACTAGGGCAGGGGTCGGCAACCCGCGGCTCCGGAGCCACATGCGGCTCTTTCTCACCTTTGCCGCGGCTCCGGAGCACACTGCCCGCCCGGTGACAGGCAATAGTTTTGTAAGCTCCCTCCCTTCTTCTGCAGCCGCGGCTCCCTGCCTCTTAGGGAACCGCGGCTGTGCTTTTAAAATCATCTCGGAGCCCTTCCTGTCTTGACGGGCTCCGTGCAGCATTGTCCCGCCTCCAAACTTCCTTTAGAGGCGGGACAATGCTGCACGGAGCCCGTCAAGACAGGAAGGGCTCCGAGATGATTTTAAAAGCACAGCCGCGGTTCCGTAAGAGGCTGGGAGCCGCGGCTGCAGAAGAAGGGTGGGGAGCTGACATGGAGGGAGGGAGCAGATATGGATGGAGGGAGGGGGGCTGACATGGAGGGATGGAGGGGGCTGACATGGAGGGAGGGAGCTGATATGGATGGATGGAGGGAGGGGAGCTGACATGGAGGGAGGGAGGGAGGGGGGCTGACATGGAGGGAGGGAGGGGGGCTGACATGGATGGATGGAGGGAGGAGGGGCTGACTTGGTGGGTGGGTGCTGATTTGGTTGGTGGGTGGGGGGCTGACATGGAGGGATGGAGGGGGCTGACATGGAGGGAGGGAGCTGATATGGATGGATGGAGGGAGGGGGCTGACATGGAGGGAGGGAGGGGGGCTGACATGGATGGATGGAGGGAGGAGGGGCTGACATGGAGGGAGGGAGCTGATATGGATGGAGGGAGGGGGCTGACATGGAGGGATGGAGGGGGCTGACATGGAGGTAGGGAGCTGATATGGATGGATGGATGGAGGGAGGGGGGCTGACATGGAGGGAGGGAGCTGATGGGGCAGACATGGAGGGAGTGGGGCTGACATGGATGGAGGGAGGGAGGAGGGGCTGACATGGAGGGAGGGAGCTGATATGGATGGAGGGAGGGGGGCTGACATGGAGGGATGGAGGGGGCTGACATGGAGGGAGGGAGCTGATATGGATGGAGGGAGGGGGGCTGACATGGAGGGATGGAGGGGGCTGACATGGAGGGAGGGAGCTGATATGGATGGAGGGAGGGGGGCTGACATGGAGGGATGGAGGGGGCTGACATGGAGGGAGGGAGCTGATATGGATGGATGGAGGGAGGGGGGCTGACATGGAGGGAGGGAGCTGATGGGGCTGACATGGAGGGAGTGGGGCTGACATGGATGGAGGGAGGGAGGAGGGGCTGACATGGAGGGAGGGAGCTGATATGGATGGAGGGAGGGGGGATGACATGGAGGGATGGAGGGGGCTGACATGTAGGGAGGGAGCTGATATGAATGGAGGGAGGGGCTGACATGGAGGGATGGAGGGGGCTGACATGGAGGGATGGAGGGGGCTGACATGGATGGAGGGAGGGGGGCTGACATGGAGGGGGCTGACATGGAGGGATGGAGCACTGGTAATGGGGTTGAGGGGACTAGCACTGGAAATGAGCTGATTAGGGGAGGCTAGGACTGGTAATGAGCTGATGGGGGTAGGACTGGTATTGGGCTGATTAGGGGAGGCTAGCACTGGTAATGGGGTTGAGGGGGGATTAGCACTGGAAGCGAGCTGATTGGGGGGCTTTGAATGGGCATGGGCTGATTGTGGGGAGGGGAGGATAGAGCTGCTGGCCCTGGAAGATAACTGGGGGCTAAGGCTGCCATGGTATTTGTACTAGAAGGGACTGGTCAGTGGGGAAGGAGGGGGATTGGAAGGAAATGGACACCAGTGGCAATCATGGGAATGCAAGTTGACATTGGAAGGTACTGGGAGTGAGGACTGGAAAGGGGCTGATATTGGGGAGGGTTACTGGGACTGGAAATAGGCTGATGGAAAGAAGTGAAGAAAACGAAAGAAGAGATAAGAAATGGCAGATGGACCATAGACCACAGAAAGAGAGCTAAGAGAAGACAGGAAAGCAGAAGCCTCAGATCGGGACCAGCATGATCAAAGAATAAATTGGTCAGACAACAAAGGTAGAAAAAATAATTTTATTTCATATTAGTGATTTGACTACAAAATCATCATAATTTTGAAATCAAATATTGTTACTTGTTGTTGTGATATTTTCTGGCGTATTTTTTTGGTGTGCGAAGGAAGAGGGGTAGTCTTATACGGCGAGTATAGGCCAAACACCTATATTTTAACAGGAAAAGTAGGGGGTCGTATATAGCATTAAGGTAAGAAACAATATATGCAGTGTTAGATTTGTTTTAAATGTCGCAATGGTTTTGCGGCTCCCAGTTTTTTTTTTCCCTTCGGAAACGGGTCCAAGTGGCTCTTTATGTCTTAAAGGTTGCAGACCCCTGAACTAGGGGAACCAGAGTGCAGTGCATGATCTACCAAAGTGATAGGTTTGTACTGAATGCAAAATTTTACAGAGAGCCAATGGTAATGGCTACAATCAATTGTCAAGCCTACAATCTTCCTGTCCCATCAGTCCATTCTGCCTCTACCCAGTCCAAGCTTTCTTTTGCCATTTCTCCATGAAGCAATAGACTACGTCCCCCACATATTCCTGTCCTCACCCCCTTCCTCCTCTGCCTTCCCCACATTGTCCATTATCAGCTGTGTTGTGTCTGTCTCTTTGCCCTTTCTATCCTTCTCCTTCTGCCTTTACTATCACTTTCCTATAAATTAATGGTGTTCTTTTCCTCTCTGTCTCCTTCTGGTAGTCATAACTTTTATTGTACACCACCCTGACACTCCGGCAAAGGCGGTATATCAAGTTGTGTGAATAAAGAATAAAAAACATATGTTTGAACTAAGAAGTAAAGGAAAGAACACAGACGGCAGTATTTTGAATACATTGAAATCAGTGTAACTGGTATTGAAGAAGACCAAGGTAAACTGTATTGCAATAGTGTAACTTTGAAATAACAAAAGTAAAAAGCAAGGTAGATAGGTGGGAAGGAGGTGAGAAAAGGGTGAACTGCACAATTTGCAAAAGGTGCAAAAACAGCGATGTACCAGAGAAGAGATATGGACATTGAAAGATAGTGATGAATCTAGAATAGCACCAAGACAGTGCAGTCAACAAGTGGTATTGAAGAAGCAGAGAGCAAAGGAGTCATAGGGGCTTGTTTACAAAGCTGCAGTAGCGGTTCGCGATCGTTATCGGAGCCGCGGCCCCATTGATTTCAATGGGGCCGCGGCTCCGATAACGACCACGAACCGCTACCGCGACTTTGTAAACAAGCCCCATAGTGGGGACAAGTCTATCAAAAGTAACCCAGAGAGCTACAGATTTCTTAGTGTTGAGGTGGAGATAATTCTCAAATAACCAAAAAGGCAAGAATTAAGAGGGGAAAGATCCAGAGTAAGTGGGCTAGTGTGAAAATAGGCAGAAATTCCATGTTTTTGTATAAGGAGAGCCAGGGGGATAAGGAAGATATTAAACAGAAGAGGAGCAAGAACAGCATTGAGGGACACCACAAGAAAGAGGTAAGGTTGAAGAAGAGGCATTGACTGAGACAGAGAATGACTGTTGCATTAGAAAAGAATGAAACCAATTAAGAACAGTACCCTGAAGACAAAAGTCACATAACCAAGTAAGTAATGTGGCATGGTCAACAAGGTCAAAATCTGCTGAGAGATATATCAGCCCAATCATGTGAATGAAGAAGTTTGCTAAGATAAACAAAAATAACAGTTTCTGTGCTGTGACTGGGGCGGAATCCAGATTGATGAGGATGTAGGGCATTAATAGAATCAAGATGAGAAGAAAGCTGAGCAAAAATCTGTTTTTCAAGTAGTTTGGAAAGAAATGGAAGAGTAGAAACTGGACATAATGGGCTGGAGTAAAGGGGTCAAGGGAGGGGTACTTCTGAATGGGTTGAACGATGGCATGGAATACCCCAGAAGATAAGCTATTGTTAAAAATGGAGAAAAACGGAGGAAAAAGAACTAGGGAAGTAACATCAAGCCAAGGGGAGGGGATGGGATCAACAGGAGATGTAGTCTTGTGAGAAGAATTTTAATCATATATCACTTAACACTAGAAGCCACAAAAGGAATTTTACCTAGAAACCCCAAAGTGCGTCAATTGACGCATTATCACGACTACGTTTAGCATGAAATGCAGATGTGAATTAATGTTAAGTTACTTATTTGTTAAATACGTGCAGTATGTGACGTCATTACATGATGTCATTGTGTGTTTATTGTTTGTAATGTCAGAGTAAAACTGTAAACAGTGATTGAGATGTACCACCTAGCCTTTCTATCCACTGCTTCTTCTGCTGCTTTTCTTTTGGAAGCATGAACTGACGATTCCAAGTACCTGTCAATACTTCCTTTCCTGGTGTGATCAACAGTAACGTTACAGTACGAACAAAATAATTTTCCAGAATCGGCATGTAAAGTTCCCTTTGGATACTGCTTAGCTCGTTCTGCACAAGGGACATGTTCAGCTTTCTTCATTGTCGACATTATTGATGCACTTTGACATAATTCAATTTTTAATTCAGACTAAACACTCCCAAATTGAAGCACCCTGTCTTCAAATTATGGTGGTGGCAAAGAATCCTGTGTATACTGTGGACTACTTGAATCAGGCTGTAAGTAAACGCTCTCAATTGAAGCACCCTGCACAGTTCTTTTTATCGGGGCCCAGAGATGACGTTGGAAGGGCTGCCACACACAGGTCAGCAGCTCAATTGGTGGTAGAAGAGATTGAAGCACCCTGTGCAGTTCTTTTTATCGGGGCCAAGAGATGATGTCAGAAGGGCTGCTTCTGAACTGGCTCTCTCACCCCTCCGCGGGAATCAGGCTGTAAGTAAACACTCCCAAATTGAAGCACCATGCGCAGTTCTTTTTATCGGGGCCAAGAGATGACGTCAAAAGGGCTGCTCCCAAACCGGTTCTCTCACTCATCTGCGGGAATCAGGCTGTAAGTAAACGCTCCCAAATTAAAGCACCATGCGCAGTTCTTTTATCGGGGCCCAGCGATGATGTCAGAAGGGGTGCTACTGAACCGGGTCTCTCACCCCTCCACGGGAATCAGGCTGTAAGTAAATGCTCCCAAATTGAAGCACCATGCGCAGTTCTTTTTATCGGGGCCAAGAGATGACGTCAGAAGGGCTGCTCCCGAACCAGCTCTCTCGCCCCTCCACGGGAATCAGGCTGTAAGTAAACGCTCCCAAATTGAAGCACCATGCACAGTTCTTTTATCAGGGCCCAGAGATGACTTTCACATTTTTCACGGAAGACGGCCAAATTCATGGAAAATGCCACGGCCGTGAAATCGTGAATTAGGTTGGTCCCTAGTTATAGGCTCAATGAAGATCCAGACTGGAGAAAATCGTGATACTTCAAATCCTGTCAAGCAATTCAGAGATCAATGGCAAGGGATACCTGTCCTCAAAGGTGAAATGATACCTTACCTGTTGATTTTCTTTCCTTGAGTCCCTCCAGCCCAGTCCAGTCCAGACACATGGGTTTATGCCCTATCACCAGCAGGTGGAGACTGAGAGCCACAGGTTTTGATGGTGTTGCACTATAATGGATCCATTCATATCTGATCATTCCAGTATTCTATTGACAAAGCAGACACCACACAGACAACAGTTATGCAAATTTGTTACCAACTTATATTATCTATGAAACAACTGATGAGATTACTCTGCTATATTGTTATTTTGTTACTTAACATATTGTTTTCTGCTATTTGTATGCTTCTTTAGACTAGAATAGCTACAGTCACCATCCCCTTTAAGAACACGGTTCAACCTCATTGTCGCACTATTCGTTCATATCTATATTTATGAATTATCCATATCCGTCTACCATTTATCCTACTAGCTCACCAAACCATTCTAAATCCTGAGATATCAACCAACCATTCATGCAAATATGGCTAACCTATAAGCTCCTATCCTTGCTTATTCCTCATCCTCTATTTCCTATTTAGCTTCTTAGCATTATCATATGCATTCAACCCTACCTACACCCTTCCTATACCCACTATCCACAACCTTAACCCTTACAGATACCAACAAACCTTCTCATATCTCAGGCAGGCTGACAAATCTAAGCTCAACCCCAAAAGGCTAATTACTGTAATATAAAAATAAAAAACTTTGCCCAAACATCCCCAACTTTAACCCCCTCGCAACCTACAAATTTAAAAGGTTATCTTGTCAATGCCAGATCAATTAGAAAGAAAATACCTATCTTCCTAGACTTAATCGCTGACAACTCCTCAGATCTTATATGTATAATGGAGACCTGGCTCTCTGACACTGACACTGTACTACTCAATCAACTTAAACCCCCTGGATATGAAATATATCAAACTAACAGAACCTCTAAAAGAGGAGGGGGCGTCAGTATAATAATAATAAAACAAAAACTGAAATCTTCTCTAATCTCCTCAAACAACATAGAAAACACTGAAATACTTATTATAAAAACCAAACACCTACATATATGCTTAGCATACAGAATAACTGATCCTAAATTATAAAATTTTGACATAATATCCGAATTCCTATGCACCTCTACTACCAATAACCCTATTGTTCTGTTAGGCGAGCTCAATCTGCCATCCTTATCACAAAATCGCATGTCTGATTTTCTCACATCCATATCTGAAATGGGTTATCACCAATGTTAAAGGCAACACACTAGACCTAGTGTTCCTACCCAGTGTTCTATTCAATGCATACAGTCCAGCTACCCTGAAAATACAACCTATTCCCTGGTCTGACCATTACTTAATAAAATTCCAACTTCCTTACTATGATAACCCAACCTCAAATCCCACATATACCTGAACAATGGGGGCTCTTAAAGCTACCTCGTGTAGAGAAGGCATTCCTCTCGCTTAGGACATGAGCAAGGGAAACATTCCCGTCTCTGATTTGACATCTAAAGGTTGCATTCTAGCCAGAAAAACATGCTTCTTACCTGTGTCAGAGTCATTAACAGATTTTACCCTATACTCTGACAAGGTGAGGGAGACAGAAATGCTATCCCAGATTGCAGATCAAAGTAATCTCACCGTAGATCAGTGGATCCCACCAGTCAAGCTACCCTTCCCTTACTGAGAGAATCATGAGGAAGGAAACAAACAAGGGATAGTTTCCAAAGCCCCTTTTCTAGAAAAGATTGAAGGTTCTGTGCTGCTGGGGAGTGTTACCGGAGCCAGGAGCAGCTGTTGGAGGATGCAGGCTGATTCCAGGATGCCCTGACGTCATTGGGGGCTGTTTTAAATCTTTGCTGCTTCTTCTGCAGTGCTGGGAGTGTTATCGGAGCCAGGAGCAGCTGTTGGAGGACACAGGCTGATTCCGGGACACCCCGACATCATCGAGGGTTTACACATATAGTGGCTTCAGCCCTAGGTGCCTTGTAGTGTGCTCAAGTGTCTGAATGCCATTTGGATATGGGTAAGCGGAAAAAGAAGCTGCTTCCTGCTGAGCCTGTTGTGGGACCAATGGATCGACATGTGAAGGTAACTGTGGGTGATAATGTGTCCTTAGACCCAGACTTTCTTACATTGTTGTCTCCGGGAGTCTCCCTTAGTTCTCCAGAGCATACCCCATCTCCTCCCCCATCTGCAACTATTCCGTCCACTCCAGTGGTCATGGAAGGACCTTCCCAGTAGAGTACCCCTTTAAATCAGGGCAAAATGTTGAGGCCTGTTGTTTGGTCTCCCCCCCCCCTCCCCAGTTGAAGCCAGGGATATCCCCGATTTGGAGATATCCCTGGTGGATATATGGCGGGTTGTTACTCGAACAGAACAGACTTTGGTCATCATGGTGTCTCAGCTTTGTGGCTTCTCTCAAGGGATAGCTACAAAACTGAATAAGTTGGAGGGTAGGGTTGAGTCCTTGTTTAATCAGATTTCTAAATGTGAGAATCAGTGCATTTCTCTACATGCAATACATGCCTCAGGTGTTAAAGATAGTTATTCTGTTCATTATAAGTTAGAACTGTATGAAAATTTCTTTAGGGTAAAGAATATTCGTTTTTTTAATTTTCCATTGGGTCGGTTTCTTTCACCTGAGATACTGGTAGGAAAATACTTTCGAGAGCTCCTAGTTCTTCCTGGGGCCGACTCTATGGGTATTTCTAAACTATTTTATTTAACTGGGAGGAGAATCTCCTCCGAGTCTCCAGAGGGGTTTGATGTCTTGCAAGCTTCTGATGATATAAATTTGACTAATTTTTGGAGGACTCACAGGATGATATCACTTCCAGGGCAACTTTATTGGTTAGTTTTGTTTCTGTCTTTAAAGCTTATTTTAAAAATAAGAATGCCTTGTTTTGTGGGGCTAAGTTGCAGTTATTTCCAGATGTTTCCAGTGCGACACAACTTCGGAGGAGGGTCTTTATGGCCTTGAAACCGAGAGTGTTGGCTCTGGGTGCATCATTTTTTCTACGTTATCCCTGTAAATGTGTAATTACATTACATGGAGATAGGTTTATCTTTGTTGATTCTTCTCAACTGGAGGTGTTTTTGGCTTCTAGGGAAATGCAGGATTGATACTTTGGGTGAGATATAATGGGGTTGAAGTATAAGTTGGCTGTATGTCTGAGCAAAGTTTTGCTTTTATTGCCATATTTGTTTTGTTTCTTTATTGTTGTTCTCCCCGATATGTGGGCTAAGGATCAAAACTTATTATTATTGGTTGTATATTATTATGTTATGGGGTATGTTTCTATTCAAGTTTCCTGTATACTTGTATGTAAGTATTTGAAGTGTGAAAATTAATTTAAAAAAAAAAGGTTCTGTGCTGGGAAAAACAACAACTCTGCTCTATGAGAATGCAAGCAGGGTCATTTTACGACCCTCTAATTCAGGTTGTTATGAGACAGAGCTAGAAGCTAGTCATAAATCTGATAGCGATAACAGAAGAGGAATCTTCAACACTGGGCTCATAGATAGATCATATAATTCAGAGGTTATTTCAATGAAGATAAATGATCATATTTACGTTAAATACTTCTACAGAGAAACATCTTGGTGTGCCCACAACACAACTCAGAGGATGAAGAAAGTTGCAATGTTGAAGAGGCATAGTTCTCTGTAAACCTCTGCACAGACAGAAACAATGGGGGAAAGACTTTACAGAGCAATTAATGTCATTGTCCCTGAGAATTTAAATTGGAAATAGGGAAAGGAAATGTCCTTTTCGGAGTCTGCTAGGTTTCATATAGAAACTTAATTTTTCCCACCTTGGATCAGCCTAGATGTGTTATACAAGACAGAACCCCACCCCCTCCTTCTGAAAACACAGAGGAGGAATATCAGTAACCCTCTCTAAGCCCACAGGGAGCAAGCTGCATTTCAGAAGAGAAAGACACACCTCAAGAGCAGCATCAGAGTCAGAATACAATGTATAAGCAAACAAAATCTGCTCCACTCCCTGGCTCTAAGAAATGTAAGCCTTCTACTGTCTACAAAAAGGTATATGGGAGCTAGTGTCATAATACAGACAAGAAACTGTCTGCCTACACATATGGTATCTTTTATTTATTTCATTTTTTAGTATTTGGCTCATTCCTTCTTAGTAGTAGTTCAAGGTGAACTATAGAGAAGCCAAAACTCTTGTCCACCCATAATGATGAAATCTCTGCCTCCCTCCTTAAAGTACAGTGAGATAGGCAAAGGGGAAAACAGGATTCCTATGCCTGAGAAATTTAAAAATACTTACAAGCAATACTCAAATCAGCCACTACAAGGACACATTGATGAATACAATGATCTGAATGCCATTTTAGTTGCTTTCAGTTTCCTTTGAAGTCTGAAGTAGAACTTTGTGCCCACAAATGTGACTCCAGCACAGCTTATCATGTAAATGACGACAATTGATGAATCATATTTTCTTTTTCTTGTTTCTAGGTATCTGGACCAAAATTTCTCTGTTTAAGTTAAACTAAAATTATTTTATTTCAGCTGTTGGGAAAACAGTCCGTCTCCATGAAATGCATTGAGCTATGCATATATTCTATAAAGTGAATATGCATTTCTAGATCGCATGACCACCAAAAAATATTTAGTTTTATTTAGTTTTACTTTCTGTAGGAAAGACGACAATAAGGTTTTCCCATCATAAGTATGTTAGGATAAAATGGAACTTAAAACATCCATTAGAGGGTCACTCTAGGGTTGTCTAACTATGTGCAGTCAAGTGACAAGTTGCCTAATTCTCAGGGTAAATTTCAAAGAGGAGAAGACTGACAGAGGTTCAAGTTCTATGGAACACAGGAAGTCACGGCTGGCCCCAGAGATGGTTTGAGTATTGGCGCTCTAGGCAAACCTTAAGCCATATTCTTCCCGCTTGTTCTCAGAATCTATTGTTTAGCTTTGAATGTCCTTTTCTCTGTCACCCCCCTCCCCCCCCCCCAGAAGCTGCCACCCTAGGTGATGGCCTAGTTTGCATAATGGTTAGGCCAGCCCTGCAGGAACTCATTTTGTAAGAACTAATTCTTTATAGTTCAGCCACTCATCTCTGAAGGCCCTCAAAGGAAGGAGCTATAGAGAGATAAAGGGGAGGTACCCTTCTAATAAAGTTTAGTATTTGCCTCCTGTTATGATCATGTTTTCCGCTTCTAATTCAGTACCATTGGCTCGCCATAGAACATTGCTTGCAATACAAACTTTAAACGTTGGTTCATCCCTGCTGTCTCTCTGATCCCTGCTGTCTCTTTGCTGGTTATCCCTGCTGTCTCTCTGATCCCTGCTGTCTCTCTGCTGGTTATCCCTGCTGTCTCTCTGATCTTCTTCTTCTTCATTATCCATATCATTCCCTCCGTAGCATCCATGCCAACCATCTTCATCTCTCTGCAGTAAGTCAGACTCCATTCTATTTTCTTGCACCCGCATCCTGGAACGCACTCCCCCCCTGCTTTCCACTTAGAATAACCATACCCCAAATTCAATCATTGCTGAAAACTCTCTTCTTCATTATAGCCCATAATCTCCCATCTTCCTAGTTTATCCTACCTCTCTCCCTGCTGTCTCTTCTCCCTTCCCCCACCTCTTTTTCCCCTCCCTTAAATATGAATGAGTTTAATGATTCCCCCTTTCCTGTTTTTATTAATATTCTTTTCATTCCTTTTTTTAACTTGTTTTTAGCCTTTGTACACCGCTCTGTTGCTTCCACGAAGAGCGGTCCATCAAAAAACTAATAAACATAAACATAGCAACTGTTATGTACTGCTTGAAAATTGTACTTCCTAGGCAAACCTTCTACTTACCTGCCAAATTCCTGAAAGAGGGGGATGAAGATATTGTGAAGTTGTAAGTATACATTATCAGCCTACTTTAGGAGCTTACACCTATCACATCCTGGAGATGGACACCCTGCAATGAAGTGGTATGATCTTTCTGTCCCTACAGCTGAATAAAAACAGAGCACTAAAATTCCTTTTTATTTCATAACAGTGACAAGTATTTGCTTCAAAAATTAGAAGAACTATCATTATTAAGATGCCTAGACAAGCCTTCAACCACATTAAAGTTAGATGATAAAACATTAAACCCCATTTCCCTTTTTCTCTTTAGCTAAGAAATTCTGATTTGCCACTGTCTCTCCGCTCAGCTTGTTATAAGATACTCAGAGTATTTGTAGATGTGGAGGGGCATCCCAGTGCAATCTTTGATGCCTAAGCCAGAACATCTGGAAAAAATCCAGGCACATCCAGGTGCAGCCACGATTTCACAAATTTGGACATGCCTGATATAGATGACTGCAAGGGCATCTACAAAGACATCCCCAGAACCTGACTATCTGAGATAGCCTAATGCTTAGCCTGGTAGGCTAGGAATGGGACAGCCAGGGTTCAAATCTCACTGCTGCTGTCATTAACATTGTGCTGAGTATTGGAAATGATGGTGTGCCTTCTTCGCTACACTCTCTGGATTTTTTCAGCCCAAAAGAACACTTTTTGGGTGCCTGGAGCAGGTCTAAACTCAGACACTATGCCGAACATCCATCACATTTCTGAATTCAGGCAGGGATGTCCAGGTTCCTGGGAATGCCCAAGCCACGCCTACACCATGACTGGGGACATCCCCAGAGCCAGTTCTAAAATGGCTCTTGAGACACCTCTGTGCTTTGGATGTCTCTATGCCTGTTTTTGGACATCCAAATCATAAACAGGCTTCCAAAATGACCACCTCAGTGAAGAAATATTTTTTGGAGCTATACACTACTACTACTGCTACTAATAATTTGTATAGCGCTACAAAGCATACGCATTGCTGTACATATAGATGTAAAACACAGTCCCTGCTCATCAGAGCTTACAATCTAATCAAGACAAAACACATGGAGGCCAGTTCAGATCAGAGGATGTCCGGCCCAACCAGATGTCCAAAATCTGGACAAGCCAGAATTACTCCCGATTTTGCAACCGTGGGAGCTATACGTTCTCACAGTTGCAGAATCGGGGCACTTTGACGGGCCAGATAAGCCCCGATTCTGTAGCGGGGAATGTCTATGAATGTACCCATAGTTGCACTATCAAATTTGATATCCTCAGGGAGCTACAACATCCAGAATTTAAAAAAAAATCCCAATTAAGCTCTAACAAAAAATAAGGACACAACTTTGACTTCAGTATAGAAAAAACAACAAGGAGCCAGCAAAAACCACTGTAATAGAGGAAAAAAGACCTCGGCCAACCCTTCTGTCAAATGCAGCAGAAAGGACGAGCCAGTCATATGGCAGGACCGGACAGAAACCCCGCCACAGTAATGCCCATATCATGAACTGTGCTTACGAAGACATCAGCGGTCATAAAAAAAACCTCTATGAAAAGGGAGTTGAGCTTACACAGAAAATAACCCAAGCCCAAAATAATACACAAAAACCAGCTCCTTACTGTAACAGCAATACTGGCAACAATCAAGTAGAAAAGAAAAAAACCTTAGCTTGACTGAAAGAAACAGCTCAGTATCATAAGGCAGTGCAGCTTGGCAGAATATTAAATCTACAGAGATCACGGCATCAGCCTGAAGTTCCGACACCAGGTGTTTCACCCATGTGGCTTCATCAGGGAGCTTTCTTTAAAGACATTGCCATTCCTAAAACAACCAAAAAAGAAGAATACTCTCACAGGAAAACAGTATGAAAAAGAAAAATCAAGAAAAAGTGTGGAGTGGCCTAGTGGTTGGGCCAAGGTACTTCAGGCCAGAAGGTCGGGGTTTCAAATCCCACTAGAGGACAGCAACCTTGGACCGGAAGGACTGGGGTTTCTAGTCCCCCAGGTGCTCCTTGTGGTCTTGGGCAAGCCACTTAACCCTCCATAGCCCATGTTCCCTGTAAAATAGTTATCTCCAAGTTATAATGCCCTGTTCAGTGTAATTTCAGTTTGTTCAATGTAAACTGCACTGATGCAGAATAGCACGGTATATAAGAGAAAGTAAATAAATAAATAAACTTACAATCCAATACGAAAAAGATGAAAAATGCCTGCATGCTCGCTGCAAATGCTGCTTCAACAAACAACAAAGGAGCCCAGAAAAAATGCCAAACATGCGCACTAAAAAAAAAGGGGAATCCAAATGACATCAGGGATTACCCATAAACACTAAACATGAGCAGTAAGCAAAGGGGAGTACCCAAATGATGTTATGGATTCTTCATAGATGTGTTTAGCAGACAAGCCAGGAAGTCAGCCGAACAGAGAAAGAGACAAAAAACAAAAGCAAAAGCCCAAAAATCCAAAGCAGACTGCAAAAAAATTATTTTGATTAGTGCATCTATGGATTCTGTTCCTCCTATATGGCAAGAGACGCGTACTTTTTCTGTTGACCACGTACAAGAACTATTGAAGGAACCAACATGTTTTGACCCTCTTGAGATCGCAAGTGAACATACCCCTTGGATTACTCTGCAAAAGCTTTGAAAGTATCAAATACACGCTGAATTACATAGAGCGTCTTTGTTGGAGTATATTCGTCGACAACAGATTCCTCGTGGTTCCGTTTGAAGAAGGAGCCACAATTGTTTGTTGAGGATGATACTTTTGTGATGGATTGGAATAAGATTCTTAATAAATGTTCACTGGATTTAATGGTCTTGACAGTCAATGCTACGAAGCTATTTAATGATGTGACTTCTAAAGAGATTGATCAAAAAATAGCCTCTCTTAAAACCATCAAGCCAGATGATGCATTTGCCTTACAATTACAGCGTTTGCAGTCCCAGATGGATTCCTTTCGCCAAGAGATTAAAATGTTTAAGATGTCCAAATTACATAGGGACGATATGGATTATAAGACTGGTTTTGTTTTATGCATGGATGCAGCCGGAACGACAGAAGCCTCATCACATTTCTTTTGAATATTCTGATGATTCCGCCCTTTCTGACAAACCTGCCTCTGGTTCGGAGGATTTTTTAGAACGAGGAAAAGGTGCCCGCAAACGGTGGGGCTGCCTTTGCGGACAGGGGAAACAGAACGACGGTCCAGCGTTGTCTCATCATCCATGGACACGATCTCAACAAGCTGTGGATCACGAGGGCTTGTAGTTAATTTATCCTCTCAGATGTTGACATCTTCACAACTGCAGGTTTTGGAGAAGGGGCTGTCATTTGTCCCCCTTAGCAGTTATGATGGATTCCAAGCACACCTTGAATTTGAACAACTTCTACGTAAGCTGCAGTTGAAAGTGTTTTTTGCTTATCGTTCCATTACGTTTGCTTCACCTGAAGAGGTGCCCACATCGGGTGTTACTGATAGGGTTCAGTTACCATTTCGTACCACATGGACTCTGCCAGGTCCGCTTCATCCTATGATACAGGTTTTTCATGAGCTGGTTTTGACAGATATACAGAAGTTGGAGACAACTATTCCTACTAGAGTGAGTTTTTCATAGTTTATCATCTGTGGAACGTCATGCTTTGTTGGAGATGCGCAGCTTTCATGACATTATTATCGGAGAGCTGACAAAGAGGAGCGGTGGTCCTTCTGGATGCTGTTCAATATTGTGCAGAAGTCAATCGTCAGTTAAATGATGATACCATCTATATGCTTTTGCCTGCAGATCTTACTTGTCATCTTCAGGCTGTTATTAAGGAGATGGTCACTCAAGCCTTGGAACAATGTCTGGCGAGTAAGAAGGAAGCTAAGTCCCTTTATGCACAACATCCCTGTACTCCACATTTTTATATTCTCCCGAAGATTCATAAAGATTTAGTTAATCCTTCTGGGAGACCGATTGTTTCTTTACGTGGATCACTTTTGGAACCCCTCTCGATGTTTGTAGATTATTTTTTTATGACCATTGGTGTTCCAGATTCCATCTTATGTATGGGACACAATGCATTTTCTCCAGATCCTGGCTGCAGGCCATGATAAGGACTTACCTGTACAGTAGATCTATTAATGGTGATGATGGATGTTTCATCACTTTATACCAGTATCCCTTAACAGGCAGCTTTACGGGTTGGTCATGAGACGCTTCTGATGCATGCTGATTTGAGTGCCACTGAAGTGGACTTCATTTTTGAACTTATTTCACTGGCAATGACAAAACCTTTCTTCTGTTTTGACGGGAAATTCTTCCAGAAAATATGAGGGGTAGCCATGGGGGCTACTATGGCCCCATCAATTGCCAATCTTTATATGGCTCACTTTGAGAAGCAATGGCTAGTGTATGGCCCTTTTCAATCCTACATCCATCTATGGGTCCAGTACATTGACAATGTTTTTCTTCTCTGGACTGGTTCTGTGGAGCAGTTACGGCTTTTTCATCAGTGGCTGAATACCTGTGATAATAATCTTTCTTTTTCTTTAGATTACAGTAGGACCTCTATTTCATTCCTGGATGTTTTCTTTGTTATGCCAGGGTGATGATCTGGTTTCCACAGTGTATTGTAAAACTACTCATTGGATGGCATTTCTTCATTTCTCAAGTGTACATCCCCAGCATCTGAAGAATAGTCTGCCTTTTGCTCATTTCCTCCGTTATCGTCGAAATTGCTCTACAGTGTCTGAATATAAAGCACGTTCACAAAGTCTTGAAGACTCTTTTTTGGCTCGTGGCTACCTGCTCCATCTGGTTTGCAAAGCCATGTCCGTGCCCGGTATAATGATAGTGGGGCACAAAAAGAGCAGCAGCTCTCGCAGTATCAACCAGGAGACACAAGGAGCAAGAGTGACGATGACACAATGGCTTATTCCTGATACTTTTATTAAAGTTCCCCAACGCGTTTCGGCGGAATGCCTTCCTCAGGGGGGTAACAAAGACTAACAAATATATAAAAACACATATTAGAACATATTAAAAACATGTTAAAAACATATAAAACTCAGAATAAATTGAATCAAGCTACACGGGCAAAAGTCAAAACAATCAAAATTCAAAGCAATAAATAAATAAAAGCAGTTATAAATAAATATAGTGTTCATACTAAAACAATAAATAATGTTGTACATAAGAACATCCATAAATACAAATGAAGAAACCTATTAAAAACCATTAAGAAACTACATAAAACGCAGGGCAGAACAAACTCTCAAAGAAACCAAATGGCAATCAATACTCACTGATATGTAGCACGAAAAGAATGTCTGTGTGTTAAAGTATGGAAAGCAATCACCGTTGAGCCAACGGTGAAGGAGCCATATATGTGGACATCAATGAGCTATAACATAATCAAGTCATGAGATTAAAATGCAATATAGGGCGTTTAGTTTAAAAAGGAATCACTATGTTATCTTTGTTCTAGAAATTGTGAACTGGCACAACGGACATAATCATATGTAAAAACCAACCAAAACATAGAACAAGATTGCATAGCATCATATATAAAAAAATGTAGTAATAAGACTAAAAGAACTGCTAATCTAAAGGGCAGAGCAAGTCAAGTAATATACTTACTTAAACAGAATATCTCCCAAATAGTACCGTGTTCTCTAAAGGAAATCGTGGTGACAAGCACACTAAAAAGAATAAATAAGTGAATTGGAGAGTTTTGTGTGACAACATCATTCAGTATTGTAAAACTACTCATTGGATGGCATTTCTTCATTTCTCAAGTGTACATCCCCAGCATCTGAAGAATAGTCTGCCTTTTGCTCATTTCCTCCGTTATCGTCGAAACTGCTCTACAGTGTCTGAATATAAAGCACGTTCACAAAGTCTTGAAGACTCTTTTTTGGCTCTGGCTACCTGCTCCATCTGGTTTGCAAAGCCATGTCCGTGCTCGGTATAATGATAGTACATGGTTACTCACGCCTTGTCAGCGCTGTACAGACACTGACTCGGCACATTATATTTCTCGGTTTAACCCTTTGAGTTATCGTCTTTCTAAGATTATTCATCATCATTTTCATATTTTTCGATTAATTCAGGGTTTGGATCATCTTCATATCAGATCTGTTTATACCAAGAATCATAATCTACGTGATGTCCTCTGTCCTTCTACTTTCCCAAGGGACTCAGTGACTGTACCTACAACCCCTGATCATGGCAGCTGTGGAAATTGCTCAGTTTGTTTTATGATGTTGGTCTGCCAGTCATTTGATTATAATCAGCAGACATATTATTTACATTCTGCAACAACCTGTGACAGTGTGGGGGTTGTCTATTTGCTTCTATGCCCTTGTGGTTTAGGGTACGTAGCTAAGACATGGAGAGCATTGCGGACACGTTTTGTTGATTAAAGGAGTAAACTTCGTCATCAAGTTGAGGGGGCTCCATTAGTAAAACACTGTCAGCTATGTCATCATCGCTTTGACGATCTAAAGTGTTTGGTTATCATTCAATGTTTGCCTTCCGTATATGGGGGCGATTAGGATAAGACTTTAATTCAGCTTGAACAGTGTTGGATCTTTCGTCTCAACACAGTATCACCGCAGGTCTCAATGAATCCATTGAATGGAAGGCCTGCTTTTGACTTGCTCAATCATTAATACGTTGATTTATACAAACGGTGGGTTGGGTAGCTATTTTTTTGCAATCTATTTTTTTGCAATCTGCTTTGGATTTTTGGGCTTTTGCTTTTGTTTTTTGTCTCCTTCTCTGTTCGGCTGACTTCCTGGCTCGATTGCTAAACGCGTCTATGAAGAATCCCTAACGTCATTTGGATACTCCCCTTTGCTTACTGCGCATGTTTAGTGTTTATGGGTAATCCCTGACGTCATTTGGATTGCCCTTTTTTTAGTGTGCGTGTTCAGTGTTTTTTTCTGGGCTCCTTTGTTGTTTGTTGAAGCAGTATTTGCAGTGAGTGTGCAGGCATTTTTCATCTTTTTGGTCTCGGACTGTAAGTTTTCTCTTTTTCTTGATTTTTCTTTTTTTCTTGATTTTTTTTTCATACTGTTTTCCTCTGAGAATATTCTTCTTTTTTGGTTGTTTTAGGAATGGCAATGTCTTTAAAGAAAGCTCCCTGATGAAGCCACATGGGTGAAACACCTGGTGTCGGAGCTTCAGGCTGATGCCGTGATCGCTGTGGGTTTAATATTCTGCCAAGCTGCACTGCCTTATGATACGGAGCTGTTTCTTTCACTCAAGCTAAGTTTCTTTCTTTTCTACTTGATTGTTGCCAGTATTGCCATTACTGTAAGGAGCTGGATTTTGTGTTTTTGTGGGCTGTTGGGTTATTTTCTGTGTAAGCTCAACTCCCTTTTCATAGAGGTTTTTTTCTGACCACTGATGTCTTCTTGAGTACATTTCATGATATGGGCATTACTGTGGAGGAGTTTCTGTCTGGTCCTACCATATGACTGGCTTGTCCTTTCTGCTGCATTTGACAGAAGGGTTGGCTGAGGTCATTTTTCCTCTATTACAGTGTTTTTTGCTGACTCCTTGTTTTTTCTATACTGAAGTCACTCTCATAATTGTGTTGTTATATTTTGGGGGGTTTTTTGTTATTTTTTTTAGAGCCTAGTTGGGAGGTTTTTTTATTTTTATTTTGAATGTACCAAGCCATCCCTACCCTATGCTGTAGCTGGAGCCCAGTGCTGTGGTGTCCCATGGCACTGGGACGTCCAGCAGGAGCCCTGTTGCCCTGCACCACTACAGAACAGCATTTTCCCATTACCCAACCCCCATAGGAGCCCCTTTAAGGCCAGGATCAGGCAGAGAGGGATGGGACCCCCTGATGTTCCACAGCTCATTTTTGTGGATCCACCAGTGCCGATCCCCTTCCTCAGGGGGTCTTATTCCACCTCTTAGGTGGAATAAGTCCCCTGTTCATCTCTGCCTCCCTGGAAATACAGAGCTGTGACCTGTATTGGCCCTATATGTCAGGGGTCGTGGGCCCACCTCCGCTCCGCCCACTCTCTGCCCCCTCTTGCTCCCATCCAGAGCTCTCTGCATAAAGGCCATATACGTGCGGGGAGCTTTCATTCAGAATCAGATCCCTGCGAATAGCGGAGGTTGGATATGCATGCCAAATGTCTATCCACGCTATTCGCAGTTCTGGATGACCCCCCATAGTAAAAGTGAGGACTAGAGTATGGTTAACAAGAAGTATAACATTTCATTGCCCTCATTCTCCTTTAAAGTAGTCCCCTCCCAATAAAACACACTTCCTCCAGCGTTCCTGCCACTGCTGAAAATAATTTTGAAATGCCTCTTTTGTTATGCTCTGAAGCTGCTGTGTCAAATTTTGCTTAATGGTCTCCAAGTCAGCGAATCTCCTTCCTTTCAGTGGTAATTTCAGTTTTGGAAACAAGAAAAAGTCACAGGGTGTGAGGTCAGGTGAGTATGGAAGCTGATGGACTTGCTCGATTTGCTGTTCAATTTTTTCACTCATCATAAATCTAATGAACTGCATTTACATGATACCAAACATCACGTGATTAAAAAAAGTACGGGTGTGTTGCAGCTACACTATACTCTGTACATGTAGAGCACATAACTAGGTCACTGCATGCTTAATAGAATTGTAGTGGGATGCATTATTATATAGCTACGCAACACATCTCGATACTTTTTGATCACACCTTGTAAATTGTGGGACTAAGTATAGAGAGAGAAAAGGAGAGGTTCCAAGACAGAGCCCTGAGATACCCCAACCAAGAGTGGGATGGGGGATAGAGGAGGATCCACCAGAACATACACTAAAAGGTGCAATGGCAGAGATAAGAAGAAAACCAGGCCAGAACAGAGTTCCTAAAACCAAGGGAGAACAAGGTTTCAAAGAAAAGGTTGTGATTAACAGTGTCAATAGCAGTAGAAAGGTCAAGAAGGATGAAGATTGAGTAAAGGCCCTTGGATTTGGTAAGGAACAAGTCTTTGGCAAGAGCAGTTTCAGTGGAATATAGAGGACAAATGTCAGATATCCAAAAGACAAAAGTTGATTTGTCGTTTCAAATCTCAGATCCAGGGCTAGACCAATCTCCTGGAGACATACCACTGAACTAACAATCTTATAGAAGTAAAAAGGGATATAATGAGACTGAGAATAAAGAATGAGGCTTTGGCCACACCTGCCTGAAGAATTGTTGTCCCACTGAATACCTGTTGGTGCTCTCTTTCTCTCTGTTTCTCTGATTCTATCCCTGTCTACATGCATAAATTCCTTCCAAGTTGACTAGCAAGGCAGCCTCCTACCATGCTTATAGTCTGGCCATCTATCTCACTGTCTCACCCAGCTGCTATGTGCCAATCTCTAAGCAACAGACAAGTTTACAGACTACTTAGAGGAACAGTATAAACATTTAGCATCTTCTTGCGAGGGCTAGGTAGCTAATAATGCATATTTGTTTGCCTATATAGTGGGAATTATGATGAGAGAATGATTATACTATTCTCAGCTCTGATTGTAACTGAGTATATATCTAGGCTATGATTTATTTCTCTATATCTTTTCATAAGATATTCCATATTCAGTTCATATGTCTGAGACAGTATCCTAAGTCATGTTGATATTGTAACTAGGAGGGCCTGCTGGAATCAGAGTGCATAATTCATTAGTTGTGTATATATTCCATGCTCTCATCGTGGGGGAGAAAGGCCTGGCATCCCCAATAAGACAGAAAGCCAGCAGGGGAAGTCCCTGAGAGGAACTAGGGATCCGTTTTTTTTTCTCTCTTCTGCTGGTGAGCGAGTGGGATCATCCAGTGGTTCCTGAACTGCTGCTGTTACAGCACTGTTTTCTTCTTCTTCCAGTGGGGCAGTGGGATCCCCCATCGGATCCTGACACACCACTATATTTTCTTTCTAATCTTTACTGATGGGGGAGCTGCCATTGTCACCACATTGTTCTGCTTTTATGCCACAGTGGAGTGGAATCCCCCACTAGTTCTGAAGCCACTGCATTTTTTTAAACTCTTGTGCCAGCAGCGGAATGGGATCCCCCATTGGTTTCTAAGCCCCACTTCTATAGGCTCTATGCATCTATTTTCTTGCACAGACACAAACAGATGCATACAGACAGAGAGACATACAGATTTACCCTCCCCAGTAAGTGCTATCACTTAAGCAAAATGCACCTAAAAAAAGAGAGGTTCATGGGGAATGGCTGAGGGTATGAGAGATTGAAAGAGAGACTGGAGGAAACTGGTTGGGGGAGGAAGAGAGAAAAAGACAGACTAACGGGGACTGGCTGAAGGGAGAGAGGAAGATTTATGGAGCCAAGAAGGGGATGAAAGATACTGAGCTAGTGGTAAAAGGCTTGACACTGAAGGAGGGTGGTCCTGGAAGAGTGATGGGAATGATCTAGGAGCTTAGCAGCATTCTCATTAGATACAGGGTAGTTTGATGTAGACAGCAGAGGGGGAGTATTGTTGACATTTCCAGAGAGAATCCAAGAAGAAATGTTAGTACCAGACAAGCTTGTGGGGATTTTCTAGAGTTGTCATCTTCCAGTGGTTCTTCTACCGCTCCAATTGTAGTTTGTAGTGCTAGAAAAATACAATGGACCTGATATTCAATAGGGCTTATCCAGTAAGCAGGACCTATCCAGATTATGTCACTGAATATTTCCTCAAACCACCACGGCACTATACAAATAATGCTGGGGAAGTCTATGGGCAGAGCCAAAGAGGAGTTGGCACTTATCCAGATAGCTACAATTTTAAGCACTACTATGCAGGTAAGTATATTCATAACTTAGGGCACGGGTCTCTAATTCTGGTCCTGGAGGGCCGCAAACCAGTCAGATTTTCAGAATGTCCCTAATGAATATGCATGAATATATTTGCATGCAATGCCCCAGTTGTGTGCAAATTTATCTCATGCATATTCATTAGGGACATCCTGAAAACCTGACTGGTTTGTGGCCCTCCAAGATCGGAATTGGAGAACCCTGACTTAAGGCAAGTAAAAAAGCTGTCTTAAGTGTATGCAGATTGGCTATCCAAATAGTGGCTGAAAATCACTGCTATCTAGATAGCCGTCATTGACAACAAAATCCAAACAGACATTCAGCCATAGCTGCTATCCACATACTTATTTATTTTACCTGTGGTGGCCAGCATTTAAAAAAACACTGATCACCACAGTCTCAATATTACCCCAAGTACTCCTAAACTATGAAAAGTGGAGGACCTGAGTCAGTTCTGTCTGGTGGTTAACTGATAAGAGTTTCTGTGTTGGAAGGCTCCCTGCAGCTTGCTAAGCGATCGCTATCTGCACAAGTGAATAGAAGCTCACCAAATACAGACATTATGTCCATATCTTAAATCTAGGCAAAATTTCTGTAGGATTTCTGTATTTTATAAAGACACTTAGGGGTATGTTTACTAAACTGCGTTAGTGCAAATCGCGTTAGGAGCCGCGTTAGTGAAAGGAAAGCCAAAAAAGGACATGGGCGGGACATCGTAACGACTAACGCGCGTTCCAAAAACTAACGAGCGTTACAGGGCGCCGTGGCGCGTTAAGCATATGAAGGCGTACAGACACAAATCATTGAAACAGAGCTGTAGCACAATGGTTAGTGTACTCATCGTTGTTACAAGCAGCACGGGTTCGAGTCCCCAGTGTGCCTAACGCAGAATGCTGTCCCAGGCAGCACCCTGTACATTACATAGGGAATGAGAAGGCATGTTTTTCTTTACGTTCAGTAGTTGTTAGTGAAACACACTCTCGCAGTGCGCATAGCCATGTACGTTGGTACGTGCGTGGCTGCATGCGTTGTTATGGGCGTAGCCCCGTGCATAGGTACGTGCGTACAATCGTGCGTGGGTACGTGTGTTTTTACCAGCTTGGGCACCTTATAGTACAGACAATTTAGGGTGTCTTGCACTTATGCACTATGCTAACAGATGTACGTGTGATGGCCTATGGTTTATCAGAGCCTGAGAGCAGGCGCTGGATCTTCCCAGGGTTGGATCGTGCCAGTCACACCCATGATGCACTGCACATGCAAATCAGCTGTCCACAGATACACACCATGGGGAATGCACCCCCACAGCACCTCGGCCTGGTAGGGGGAAGTGACCATGTGCACCCCCACAGCACCTCGGCCTGGTAGGGGGTACTGACCGTGTGTTGTACTGGCACAGAGTAGCTACACACCGTCACATTGTGCTGGTACTGTGCTCACCCTGAGGGTGCAGTGAGGCGCCCAGCACCAGGTCCACAGCACCATCCATGGCTGAAAGAGGCCATGGCACAGGTCCAAAGCAGTGTTAATGTGCAAGATAGGTAGTTTCTGCACAAACATCTTGCAGTCAGGTGTAGCCCCCATGGACCCCCTAGGTGGTGCATGTACACCCCCCCCCCCCCCAGTGCAGCAAACAGGGTCTCCCAACAATAGATCCACCTTCTAACTCCCTGCAAAGGTGGCAGTAGAGAGGAACATCAACCCCAGTTCTGGTGGGGAACAGACACACCATAGGGCAGGCACCGCAGCTCTGTACACAGACAGACATCAGGCCTGGATATGGTAAGCTGCACCCCACCACTATCTGATATACTCCTGCAGCAAACCATCAGCCACTGCACCCTGCAAGCCACTCCATCAAGACACATACCAGCTGCAAACAGTCTGCTAGCTAGTCCATAATGCATGTGCCCGGTGGATATGCATGCACCCAGAACTGGGATGTCAGCATACACAGCAAGCAGATAAATCAGTGACTGGGTCCCAAAAGGAAACCCATATCTATCACATGAGAGAAATACTATATAGCACTATGGGGGTGCCTAGCCATGCTGTCGTCACTGCACAGTCAGGGTGAGAGTGATCTCTCAGCAGGACATACTGAGGTCACCCTGTCTGTGTAGGTGGTGGCCGGGCACTAAAATGTGCCTGTCACTGCCCTATGCCCTGTGCAGATGCACCCTAGCCAGGCCACCCTGTCCGGCCTATACCCATGGTACCTTGCTCCTCATTATGCACATTGGCAGCTCAATACTGGCAACATTGCTGGCAGTGTGGGCTGTGGAAAGTGTTTGCAGCCACCACACACTGGATAGACAGACAGACACCCCCACACTATGCCAGCATTGTGCAACTATAGAGGTGTTCAGCAGCCATACCCACCACACCAGTCCTGGGCACAGTTCAGGCATGGATATTGTACGCAAGACTGTTGGGGGTCACTCCCCATGGTGGTACACACTGTCAGAGACCAGACCTGCAGCACACACCACAGACAGCAGAATGATTGTTATGGTGGAGCTCACTGAGCAAACTGTGCTTAATGTAGGAATTGATATCTGCCAGTTATCACAGGAAACGTTTGATAGCTGTGTACCATATGCCCAGGTGTAGGGTGGCATTGCTAAGGTATGCAACTGCTAGTATTGGGAGATACAGGCAGGGCCCAATGTCCTGCTTCTCCTGGAGGCATTGGCCAATGGGGCCTGTGGGTGTGTCTGGCCCTGTTGGCTGCTGCTTTACGGCAGAGTTCCCCAACTCCAGTCCTGGTGTTCCAAACCTGTTCGGGTTTTCATGCTGTCCCTCATAAATATGCATGAGCTACATCTGCATACCATGGGGGTGGTGCATAGATATGCAGCACAGGCATCTTTATTAGAGGCAGCATGGAACCTGAATGGTGTGGGACCCTCCAGGACTGCAATTGCGAGACTCTGCTCTGGGTAATGCGCCTGTTTCTGATGTCTGTGTTTGGTGTGGTATAATATAGGCGTATTAACCATGCGTATGTTCTCTGCAATAAAGGGGTGTCTTTACTATCACTGTTTAGTGGTGGGTAAAAATATGGGAACTTGGTTGGCAGGAGCCCCAGCTGGGATTTGAACCTGTGACACTCTAGCCTTACAGGCACTGGCTGTGTCTGTTGCACCACACTGTGGCCACAGAGATGGTGCAGTCCCTGGAGTTAGTTAAAGCGGCCTGATGAGTCAGAAACCCTGCTCTGCACAGGTTTACTGTGGGCTCATTTACCTTGTATGGAGACAAAGGTGCACATAAACCTCAAAACAGACCTCAAAAAAAGGGGCAAACACCCATAACCAAGCTGGGCAACAATGATATCATTGGGCAACATTACACACCACTCCCAGGAAAGCTCCATCACAATGAAATGATCTTTGAAAGGGTCTACGGAGCGTAGACCCTTCCAAACATCATTTCTTTCTTTGGTGCTTTCCAGGGAGTGTTGTTCATTGTTGCCCATTGCTATCACTGTTGCCCAGCTGAATTGTGCTTTTTACAATGTTTCTTGTGGTCATTCTTAAGGTTTTATGTGAACTTTTGGTCTTTGCACATGTATCACACTGCTCACGTTTTGTAGGTTTCCCCGGTTTTGCTGTACATTGCTGACGTAAATGGTTTCTCTTCCCTTTAATATGCCTTTAACGACAGGTTTTCATTCGCGTTGGAATTGAGCTCAGAAATTCAGCGCGTTAGTATGAGGGGAGCCTCTCCCCGCCCACTCTCCGCCCATTGACCCCTTCTCTCCGCCCACTCTCCACCTTCTGCGCTGTTTTAACGCGCCGCGGAGGTTTACGATCGTTAACTGCGGTTAACGCACGTAAAGTACGTTTAACGATCGTTAGCACGTCAGAACGCACGTTCGGACGTGCTAACGATTGTTAAATGTACTTTACGCGCGTTAATCACGATTACCGCACTTTAGTAAACATCCCCCTTAGGCACCTCTGTATATTTAAAAAATAGGTACCTTTTCCATCCCCATGTTTAGGCATCCTGTTAATAAAATTACCCTTGTTCTTCTTCCAGGTGTAGGTGTGGTCTCCAATGAATGATCTTGAACAGAATCTTGCTGGCATGTGGGATTAAAGGAATTGTGCAAAAATTGTCACAGCTAGTCGGATCACAATTTTTCAGTATTGGTATGAACTCAGATCTTTTCCATTCATTCAGCCATGATGTTGTCTTCTAAATTTCCTGACAGAGTCTTGTAAGTATTGTAACAGCTGCATCTGATTTCAGTAATATGTCAACAGGAATGACATTCATGTCTAGTGCTTTGTTCTTTCATGATGCTTTCAATAGTGCACCAACTTCTTCTTTCATCACCAACGCATCCTGATTGGAAGGTATAGGCTGAAATGGCTCTTGATCCACTTGATATTTATGATATAATGACGTGCTGTAATCTTTCTGCCATTTCTTGATCTTCTCAGCATCATTCAACATGAATCCTTGAGCGTCTTTTAGCATTCCAGTTCGAGGCTGGAATTTTCTCTTTAATTCTCATAGCTTTATGAAAGCTGATCTTGTTCTTCCTCTGTTAGTTCCTGATTCTATTTCCTTGCATGTGTCACTGTAAAACTTCTCTTTATCTTGCTGCATATTGAAAATCTCTGTTAAGTTCCGTGATTATCTTTCTTTCTCCTCTAGGCTTATCTTCTCTGCGTTTCTGAGCAATTTTCAGTTTATTTACTCATTCATTTTGATCACTTTTGCTTTTAAGTCAGCATCAGCATACACAAGTGGGGTCACATAGACCTGAACCATTATTTTATAAAATGTGTGACAAGATCTGCACAGTTTATAAAATATGCATTTTTTTTAGTGCCATTAAGTCAGTGTTGACTCATAGCGACCCAGCTACCTCTGGGTTTTCTTGACAACATATCACTGGAAGTAAATTGCCAGCCTTTTCTTCTGAGGCAATGGAGGGTAAAGTGACTTGCCCAAGATCACAAGAAGTGCCAGTGGAAACTGAATGCTTGATCTTCTGGGTACTAGGCAGTTGTGCTAACCACTAGGCTACTCCTCCACTCTAAAATATGCATATCTCTGCACATATAAAATACATACAGAAATCTTTTATGCATGTTTCCATGAACAATACATGTTCTTCTGCATACATCCGGAGACATCAACAAAATGGCTTGGTTGTCCCACAAGCCCAATTTCTAATAAGGTGATGTCCAGTTCCTTATCAAGATAATAAGTTTTGCATGTATATCTAAGAAAACACAAACACCTAAAAATCTTCTTGTATGCATACAGTACACACCTAGAAAATCGAACAAATAAATGAAACAAACATGAAAAATTGAAAAACAAATCAAGAAAAATTGCAAACATACACAACCAAAACCTTTTTGGGCTGTGCACACCCTTATTCTCCACCCCTGTCATTAGGAGAAAGCAGGGCAAAATGTGTAAGGTCTGGTAGGCTCTTGTCCGGGACGTCAATGGAAAAAGTAGAGATATCCCCAATCGATCCAGAGATCTGAAGTGTGTTTTCAAAAGGCCAAAGTTTCATTCAATAACTCCCCTTGTCTGCCTATGGGCATCACTGTAGCAATACTGAGCTCTGATTTGTGGGGTAGCAATGGGAAACATGAGCCATGTTTTCTAGAGATAGCATCTATCACTGTGTGGTGGAAAATGCAAAGAAAAAGACAGTGAGTGGAGCAATGGTGGTGTGACAGGATGATAGAAATTGCTGAGACTCCCCTGGTGCTTCCTTATCTGAGCCGCAGAAGAAATGAAAAGCTTCAGTGAACAGAAAAGAGCAGTGTTGTGATGGATCTCTTAGTAGTAAGCAGGGTAAGGTCTACTGATAGGTTCCCTACTGGAGATGGCACCCCTGGGCCCTGGGATGCTCAGCGTGGTCATCCACCTATTGCAACCACCTTTCCTTTGTGAGGTACTAGAACTAGAACAAGATGGCTTTCACAGAGAAGAAGGAGGCAATAAGGAATCCAAATATGAGGCAGGACTGAAAAATGCAGACCAAGCTCTGGCAAAGAGATCTAGCAAAGACTGGGATTAAAAAAAAATTCACCACAAAGAAGACAGCCTCAGAGAGGGAGTAGCATGCATGAAATGGACCAAGGCAACCAGGCAGCTTGGTGGATCCTACTGACACTTGCAGGCTGGAGGTCAGAGATTCACTTAGACAAGACTCTCAGATCTGAGCCCCCTGTAGGCTGGCTATGGAAGCTCACAAGTACTATTGTACATAGTATGTATCATAGACTCTTCCTTAACAAGAAGCCATCCCCTGAGATTTGACCATTCTCAAAGAGCTCATTGATGCCAGATTGTGACAGACTGTAGGCATCCTATTACTAACCTGGAAAATATGGAAAAATATCAATGATGAGACCTGTAGCAATGCAGACTACCTACATGTTGAAGGAGTGAAAGGCCTTGCAATTCCTGTAGCTGGCCTCACTCCCTGCAGATGACCTGACTGGAAAGTGTGTGCAATCTGTTGCCCCCAAAGCTGCTGGAAAGTACCCAATGACCTACCATGGTTTTCCATCTCTGGAAAGCAATACATATTGATTGATTAGTTCACCTGAGAAAAGTACTCAGAATACAAACCATGCAGAATGATGTGGTCAACTGACTTATTCCAAATGTCACTGCCAGAGTGGTCTGAAAACTTTGATGGTCAAAGAAATGAATGCTATGGTGCCCTTCAAGTATGTTGGCATAGCATTTCCCTTTAGGGTTGAAGGCTGCAATTCATCCTATTACTTATGACAGAGAAGAAGGTGAATGGGCTCCTTAACAAACCTAAATTTCCCTAGGCATTGTTCTTCTGAACATAAGAACATTAGATATGCCATAATGGATCAGACCAAAGTTCCATCAAGCACAGTTTGCAACAGTGGCCAGTCCAGATCACAAGAACCTATCAAGTTCCCAAAAGGTAGACAGATTCCATGCTGCCTATCCCAGGGGTAAGCAGGGAATTCCCCAGTCCACTATAATAATAGTTTCTAGACTTTTTCTCCAGGAACTTCTCTAAATCTCTTTTAAGTCCAGCTACACTAAGGGGTCTGTTTACTAAATCGCGGTAAACATGAATAACGCGCGTTGTATGACGTTAACGACCGCAAGTGCAGTATAACGCGCGCAAACACGCGCCAACGACCGGTAACGTCATACTACGCGCGTTGACCGCGCTTAACGATCGTAAAGCCCCGCGGCGCGTTAAAACAGCGCAGAAGGTGGAGAGTGGGCGGAGAGAAGGGGTCAATGGGCGGAGAGGGGGCGGGGAGAGGCTCCCCCTCACTAACGCGCTGTAATTCTGAGCTCAATTCCAACGCGAATGAAAACCTGCCGTTGAAGGCATCTTTAAAGGTAAGAGAAACCATTTCCGTCAGCAATGTACAGAGAAACCTGGGTAACACACAAAACGTGAGCAGTGTGATACATGTGCACAGAATGAAATGTCACAGAAGACAATAAAAATGACCAGAGGAAACCCCTTTAAAAGCATAAATCAGCAGTTAAACAGTGATAGCAATGGACAACAAGGAACAGAACTCCCTGGAAAGCACAAAATAAAAACCTAATGATATGTGGAAGGGTTCACGCTTCGCAGACCCTCTAAAAGGGAAAGTCACTGTAATGGAGCTGACCTGGGAGTGTAGTGTAATGTCTCCCAATGATATCATTGTTGCCCAGCTCGGATATGGGTGTGTGTCCCTTCTGTGAGGTCCCCCTGAGGTGTATGTGCACCGTTGTCTGCATACAAGGGAAATGAGGCCACAGTAAACCTTTTGCAGAGCAGAGTCCCTGACCAGCCAGGCAGGTCATACTAACACCAGGGACAGCACCACCTCTGTGGCCCCAGTGTGGTGCAATGGACACAGCCAGTGCTTGTAAGACCAGAGGGTCACAGGTTCAAATACCAGCTGGGACTGCCACCAACCCAGTCACAATAGTCCTACCCACCACGTGAAAGTAAAGACACACCTTTAATGCAGAGAACAAAGGCATGGTCTATTTTTACACCACACCAAACACAGACACCAGAAACAGGCACAGCAACGAAAGCTGAGCCCCGCAAATGCAGCCCTAGAGGGCCCCACAGCATTCCTGTCCCATGCTGTCACATCAAAGATGCCTGTGCTGTATAGCTATGCCCCACCCCCATGGTAGGCAGATGTAGGTCAGGCATATGTATGAGGGACAGCATGAAAACACAGATAAAATGTGGAAAATAGCAGAAAGAAAACTGTAAACATCACAAGTCAGCTGGGCAACAGTGATAGCAATGGGCCACAATAAAAAACACACTCCCTGGAAAGCGAAACCAAAAAAAGAAAAGATACTTGGAAGGGATCACGCTACGGAGACCCTTTCAAAACACATCCCCTGTTATTGGAGCATTCGCGGGAGTGTCGTGTATTGTTGCCCAATGATATAATTGTTGGCCAGCTTGGTAATGGGGGATTGCCCCCTCATGCGAGGTTGTATGTGAGGTTACGTGCAAATTGCCTCCATACAAGCTATATGAGTCCACAGTAAAATGGTGCAGAGCAGGGTCTCTGACCTGTCAGGCCAGGTATCCCATCTCCAGGGATCGCATTGTCCCTGTGGCCTCAGTGTGGTGCAACAGACACAGCCAGTGCCTCTAAGACCAGAATGTCACAGGTTCAAATCCCAGCTGGGGCCATGCCAATCCTGCCCACATATTCTCCCCACAACTAAACTGTGATGGAATGGTCACACCCTTATTGCTGAGAACATACGCATGGACAAAACGCCAATATTTTACCACACCAGATATAGGCGCATTACCCAGAGCATAGTCCCCCAAATGCAGTCCTGGAGGGCCCCACACCATTCAGTTACCATGCTGCCCCCAATAAAGATACCTGTGCTGCATAACTATGCCCCCCCCCCTTGTCTGCAGATGTAGCCCATGCATATTTATGAGGGACAGCATGAAAACCCGATCAGTGCCTGGAATGACAGGACTGGAGTTGTGGAACCCTGCCGTAAAGCAGCAGCTAACAGTGACACCCACCCACCCACCCACAGGCCCCATTGGCCAATGAAACCCGAAGAGGTAAGACAATTGGCCCTGCTGTCAACTCCCAATACTAGCAGGTGCATACCTTAGCAATGGCACCCTACACATGGGTATATGGTACACATGCACTAAAAGTTGCCAATGATAAAATGTAGAACTCATGTCCTATGTAAAGCACATTGTGCACATTGAGCTGCGCCACAACAAGCAGTCAGATGTCTGTGGTGTGTGCCGCAGGTCTGGCCCCTGACAGTGTCCAACACCCTTGGGAGTGATCCACCAGAGTATGTCGTACCACATCTATGCATGTACTGTGCCCATGACAGGTGTTGTGTGTATGGCTGCAGAACCCCCCTACAGTAGCACAATGCTGGCATAGGTGTGGGGGTGGCTGTCTGTCCAGCCCGTGTGTGGTGGCTGCAAACACTGTCGACAGGCCACACTGCCAGCAATGTTGCCAGTAGTGGGCTGCCAATGTGCATAATGAGTAGCAAAGTACCATGGGTAGAGGTCGGATAAGGCGGCCTGGCCAGGGTGTATATGCACAGGGCAAAGGGCAGTGACAGGTACATTGTAGTGCCAGGCAACCACCTGCCCAGACAGGGTGACCACGGTAGATGCCGCTGCAAGCTCAGTGTCACCCTGAATGTGCAGTGACCACAGCATGTCGAGGCTCCACCATGGTGCTACATAGTAGTTCACTCATGTGATAAATATGGGTGTTCCCCTGGGGCCCAGTCACAGATGTATCTGCTGGCACCCCAGTTCTGGGTGCAGGTATCTCTGCTGGTCACTAGCAGCCTGTTTGCAGCTGGTAGGTGATGTGATGGAGTGGCCTGCAGGGTGTGTTGGCCTGCACCAGGGGAATCACAGATAGTGGTTGGGATTGTCATTTTCTACCAAGTCCCAATGTCAGATTGCTCCTGTGGCATGCATGTGTCTGGATCTGCAGTGACTGACCTGTGGGGTGTCTGCACCTCAGTAGGACTAGGGTTAATGTCCCCCCTCCACTGGCACCTTCCAAGGGAGGTAGAATGTGCAGATTATGATGGGTGACCCTGTTTGCCACCCAGGGGTGAGGGGGGGTGAGGGGGGGTGAGGGGGGGTGGTGGGGCATGGGTCTACACCTGCCCCAAACAGACAGAGATGTCCAAGGTGGTCATGCAGAAAATATCTATCTCACACAGTAACACTGCTGTGGACTTGCGCCATGGACGGTGCTGAGGACCTAGGGCTGGATGCCCCACTGCACACTCAGGGTGAGCAGAGCACCCGCACAATGTGGTGTTGGGCAGGTCCTCAATGCCAGTACAACAAATGGTCAGTACCCCCTATAAGGGCAAGGGGCTGTGGGGGGTGCACATGACAATTTACCCCTACCATGTCCAGAGTCTGTGGGGATGCATTCCATATGGTGTGCCTGTGTGGAGAGCTGATTAGCATGTGCAGTGCATCATGGGGGTGACTGTATTATTCAATCCCTCTGAAACCGCAGCACGAGCTCGCAGCCATTGATAAACCATGGGACAGCACACGTACATCTGGTAGCAGAAAGCATAGGTGCACGACACCCTACAGAGTCTGTAATATATGAGATGCCCACACTGCTGAAACCCCGACGTACCCACACACATAAAAGAAAAGATCCCCGGGCTCAATGGTACGCGCGGCGCTACGCGCGGCGCTGCACACGCAACAACGCACGTAGCTCGGCTCGCATACGCAATGTCCCGTCCAAAAGCCTCAGCAATCCCCCTCCAATATACAGGCCAATACCCCTTCCAATATACAGGCCATTGCCCGGGACTCGAACCCATGCTGCCCATATCAGCTGTCAGTGCAGTAACCATTGTGCTACAGCTCTGTATGGGTCAGGGATGTTTGCTGGCAACCCTCTGACACATAACAGACATATACATGCCCCCACACTCAGTGAATAATGTGTGGGTGTGTTTACTTACACCCCATACGGACAGCAAACATAGACATGCCCCCTCACTCACTATCTGATATATGGGTGTATTTGCCTGCATCCCTCCGACACGTCCAGGAAATAAAATATAATTGGCACTGCCCCCTCCCTCATTGTGTCATGTACAGGGTGCTACATCAGCCAGCCTTCTGCTAATGCCACCCTGGGGACTCGAACCCATGCTGCCCGTATCAGCAGTCACTGCAGTAACCATTGTGCTATAGCTCTGTATTAGTCTTGTATGTCTGGGTGGCTACTTATGCTTTACGCGCGGTGGCCCGCTCGTTAGTTTCGTAACGCGCCAGTTAACGCTCGTTGGTTTCGTAACGCGCGCTAGGTCTTCCGCGGTCCCGCCCATCTCCTTATTTGGGGGTTTGTCTTCTTAACGCGGCTCCTACCGCGAACTGCACTAACGCGATTTAGTAAACAGACCCCTAAGAGCTTTTACTATATCCTCCGGCAACGAATTCCAGAGTTTGATTATGCATTGAGTGAAAAAATGTTTTCTCTGATTCATCTTAAATGTGCTACACTGTAGCTTTATTGTGTGTCGCTTAATTTTTCTACTTCTTGAAGGAGTAAACAACAGATCTATGCTTATCCGTTCCACTCTACTCATTATTTTATAGACCTCTATCATAACTGGCAGGAGTGGAGGAGTAGCCTAGTGGTTAGAACACTGGCTTGGTAACCAAGCAACCAGTGCTCAATTCCTATTAGCCTCCTTGTGACCTTGGGCAAGTCACTTAATCCTCCATTGCCTTGGAAGAAAGGCCTGGAAATCTACTTCAGGTCACACTGACAAGAAAACCCAGGGGCTTCTGGGTCACCAGGAGTCAGCATTGACTCAAAGGCACCATTGCATTGCATCAAATCTGGCAAGCTCAAGAGCTGGATCCTGGACCTGTGTATCTTCAGCAGAGGTACTTCTTCCTCCTCTAAGTCAGATTCCACAAACTACATATGCAGAGCACTCATCTAAGGATTCCCCACCACCAATACCACAGTCACACACACATACTCATGCACACAAATAAATACAGACATAGAAACTTAGGGGCTTGTTTACAAAGCTGCGGTAGCGGTTTGCGATCGTTATCAGAGCCGCAGCCCCATTGAAAACAATGCGGCCGCGGCTCCGATAACGATCGCGAACCGCTACCACGGCTTTGTAAACAAGCCCCTTAGAGATGCCAAGTTACCCATTTCTGGGAGGGAGACATATTAGCCAGTCCTGGTTTTTAACTTACATCCTAAAACAATGTCATATTTGTAGTCCTTGATTCTGCCCATCGAAATCAGTGTTACAGGTCACATAATGCACCAGGATAGGTTTATCTGAAATCTAGGACCAGCCTAAATCTCCCTCTTGAAAGTGAGTAACTTATTTATTTATTTTATTTATTTAAAGTGATTTGATATATCACCATTTGAATTCTACAGCATGGCGGTTTACAAAGATCCCCAAAGCAACAGAGAAGCCTCTATGACAGGCTAATACAAACAGTAATCCAGTGGTAGGAAATATGCATAGAACCAACAATAATCATATAACTGGGAAATAATAGAATAGGGGTCTATAATACATTGCTGGTATTTCCATAAATTGAAAAATAGGAAAAGGGCTGAGTTAACTAAACAGCAATTGGCTGATATCACATCAAACGAAGGCCTTACTAAAAAAAATCCAGGGAGGGATATTCAGCGCTGCTAACGCGGCTAGCTGCCGGCGCTGAATATAAACCGCAGATATTCAATGCCAGGATCATCTTCAACCCTGGCACTGAATATATGGCTTTGCTGGATTGCCATGAGGCTAACCAGGCAGCGTCAATATTGAGCCGCTGCACAGTTAGCTAATGCAGTGAAAGTTAGGCCAGGGTTACCTATGACTGATTTTTAGCTCAACTCGCTAACCAGGCAGCGGCTCAATATTGACGCTGTCTGGATAGTGATAGGTGCCGCCTCTGCCCTGCCCAGGAACATCCCGATGCTGGCTAGGGCAGTCTGTGCCGATCCTGGACACAATCATGGCCCTTTGCTGTTCTTCTACCCTCAGGAGATGGATCCCCACAGGCAGCCAGTGCAAATCAGCACCTGGTGGGGTGAATGGAGGACAACGGGACGTGCAAGGGGGGAAAGAAGAATGGAATGGAAACAAAGTTGGAAAGTGGAAAAGAGACAGCAAGGGAGGGATTGGGGGGGAGAGACGAGCCCAAGGGGTTGGAGGGTAAGGAAACAGAGCTCGATATTCAGTGGCGGCAGCTAGTCAAACTAAGGTGGCTAGCCACTGCTGCTGAACTTTAAACTCAGATATTCAAGGTTGCGGCCATATCCAGCCCTGGCGTTGAATATCTGGATTACTTGGAAGCAAGGGCTGGCCTAATTTTCACCGCAGACGCTAACTGTGCAGACGTCAACTATCACCAAATATGGCCCCAGCATTGAACATCTGGGTTTAAAGTTCAGCAGTGGCAGCTAGCCACGTTAGACCAGCTAGCCACCATGGCTGAATATCGGATCCTATCTCTTTACCCTCAATATTGCCACTGCCCGGTTATGGCAGGGTGCCGCCCACAATGCTAACCGGTTAGCATTAAACATGAAGTGGTGGTACCCAGATATATTCAGCAGCACTAACTGGATAAGGGAGTTAACACAGTAACCTGCTAATCCTGTTAATCACTTTGAATAACTGTTAATCACTGCCCTGCCATAAACCATTATTAAGAAGTGACCGAAGATATCAATGCTTGACCCAGTACAAGCATTGTGGAACTTGTGTCTCTTGGGGAAACTGCTAGGTACATATGACCTAGATTGGCCATTGTGGGAAACAGAATACTGGGCTTGATGGACCTTGGTCTGACCCAGTATGGCATATCTTATGTTCTTATGTTCTTTTTTTATAAACTTTATTTAATCATCACCAACACAAAACAACAAGGCAAATACAACCAATCTCCGGTGGGGTGGGTTCTCATCCCCATCCGGAGGAACACTGACAAGGGATGAGTACAGTTTTCGTATTATATCCCCACCCCAAGACTCCCCCCACCCCCTCCCTTCCCTGCCCTCCCCTCCCGGTCGCACCCATCTCCAGGTTCATTCCACCTCACCCACCTCACCTTCCCACACTACCCCCCTCACCAGCTATCCGCCCCCTCTCCCCTCCCCTCCCCTACCTACCAATATGCAAGATCTCATTCCGACAATGGGCCCCCAGCGTGTCTATATACGGGTCCCACACCAAAAGGAAGAATGCCCAGCGCTTGACACTGCCTCGCGTTCGCCACCGTTCCATAAGCATTAACTGGTGAAAGCTATTGCGCCACTCCCCAAACGTGGGGGAGCGCTGCTCGCGCCACATACGTAAAATGGGACTTTTACCCACCAGACAGGCCTTACGCATGAACAAGCGGTCCGTTCGCCGGGACGGACAGGGGGGGTCGATCCTATCCAAAACCACAAAAGCATCAGTCCACCGCACTCTCTGCTGCAGTAATCCACTGACATACCTAGCTATTCTAGCCCAGTAGGGTTGAATATGCGGACAGGCCCACCACATATGCCACAAGTTAGCCAAAGGAGCCTGGCAGCGCGGACACCGACCATCAACTGTCAGATGGCTACACAAAGCTCGTCTAGGCGAGAAATAGGCTCGAGTGAGGCATTTGAATTGTATCTCCCGCCACCTAGCCCCTTCCACTATGTCTGCAATCCGCCGTAGAGCAGTGAGAACAGTATTAGGATGAACCTCCCTTCCCATCTCCGCACTCCACGCCACCTCTACTCCTCGATAATCGACAGGCGTTTGGAGATCTTTCAATCGAGCTCTATAGCCCGCAATAGACTGAGGCGCTTCTTCTCCCAAGGCAAAAAAACCCAGCAATTGTGCCGAGCGCTCCGACACCAGGGCCTCTCTAGGCAGGGAGGAGATATAGTGGGAAACCTGAAGATATGCAAAGGTAGAGTTTAAGGTCAGATCGTATTCTTGACAAAGAGATTGAAAGGGTTTACACCTCCCCGCAGAATCCACCAAATGCCCGACATTTCGAATACGCCACCAGTCTCGAAAGCCGCATGAGTTCGAACCCGGGGTAAAGTGGACGTTACCTTGCAACGGCAACCAGCTGGACACCGTCCAGGCCTTCCCCCATCGGATATTAAAGTATCGCCACGTCCGCTGGGCCGAGCCAAACAAAACGCTTGATGCGAAGCGAGTCGGAAGACACCGCACCTCCGTATGTAGGGCCCCTAACAAAGAGAAAGGTGCTACATATTCCTCCTCGAGGTTCGTGGGAGTATACACCGCCGTCCCACCCAACCAGTCCCCCAGGTGGCGGGCTTGACAGGCCAAGGCATATGCCCCCAAGTCGGGAAGTCCCATCCCCCCATCCCGCCACTTCCCTGTCAGTCGGAGCAAAGGTATACGGGCTCGAGCTCCTCGCCACAAAAAGGTCCAAATTGTGGCTTCCAGGCGCCGCAAATCACCCCGAAGTAACCACACTGGCAGAGTCTGCAGCCAGTATAACAGCCGAGGCAGTATCACCATCTTAATTGCCGCCACTCGCCCCGATAGCGAGAGCGGCAGCGGCCTCCAAGCTTGCAATTGGGACCGCGTACGGGCCAGCATCTCTTCGAAATTACATCGATACAGTTCACGCAGATGACTGGTCAGCCGAATGCCTAATAAGCAAAATGCGAGTGTGCCCACTTAAGAGGAAACCCACCAACCCATCCCCGCTTCAGAGTCCCCAACACATCGAGAGCCTCGGACTTGTCCCCATTAATCCGCAGACCCGAAAATAGGCCAAAATCTCGAAATTCCTGGAGCAGGCAGGGCAGGGAGTCCACGAGGGACGAGAGATGCACCAAGATGTCATCGGCAAAAGCCGACACTTTGAAAATCTGAGAGCCTATACGCACCCCCTGGATCGCCGGCGACATCTCCATCGCTCTAATCAATGGATCTAAGGATAACACGAACAGCAGGGGGGACAGGGGGCAGCCCTGCCGCGTACCTCTCTCCAACGGGAAGGCCTCCAACAGCATCCCATTGCAAAGTATCCCCGCAGTCGGAGAATCGTATAAGCAATCAATAATGGCACAAAATGGGGCCCCTAGACCATACCAAGGCAGCAATTCTTTAAGATAGGTACAATCGACCCTGTCAAAGGCCTTCTCTGCGTCAAAACTTACTAATAGGGAGGGCAGCTGCTGGTCATGTACCCATTCCAAAGACGCAACTATTTTGCGCATATTCCGAACAATGTACCGACCTTTTACAAACCCCACCTGGGAGTCATGGATCAGATATTGGAGATGCTCTGCTAATCTATCTGCCAGAATCTTAGCAAAGATTTTAATGTCAAAGTTCAATAGAGAGATAGGACGGTAGGATATAGGCAACTCTGGATCTTTGCCCGGCTTAGGAATCAGAGTGATATGCGCGTGGTTCTTGCCCCACTTAAAGCCGCCCTGCTCGACCCGCCGTGCAAATACCTCCATCAAAGTTGGACTGATATAGTCATTAAGCAATTTGTAAAACTCGGCGCCCAATCCGTCCGGCCCCGGTGATTTAAAACAGCTAGCCTGGGCAATAACAGACCGTACCTCCTCCGGGGTGACAGGGCGCCCCAACTGACTGCTCTGCTCCTCTGTGAGCGAGGGCAAGTTTAACTTCCGGAGATAAGCCGGTATTGCCGAGGGGGAACCACCCTCTGCGGCATAAAGTGTTTGAAAGAAACTTCGAAAGACCCAGACAATGTTCTTAGTGTTTCTCTGCAGTACCCCCTGCTCGTCCCGCAAGGCTGCCACAGTACGCGAGCCCCGCACTCCCTTCAGACATCGAGCTAACAGCCGTCCAGGTTTGTCGCCATAACACTGCAACCGATAACGATAATAGAGAATAGATTTCTTAGCCCGTTGATGTAGTAATTTGTTAAGGTCCACCCTGGCCTCCCATAGCTCTTTCTTGAGCCCCTCCGACGGGGCACCCGCAAGCCGCCTCCGCAACCAAGATACCCGCTTCTCTAGTCTAAGAATCCTATCCATGAGCATCCGGCGTTTGCGTGCCGCAAACCCAATGATATCTCCTCTTAGCACAACTTTGGCCGTCTCCCATACCAGTTCAGGGTCCCCCTGGTGGCATCGATGATCCTCCTCAAACTCTCTCCAGTGCTGCTCCAGAAATTTGTGGAACTGGGCATCTCCGTAAAGCTCCGGCGGGAATCGCCAAATCCGCGTCTTATCCATTCCCCCCCCCCAGTGGAGTTCTAACCACACCGGCGCATGGTCGGAAATTTCAAAGGGCCCGATCTGCACCTCGCCCACGTTCGCAAAAATCCCGTTAGAGAGCAATATGTAATCAATACGGGAACTAGTGCCATGGGCTCGAGACTGGTGGGTAAAGTCTTTCTCTAGGGGGTGTAACACCCTCCAAGTGTCAACGAGCCCCAGTCTACTCTTAAATCTATTTAACATTCGCGTTACTGGCTCCCGTTCTCGTGCTTCCCCCCCCCCCTAGAGGTATCCAAGTCAATATCCAAGACTCCATTGACATCTCCTCCCAGAATGAGCGGGAGTTCAGGCATCTGCTCCACTTTAGAGGCCAACATGGCATAGAAACCTGGGTCGGGGGAGTTCGGGCCATACACCGTCCCCAATATTACCGGTCTCCCCTCCAGCATGCACTGCAGCAGCAAGTATCGCCCCGCCGCATCTCGAACTTCAGTGTCGACAGAACAGCGTACTCTTTTATGAATCAAGATAGCCACCCCCCCTTCTTCCCTAGGGCAGGGGCCCCCCAAACCTGTCCCACCCAGTCACGGCATAACTTACTATGCTCCTCAGCCGTCTGGTGGGTCTCTTGTAGGAACGCAATATCACACTTATGCCTAGCCAAGGCTTGTAGAATTTTATATCTCTTTATGGGGTTTCCCAAACCACACACATTCCACGTGATAACTTTCAAAGCGGCGGGGCAGTGTCAAGACTCATGTGTCCGTTTCCCCACATCATCAGGGACGGGGCTCTCCCAGCCTGGAACCCCCTCCCCCCACCCAATCGTCCCTCCTTTAACACACCAGGAAGTTGTAGTAGAGTGCGACCTACCCCCTTCCCCCCCCGCCCCCTTCTATTCCCTCCCCCATCCTCCTCCCCACTCCCTCCCCCCCATATCTTAATCTCTCTCTCATCATATACCACCTCGCCCCCCCTCTGCTAAACCTCCGGTGATACGCTCCACCACCCCCCCCCCCACCATCAGTACTTCGCCCGCTGACCCTACCCGCTTCAGGCACTGGGTTGCAGCGCCTCAAGCTCCTGGCGTACTGAGGATCTCGGGTATAAACCCACAAACTAAACCATGACGTCCCTAACCACGTAATCAGCGGCAGAGTTGGCCCCTCCAGCTCGCCCATTACACAGTCCAGTCCAACCCCGCCCCCCACACCTCCCACCCAGGGAGTATAATATACATAGCCAACAATATATCAAAGCATATCAGGTCATTATACTCACATTATGAGTTAGGCATGCCTACACTCGTATAACAACTGTTCCAAAACTGTCATAGTAAACTGTAAAGAAGGGAGGGAATGAACAGAAACAAGCATTTTGCTGAAAGGACATGTATAGCTGTCTTAGGCCAAACGTTAAGGATCCCGGAACTCGGATGAGCTCAAGGCCCGCAGGCCCACACACAGATCTGTTAAGGGAGAGGGAAGGGGTTGTGCTGTCCTCAGCACTAGGATAACACGTTAGCAAAGAACTAAGTAAGGGACACCATCCCCGTGCCCCAGGAAGCACCCCAAGCCAGGGGGAAAAGCAGGCCGCATAAGCCTGACATCCCGCTCCCTCTCACCGGCTTATGGCCTGCTCAGGGATGGAAGAGGAGCCAGCCGCCCGCCCACGGGCCACACCCAGCCGATCCCGGAATTTGCCCAGCAGCTCCCAGGTACACTACTGCCCCCAACCAGCAAATATATAGGCCTCTGACTCCCAACCTCAGGTCTTCAGGGTGTCTCTCCGGGGAATCCAATACAGGCCCCACCCGATTAAAGCTGGGCCTGTCTGGAAGCCCCTATGACCGAGGAGACCTCTACTCCCAGATCGGGGGGTCCACCTGTCCCGATCGCTCCCTGACCGAGCCAAGCAAGTATAGAAATAAAAGGCCTCGGGATCTCAGCATAACGCTGTCGATATAACAAACAGGTAGGCCGTCTAATGCTATGGGCTATAATATAGCAACAACCAAAACAGTCAAGTCACTTTGAAATGCTCAGCCTGATGTGCCACCTGGGATAGCGGTCTCCACATAGCTTGCCGCTGCTTCAGCCGACTCAAAGGTCTTGCGCTGGCCCTCATGGAACACGTGGAGACGCGCCGGGTACTGGACTGTAAATTTAATCTGAGAGTCAATCAGTTTTTGACAGATAGGTGCATAGGCGCGGCGTCTCTGGCTCAGCACAACGGAATAGTCCTGCGCTATCCGGAGCCGCACATTGTCCACTTGTATGGTGCCTTGTGTCTTAGCAGCCCGCAGAATAGCTTCTTTTTGTGGAAATTGGAGGAATTTAATTAGGACCAACCGAGGGCGAGAATCACGTACATTTTTGCTGCCCACTCGGTGCACCCTCTCGATCTTGATATTCCCGCCGGCAGCAGTCTCCCCCAGCAGCGACTCAAAGAGCACTTCAAGATATTTGCGCAGGTCTTTATCCAGCACCGCTTCGGGGATACCCATCACTCTCAAGTTATTTCGTCGAGAGCGGTTTTCAAGATCATCGAGTTTAGCCTCCTGAGAGAGCAGCCGGGACTTGAGGCCTACCACCGTCTGGTTCAGCTCTATCAGGGTATCCTCCGCACGTCCCACGCGCTCCTCTGCCTCCTGTAGCCTTTTCCCAAAGGTATCCACCGAACTCTGCACCGTGTCGAGTTTTTCTCGGAGGGTGGTAAACTGAGCCGCCAGAGCCTCCGCTACTGCCGCCGATATTTCTTCCACTCTCGCCGGGGAGGTCAGTGAGCTAGGCGCCCCCCCTCCGTCTGCCATTTTGTTCGGAGCAGGCCCCCAGTCCCGCTCCTTCTTCCCCGCTCTGAGTGCCGTGGCCATTGCCACTGGACCCTCTATGCACTGCTAGCGCTACCACAGAGTGCCCGACCCCTGGATCAGGTTCACGCCGGAATGTCCGGGCTCAAATATGGCTCTAGTATGCCGGTTTAGGCAGGGGGTAGTCGGAGTGCGATCAGCACACGTCTGCTCGCTCTCACCGCATCACCGGAAGTCATGTTCTTATGTTCTTAATACCCCCCCCCCCCCCTTAATGCTTAGGAAGTAAAGGTATAACACACACATAAACAAACACACACAGGCACCCCACCTGGCTCCACACAGGTGTAGCTTAAAGGGTCAGTGGGGATGGTGGGAGAAGGAGGAAAAAGAGTAGCCCTTCTTTTGGCACTGTGCAGTGGCCCACTAAGGGGTATGTTTAATAAACCGTCTTAATGTCACCGGCACTAGTTGCAGTGATAATCTGAAGAATGCCATATAAGGAGTGGGCGTTCCGGTCTTAAGGTAGCAATCGCGGGTTATCGCGCGATAAAGTGTGCTGTGTCCATTATTGCGCGATAGAGGGAGCCGCGCACGTTACCGCGCGTTAACCTTAACTTCGCATGCTGACCTGTAATCGCAGCAATAGAGGTGTAGCACACTGGTTAATACAATAACTGCTAAAATAGAGGTCATGAAATCAATCCCCCAGTGGGCCTAATGAATAAGGGTGACCAAGGCAATTCCTTTTCCTGCTCGTAACAGTGCAACAATCTGTGCTGCCAGCTAAAAATACACGCACCCCAGTGCTATAAACTAATGCACCTTTTAGGGCGCCCCAGAAGGCACATCCTAAACAACCACGTCAGCCAAGGTGGCTCATAATGTGCCCCAGAGGGCATGTTGAAAGGTTGTCAACCCCAAGGCACCATATTAGGCGCTCCATAAGCTGGCTGAATCTAAGGTGTGGCTAAAGATGCCCCAAGGATGTATAGGGCACTCAAGAAATGTTGGCCAAGGGCAGTAAGGTTCCCCAAGTTGAAAAGCAAGAAAGGTATGGGCCAAACACAGATGTAACCCAACAATGCACAGAGCACCAAGGAAAGACAATGCACAAGTGATGGAAGGAAGTAGATCTGAGCTGATGGATCAGACAAATCTGTGTTCAGCCCATGTGGCAGTTTGAAAAATGGACAAACATAATCGGGGCCAGCTGTAGCGATGCACAGGGTGATGGTAATGTACCATGCAATAATGATAGTGTGTGGCAGAGGATGGGAAGATGTGTCCAGCAGAGGAGGTAGAGGTGGCAGGATAGGTGCAATGACAGGAGGGCAGAGGAGTAGCAGTGCCATGCACAGCACACACAGGAGAGGCAAACAGGAACAGCTGCAGTGCAGAAATGTGTACCAGTGCAGGACATGGGGTAGGAGCTTGCACATCAGGGCAAGACGGCACACAGCTGCCAGACACACATAGAAGGACAGAAGGATGGCTGGCAACTGTGATAAGGGTACAATGTGCTAACAGCACAGATCTGCACAGATATGACTGTTACAGGAATGAAAAGTAGCTGTGCAGGACAGACATACAAATGAAAGAGAAGAGAGAGGAATCAAACCTATGACCATTAGCACAAATGTCAGTGCACAAACCGGTAGGCTACACCACCAACATGGGATCAGTTGCAAAGGCTGCATACAAGACTACTGCAGGGCATCACACAAGAAGCCTGCTGGCTGCCAGGATAGGCAAACCTCCAACAGTAACCATGATGGAATGCACATGCAGATCTGGTGTGTACAGCTCAAATCACAGTCAAATACCAGAACCACATATAACTACATGCACACACACAATGAAATGCTATGCAGTGGATACAGCATGCAAAAGAGGAAAGAACCTAAACCAAAAGGGCAGCAGGGGATGCCCTGTGGAGCAAGGCAAAATATGGAACAGAACAGAAAAGGAGCATGTGAGACTTGAACCTGCAAACAGGTGTGCCATAGCCCAACTAAACCACAGCAATGCCAATCCCCCAAATGGAATGCCTATGTGAATACTACAAAGAACGAGACAAATGTAACAGCTAATATGTGATGGATAGGCAGCACAGAGGGCACACTTTGGTGTACAGTGAAGAGGTGGAAGGGTGTGTGGATAGGTGATGAACCTTGTAGTTAGCTCAAGGTCAGGTTAGCATAACACACAAAAAAAAAACCCCATGTGGGAATCAAACCTGCAACCTATAGTGTTACAACACATGCCCATAACCACTATCCCAAACAAGCACAATGCAAAGATGTTACCTCAAAGGAAATGTGTGTATGGGAACCTGTAACACCCAGTGATGTGGCAGACGACTGGCTGATAGACAGCTGGCACCGTACAAGGATGTGAGCACAGGTGGGCCATGTACATGACCAGGAAATCACTAAATACGTGTGTCAGTGTGTTCAAGCAGCAGCAGAGACAAATGTATGTCCAACACATATTTTTATTTTGGTTAATCATCAGAGGTAGTGTAGATACCGCCTATCATAATATCAAGGTGATTGGATCCCAGGTGAAAATATGAGAACACATTTTGCAGGGCAGCAACCCATATGTTACAGAAAAGTCACCGGCCCGTCCACAGATGATGGGCAGGAGAGATAATGTGCATCAGGTGCATGGTGTGCAGTATGCATTAGGCACCCACCCACCCCCACCCCCACATGCTGCTGCATGCCCCAAATGTGTTAGTTACATATGTGTGCATGTAGACAGTAAGTGGTGCATGATGAGGGCCCAACACACATCAATCATGATCTGTTCCTTAAAACATATCTGTCTGCCAACATAGGAGGCACACAAATGAAACAGCATATGTTGTTAAAAGTAAGAAAGTGTAAACACACATATCGAAATATATGTTACAGCTGTCACATAATGCCTGATATAGGAATCAAAGCTGCAACAATGTAACCCTAAACAATCGTCAAATGCACAATGAGGATATGCTAACAGGTAGCAGAGGCACATGAGCACAGAGAATTCAAATGAAACCATCCGCAGAAACATGCAGAGATAACACTATGCAGAAGGTCCCCTGCACTGGTTGGTGTGGATACAGTATCTGTACACATACATCACGGTACATGGAATGCACAAATGAAGGAAGAAAATGGACACTCACACTGCCACACTCCAAATATAATGGGGCAATGTGAGTGTTGTTACCTCAGGGGATAAATAGGACTGTACAAACATGCAATGCTAGGTTTGCAAATCAATGCAGAGCATCACGCCTGTATAGTAAACAGACACAATAACCTGTATATAGAGATGGAAAGAAAGGTCAAACATGTTACAGTAACCCACACAGAAGCCATATTGCAACATGCTGTGTTGCACCAACATAGTCACATGAACATGCACCATGTACGTTGAAACATGATACAGTGATGCCACACATGCACTGTAACACCCTTGGTGATTGCAAACAGCAATCCACGATGCAGGTGTGCAGTAAAGTGGTGTCATGGCAAATACTGTGTCATGTCCAAGTGGAGGCTAGGTAGGACATGGACAAGAGGACCTCTCCATTGCTCCCCCTGTGCCACACACATGGCTGTATGTTTGTGTTGAAACAAACAGATGACCGTATCCTGCGTTCCATGTCACACACAAGGACAAAACAAAACAACACAATGTCAGAAGGATGTACAACATACAGTGACAATGTCAGTCCCTGCTGCACACGTGGGGACCAGTACACAGTGTCCAAAGGGCAAAGGGTGTCTGCAATCCAACAAGTCATGTTATGACTGTCCTGGAAACCCTGGGCATGCATAGTCAAGTGTGACATCCCAATATGCCACAGTACTGGAAAGGTCATGTGTGTCCCCTGAGATGAACACGACACCCAGCCAGAGCACAGCAGCAACGGTGTGTTGGACAGGCCTGTCATGCCCAAAGTAGCAGTCCAACAATAATACTGTCCATCCTAGGCATGTGTCCCACTCGCAGAGGTCAAACATCCTATGGCACCATTTCCCAGGGACAGTTACATGGTGCTGTTGTGTCCTCCAACAGGTGATTGATGGTGACGCCAGATGCACTGTAGTAGATGTGCTTTGTGTGTTCACTGCCCTGTGTCAGAAGAGGATAAACAATGTATTGATATGCTGCTTGCAACATCAGCCCAAATTGCAGAGAGTCAAACATCAATATGTATGAAAGGAAATGTCACACAGGCAAACATAACATGATCACAACACAGAACACACTGCATATTGGGGACATTTTGAATTGGAACCGCAGACGAGGGTGTCACATGGATATGGTCATGTCCATGCCCATGTTACACAGGCGTTTCACAGCTCCACCCCATGTGCATCAGCGTTCGTGTACAGAGACCCAACAGGAAATGTGTATGAGACAGACAGTAAATCATTAACATGTAAAGGCTGATGTCATTCACAAAAGACCAAAGGTGCAACCTACCATGTGTTTGCAGCAAGTGTATGTTTGGGATCCCCTGATGCGCTCAAAGGCCACAACACGTCACAGTGAAGGGAGAAGATGTCATCAAAAAGTGTAGAGTCACCATGTCCCTATGTCCAGCCACTGTTGATGCATGTCCACATTATGGCGATATCTGTGATACAAAAATGCTCTTGCGCAGTGGTCTGTCAGCACACAAGAGATAGGTCAGCTCACAACACAAAACACATATCCACAATGTCCACAAGGTAAATAGAAGCAAGGTAGAGATAGCACAGTCACCACTGCTCCCCAGATGTACAGACCCCTCACACCACATGATAGTGCAAACTGCATGCACACTGTATCATAACAGAGCCACCCACCCACACACACACACACAGTATGAGAAGGTGAGCGTGGCACCAGTAACATACGGCCTGTATGTGCACAATGGGCGAATAGTCGAGATAAAGGCCTGGCAAATGCTATGATACACTGCTGTTGGCCGATGCTACAATGTCATGGGAGAGTGTAAGTGAGGCCCACCACCAGAACACCCAGGACCTGTAGACACACACAGCCCTGTTGGATGTGTCCCAGAGACAGTTCCGTAAAAGACAAACTGCGTATGAACACATGTGGACATGTGTGGCCAACATCAACATATGGGGTACCGGGGAGCCTGATAAATAGGTCACCCACAACATATGTGCAGTAGACAGATAACCTGTGACATGTGTTGCTCCTGACTGTCCACACACACAAATCACCTGTATGTCCACCTACCCCAGTGTCCTGCACGTTGAATGAGGTACACACAGCTGACACAGCACTACAGCACCTGGAACGTCACCAAGCATGTCCTGTGGATCGAGAAACACAAGGGAAACATGCATATGTCATGTTGGAGCTGTGCAAGAAACACACCAGCTTCACATCAACATCTCTCATAAGCCCTAGACCCGTCACAGTCTGGCAGTTCGTCATGACACGGTACCTAATTGTCCCCACCTAAATACGCCACTGACGTGTTCCTGGCCAGGTCCAAGGGCCTGTAGTCTGTCCGTCCCCTCTGGGACCTGTCTGCTGCCCTTGAGACCGTTGACCACAACTGTCACTGTGCTACCCTGTACGTGCTCGTCCCAAAAGTCTTGGTACAAGCTTGCCACCCCCATATGTCTCCCATAGCACCCTCAGTGTGTGTTTATGTGGGTCCACCTCCCCTGCTAACCCGCTCCCAGGTGCTGTACGAAAGAGAGCTATGCAGTGGCTGCTACATTCCCCTGGCCCCATACCCAGTTCCCTGGTGCAGCAGGCACCTCCCCTGGCTATCCCTAGCAGTTGTACGTTGATGTGACCCATAGATATCTCACCACGCATGAGCTATGTTTGGCAGACCACACCCCGACTGCAGTTTGCCCCCTGACATTGCTGGCTGCAGGTACCCCTGCTGCATGAATTGAGCATGGCCACGACCAGACATCTGGGAATCGCCCCTAAACCCTCTCCAACCCTTACAGTATCTGTGTATATGTTAGATACACCTTCTGTCGATGTGGTCATCAAGGTAGCAGGTCTCTATGACTCCTCGCTCCCCATCCCCACACATACCCATCATGTAGCTAAGGCCTGCGGTGTCCCCCTAGATAACATCAGCAAGGTCCCTGCCATCCACCCAGAACACACACATAAATCACTAATGACCCCCTCCATCACCCGTCAACCTGGTCACTGTAGCCTACACCTTGCTGGTCTGCCTCGAAATCATCTATGTCCATTACAATGTATCCAACACTGCGCTGCATGGCTAAACTACCAACATGCACAGTATGACAATAACACCCCACCTGCCACGACACCTCACAGGCCCCAGGCGAGGTCAAGACGCACCTGCTGATCTATACATGGAGTTACACTGTGGTTGCCCTGTACCCTGACCCGCATAACCCAAGTACTACAAATATTACTACTACTACTACTGAGCATGTAAACAGTGCTAACACCTGTATGCATCGCCATACCGAAACCTGTAACACACAGTCCCTGCTCATCAGAGCATACGATCCATTCAATCCCCTCATATCCCTCAAATGTCATCCCCACACGTCAAGCCAGCTGGCCCTATCAATGGGCCGCTCACCCACTGTTAATGTGGGACCACACACCTGTCACCTTGCAGCACCCAACATCTGGAACTAACTACCTGTGGCTGTAGGGCAGCCACCCTTAACAACCATCCAAAATCCTGTGTGTCAGCCTACCACATCACCTAAGCCTAACAAACCTGCACACATTAATCACCTCCTCCTGCTGTTGTCCCCTGCCCACACCATCTGTGTTAGCAGTTGGACCACATTCTAAGCTCAGATGGCCAGGCATTGTGTCAGCAATGTCAGTGCAATGCTGTGTATGACAGGTAGTACGATACCAATGCTCAGTAGTAGTAGTAGTAGTACAGATATCTATACAATAGTGTCATTCAGAAACATCCATTACTTACATGAAAATAGCTCCTCAATCAGCTGGTGCCTGAGTGCTGTGCCCTCACCTGTGTCACCACGGCCCCGGACAGGAGGGCACGTTGGATCGTCTTCCAGATCCTCATTAATTTCAACATCGATATCGTGCCTGAGAGCAATGTTGTGCAGGATGCAACAGGCAATAATGATCTCTGCCACTGTCATGGGTTGGTATAGTAAGGCCTCGCCGTCCTATCCAGACACTCGAAGCGACTTTTCAAAAAGTCAAAGGTGCACTCAATGACGGAGTGACTGGAGGCATGGGCCTCATTGTACCTTCTCTCTGCACGTGTCCGTGGTAGATGCACAGGGGTTGTCAACCACGGCCGACACCCATATCCTGCGTCACCTGCAGAAAGAAATGTTGAACGTTAAAACAGTATCTGATGTCCGCACACATGAATGTACGTGCAGACCCACAGCACCTACAGGTCAGATAGAAACATAAGGGAACACATGATGGGACACAACCACTATGCGCCAGTGTCTGGAGGTCTGAGATACAGAGCACAGGTGAGGTAGACAGAGTGCAAACAACAGTAACCTGAACCACAGCAGACACATGGGCAGACACCAGAGGCCAAAAGGTATTTATGGCAGGCCTGAACACATCAGAGACACACATGCAATGCACCCTGGACAAGGGCAGAGATGCACACATGTGCAAGCATGTGACGGTCATGCTATTCCCCACAAACAGATGATGCGACAGGAACAGTCACCCTACCATGGCAGGCAGGATGGCATAGACAACACCACACTGTTGATAAACGGGAAGCATACATGTGTGTTGTACCGAGCCAACCGAAACACACAATGCCAAATGGCGTTATACGTCAAATGTCAGTATGCCACCAACACACAGCACTGCAGCAGAGAGGACCTGGCGTCAACCCCCCCCCCCCCCACCGGCAGCTCGCACACACACAGATGACACACACACACACAACTCAGGACACACGTCAAAGACAGACATGTGCAGACGGATAGCAGGGGTATACGATGTGCATACCAAACAGAGAGCGGAAACCAAGGACCAGGCCTACACGCATGTGTATAAATATACAGACAAGGTTTATTGAAGGACCCAACTTAAAAGTTTCAGCCTGAGGCCTTCTTCAGGGGTCTAAAAACAAAATAATATAGAACATAATATTAAAAACATATACAATTGTTTGTACATAAATTATGAAGTATAACAAAATTTAAAAAAAAAATTTTTAAATATATACAGTTGTTCCAATATATACGATGTGCATGTCAGAGATGACAAATACCCACCTAGCAGGACACAGTCCTCAAATTGCCCTGCCTCAAATTGTCTGAACAGTGCTGAGTGACGCAGGATATAGGAGTCATGGGTTTGTTTATTTATTTATTTATTTATTTTATTTATTTATTTAACTGTATTTATATCCCGCTTTTCACCGGGTCAAAGCGGTTTACCCTGAAAATCGCGGGACCGCATTCAGAATACGCATACCTGCATCACATACAACCTGAACATTCAGGGAGTGGTAGTGTTTGCGGTTGCGGAACACTGCCTCCCTGTCTCTGGGCGGGACCAGGGCAACATGTGTGCAATGGATAGCTCCCATCACGTGTGGTAACCCGGCAAATGCCTCAAAGGTCTGGTGCAGGGTCCCACTGTTGCCTAGTGTTGGGAAATGCAATGTAATTCCCAACCTGGCTGATCATGGCACGCAGTACTTGGTGGAGACAGCGTGAGAAGGTGGGGCGGCTCATGCCACCCACTGCGGCCACAGATAACTGGAAACAGCCAGAGGCAAAGAAATGTAGGGCACCAAGGAGCTTGACCAAACCTGGTATGGCATGTGACCGACCAGTCAGGGGCTTGAGGTCAGGTCTCAGATCCTCATAGAGCTCCCTAATAGCCCCTGTGCTAAGGGGGTAGAGGGAGATGACCTAGGCCTCATGCATGCCCTGGAGCCGGGCCCTGGGCCTGTAGAGGCGAGGCTGGCAGGCCTGCAACTCGGCACGCCTCCTGTGCTGTGCCAGCACAGCCCCTGCCCCCACAGCTGCAGGTCGGTGTTGAAGGGGGCCTGCACCCCTGCCCCATGCCCCAGCCACATGGACACCATCTCCCTCGTCAGGCAACCGCAAGCCATCCACATCCCCCAGTGTAACTGAAGCAACCACAAAGGCCGCCATAGTGGACACTGTTAACCCAAACCCCCTCACCACCCCACCTGATGCTAGCCCTGCCACTCACCTCCACCCCCAAACACTGACCCAGCCACACAGCACACCCACCACCCACCAACCATACTACCCACCAACCGTGTCACCTACCTCACCCACCACCCACCAACCGTGTCCCCTACCTCTCCCAGCACACACCAACCCAGCCACACACCTCCCCCAGCACTCAACAGGACCGCCACTCGCCTCTCCCACCACTCACCACCCTTGCCACTCACCTCCCCCACCACACACCAACCCAGCTACCTACCTCCCTCACAGCTCACAAACCCTGCCACACTCCACGCCTAACCAGCCTCTGACCCTCCTTTCGCTACAACACCAATAATGCACACCTTCAACCTCACTCGCCAGCACTAACCCCAGTGTGTACCATGTGTGCGCGTTGATTTATGAACCTTTGTACGTCTGCACATGTGTGCGCGCGTTGTGTATGCACACAGACGATGCGTAAGGTGCATACGTGGAGCCATGCACTGCACATGCGCAAGACGTGTATGTGTCTGCACATGTGTGGCACATGGCTCTGCGACCATCCCATAGGTGCTAGGGGATAGCAGAGCCGTGCACCGCACATGCGCAAGATGTGTACGTGTCTGCGTATGTGTGGCACATGGCTCTGCGACCATCCCATAGGTGCTAGGGGATAGCAGAGCCGTGCACCGCACATGTGCAAGATGTGTACGTGTCTGCACATGTGCGGCGCATGGCTCCGCTAATCCCTGGTGCCTATGGGACGGCCGCGGAGCCATGCACCACACTTGCACAGACATGTACACATCTTGCGCATGTGCGGCGCACAGCTCCATGTACACACCCTATGCATCGCCTGTGCACATGCGCAATGCGTGCACACACGCGCAGGTGTCCGAAGGTCCATAAATCAACATGCACACATGGTACACGCTGAGGGGTTAGTGCTGGTGAGCAAGGTTGGAGGTGTGCATTTTTGGTGTTGAAGCGAAAGGAGGGTCAGAGGCAGGTTAGGCGTGGAGTGTGGCAGGGTTGTTGAGTGGTGTGGGAGGTAGGTAGCTGGGTTGGTGTGTGGTGGGGAGGTGAGTGGCAAGGGTGGTCGGCGGTGGTGGTGGGGGTGGTGAGTGGCTGGGTTGGTGCATGGTGGAGGTAACAGCAGGCAGGGCTGGTGAGTGGCTAAGGTGTTGAGGGCTGGTGAAGGTGACAGGGGAGGGGCAAGGCCACACGAGGTAAGACAGGTTCGGGATGCAGAGGGAGGACAGGGAGAGCAGGGACATGCTGCGGCAGGACATGATAGGTGGGGTTTCCGGAGAAACAGCAGGGCCGCAGTCCCCAGAGATGGAAGAGTTGGAACACCCTGCATCTGAGGTTGCCGGCCCATCAGATATGACTGGCACCACCCAGGAGCAGCCTGAGGAGCATACCACAGGCAAGCATAGGCAGACTGATCCCCAAGCAAGTATGTTCGGGACATGCAGCACACATACAGCTATCTACCACGCACACGCTGGGCATGCCACGGGGTGTAGCAGGCCCATGTCCTAGGAGCAGGTGTGTCCGACCTAGGGAAACATATACCTGAGTCCACATTCCCCATTAGTGTTTGCACGTGGACATTATAGGGGATAGAGTCAAACTTCCTTCCCAAAACCTTCCACATATCTGTCTGACAGAATGAGCTCCCTCCCATCACCCCTTCTTGCCATGGGCAGATGTAGGCGTGGATATTGGTCAGGATGTCCTGGACATATCTGAGATGCGGTGAGGACATCCAAGGTCGGGGAGTAACTCACACATGCGTACTCCACACTCCAGGTCAGACTTCGATGTCCACACCACAGATGTGGGTTAGAAAATGGGCCATCCCCATCAAATGGGTTAGTTCTGTGCATGCAATGCGTGGTGGAGGGGGTACAGGGGATGAAGAAGGAGCAAGCAGGAGAGTTCCTGTCCCCATGGCTGACCAGGTAAGAGAGACAGAGGAACGCAAGGGATACATACACAAAATTGTGTCTACGTTACAATGTGCTCTACGTCTCTGTCTCTGACACCCCATATCTACTGTGTACCTTGCCCCCCCAGGTAACATCCAGGCCATCGAGGCGGCTGAGGAGGACAGTGGCGGTGAGCCAGAGCCTGCGGAGGTTGATGAGGCACCACATGCAGAGGTTGCCATCAGTGACACCCCAGACACCCCATGGGCCGAGGTGCTGTCTGAGGAGGTGGCCACCCAGGAGGATGAAGGGTCACCCCAGCAGAGTCGGGAGACAGGCACTACAGTGGCTGGGGAGGGGCCTGAGGTTGCAGGGGTGAGCCCCACATTGCCACCGCCAGGGCAATCCACTGCAACAACAGGCACCGTTCCTGTCGTCCTCCAGGAGCTGCGGGCACATATGACGTCCGCACACAGGGATGCTGCAGATAGGCAACTGGCAGGATGGTTGCATGTGCTGTTGTGGCACACCAACACCCAGACACAGCGGTGGGGCCACACACGCGCACGATGACAGTGGGCCTCCACACATACATATGCTCCTCTGGCCATGCCTGGGGTGGTTGATGTGGCTCAGTGGGGAACAGGAAGGTCATACACATTGGGGTCTTGGCAACAGATGTCTCACAGGTCACCTTGTTCCCCTCCCACAGGCACACACCGTGCGCTGATTGGTATGCGGACGGAAATGCATGGCCAGCAGCATCTCCAGCGTGCCCAAATCCAGGCAGTGCGGGCCCTCAAATGGGCGGTGTTAGGGCTCTGCAGGGACACCACGAAGCACACCCAGGAGACATGGCAGCTGCGAGGGACTGCTGTGGATATTGCAGCTGGCATAGGCCGGGTGGAGGATGCCCTCAAGGCCATGGTGGGACATATCATACGGCCTGCAGTGGCACCAGAGGTTGCAGCGGCAGCAGCAGCAAGGGGTGTGGGGGGACATGGGAGGGGGTGGAGGTGTGAGTGGTCATGCAGGCCATAGGTGTGTGAATGCAATTTGGACTGTAAACCACATTAAATGACACATTACCTTTGTTCACCGATGTGCACGTGTCCTTCCTTTGTGTTGGGGGTTGCCTGAGTGGGCTGTCCCAATTGGGGTTCGCATGGTCACCTGTGCTCTACCATGTCACAGGCTGGTGGGGTGTCTGCACCAGCATCAGTCATTACAGAGCGGTGCACACATGCCCTGTGTCCCATGCACCATGCCATGTGTTCATGGCCATACATATGCCTGGTGTTACACCCTCACTCCTCCTGCCACCTGCTGTACGTATCTGATTGTTCAGCCCACATTGTGGGGTATGTCCCCCCTCTGTCCCCGCATATCATCCACATCAGGCTATCTACATGGGTGACCCGTCTGTCGGGCACACACCAGGGACACGGTGGCATACTAAACGCACATGCTTGGTGGGCAGACCATATACCTAGCTACTGTCAGTTGTTTACCCCCTCCAGTGCTTGTAATGTGCCGCTGCTCCTTCACCCCACCAAACCCCATCTTAGTGTGTCCCACCAACTAACGCACTGACTGACACATGGGTCCCCACATACATCACATATATGCTGCATCATGGGTACCACATCCACACCTCCTCACCATCCTATCATGTGTTGCACCCCTGCTACAGACTGACTATCTGTGACAACGTGCTGTGTCCATGTCTGGTGGATGGTGCAGCGAATGTTTACATCATGGCATCAGCAGGGGATACATCCGTCAGCGCACATGGCACTCAACACAGCCTGTTGTGGGGCAGGGACCATGTATGTATCACAAATACACACTGAGACATGCACACAGGTGGCACACTCACCGCTACAGCATGTATGTCCAGAGGACACATGACCATTGCAGAATTTGGCTGCCTACACTGTGTTTTAATAAGGGTATGTGTTGGTAGGTGCCATACAAATGTTAACATTTGGAACACAGAAACACTCTCCCACAGGCGGATCAACTGTATAAACTGTTTCACATTAGGCATTATCCCAGCATGGACATCCATCTCCAACGTTAGTTGGGACACAGTTTGTTCCTGGGGTTGCCACTGGGAGATGGCCACAGCTATAACTGTGGGTCACACACACGGGGGCCCGCCGTGGGGGTATGACTGGGGGTGTGCCGTGAACATGCCATGGTAATGCTGGCGGCGCATCACCTCAGCCATACCCTGCACAGCAGCTGTCAGCTGCCTGATGGCATGGCCATGTTCGCCCAGGGTCCGCATAACGGTGCCCATCACCACACACAGGAGACCCATACATTTGCCACCACATCCACACCTTGTGGCTGTGGTCTGGGTGGTGGCATCTGTGTGGGCCCTGTGTGTGTAAATATGTGGGGGGCCCACACCTGGCCTGACACTGTGGCCAAGCACATGGGGCAGGTGGCAGGGGCCCCCAGTGCCCTGTGGTGGCATGCAACTACCCTCAGGCACAGGATTCCCTCCCCACCCTCTTTGCCCCACTCACCCTCTCTGTCCTGGCCATTCCCCTCACTATCCCCGCCACCCTCCTCGCCCTCCCACTCCACCTCCCCAGCACCCTCCACTATCCCCTCCTCCCACCCCTCCCCACCCTCCATGTCTTCCTCCCCCACATCCATGGTGTCCTCTGCCGCTGAAGGTATGTCCTCCACCTTGGGGCCTCCAGTGGTCACGGGGGGGCTGCCACCAGGTTGTGTGGCCGCAGAGGTCCCCTCCCCAGCATCTGCAGCCTCTGTGGAGAAGGCAGAAATGAACAGGGCGTCATGCGTTTCTTATGGCACAAACACATTGTGTGTGGCATCACAGGCTGCCGTGCCACTGGGACATGGTGTGGCACAATGCATAGGCTGGGACACTCACCATCACCCATGGCCATTGCCTCCCGCTGCATGCGGCGGAGGTAACCCGGGCAGTGTAGCCGCATCTCTCTGCCCTTCTTCCATAGGTCCTCTACCTGGGGGGATAAGCAATGTTTGCAAACATTAGTGCCCTTTTATCCCTGCCCATGGTGAACCACATGACACACATGTTTGCGTGCAATGGTGGCTGCTCCTGCTATGGGCAGCAGGTCCCATACCTGCTGTTGGCAGCGCCACCTGCATGTGTGGTCATGAGGCTGGACATTTGTGTTGTGACACCTACGTGCCCTGTATACCACCTCACAGCCACCCCATACCATGTCCCTGCCATCTCCTGGCATGACATGTGGGCAACATAGCATGTGGGGCATTGCAATTGTGGTCTACAGGGGGTGTGACTCCATACACTCAGCAGTCCAGCACACACCTCAGTGTTGGGCAGGCCATCCCACATCAACAGGACCCATCACCATGATGCATGGATGCTTATGCAGCCTCTGTGGTGTGTGTTCAGACACCTGAGGGGGGTGGGGGGCTGGGTACCTGCGCCAGCATCAGTTACCATTTCACAAGGCTGCTTGTTGGACCACTGAAATCTGGTGTGCTGCCTCCTGGGGATGTGGCAGAACTGGGAACCTGCAACACAGACAACCACCATAACACCAGGATGTAGAATAGACCTGTGTCAGCTGGTCTGATGCCTCCTGGGGTTAGGGCAGAGCTGGGAACCTGCAACACAAACAACCACCATAACACCAGGATGTTGAAAAGACCTGTGTCAGCTGGTCTTATGCCTCCTGGGGTTAGGGCAGAGCTGGGAACCTGCAACACAAACAACCACCATAACACCAGGATGTAGAATAGACCTGTGTCAGCTGGTCTGCTGCCTCCTGGGGTTAGGGCAGATCCTGGCGTTTTGAGGCGCCTGGGAAGATGCACAGCTGCCTGGTGCATATTAGGGCTGCCAGCTGTCATAGGTTGTGGCAGCTAAAGGCTGGCTTGCAGGATCGCGTCGCCATTTTGAGGGATGCCCATGTGTTGGTGGCGCACACACACACGCGCAGTATCGTGCATATGCCATACCATGCACTACTACGCCGCGCACATGATGTGCACGTGTCACGGATGCCACATGGAAAAGTATCTCTGGGGTCACGTTACTACATGTTGTATACTGAGATTGGTGGCTATGGTGGCTGGCTTTGGTTTACAGCATTGCATTACTTATGCTTTTTGGCCTGGGCTGCATCTGCTGTGCCTCAGCTGTGGGCACCTTCTGCCGTGCTTTTGAAGATGCAATGCCATGCCAGGCCTCTTCTTTGGGGAACGGGACAAAGGTTATAGTGTATTCGGCTTGTGTCACTGTTTGCAGGGATGTGTCTAACTGTTACTAACACTCATCTTACTGTTGGTGCAGTGGGTATTTGAACCCATGAGCAGTGACTCTGAGGGCATTGTATTAACCAGTGTGCTATGCCTCTTCTCATAGCACAGGCTGACTACACAGCAACTGCAGGTCAACCCAGTAAATCAGCTGTGCTTACCAGGATGGGGTAGACCCAAAGCTATGGCACTTTACAGGGTACCTTAGGTTTCTCAGCTGTGGTGATGGTTTTGTTTTAAGGGGCACACTGATATTTGCTATGGGGTATGTGTGCACCATCCTCATGTTGGCGGTGAAACCCCCAGCCATGACGTGAGCAATGCCATATAGGGAGGTCGGCGTGCCAGCGTCCGCGTAGGGGGCGCATTGGCTGTTTATGCGCGGTAACCTTAACTTCATGGCAGTGCTATGAGAAGGTGTATAGAGCTGTAGCCTATTGGTTAATACAATGACCAACAAGCCAGAGCTCATGGGTTCAATCCCTCAGGGGTCTCATCTGCTATGGCTGTCTGAGGCAATCTCTTTTGCTGCATGTAACAGTGTGACACATCTCTACAATCTGTGCTGCCAGCAGAAACACCCTCACCTCATTGCCATCACCTACTGTGCCCTATAGGGCAGGGGGTGTCTGGACCCACATGTGGATTAGGGGGCAACGCCTACAGATCTGCCCTCTTGGGGCCAGGGTGTGGGGAGACAGGATCTGCCTCCAACAGCCCCACACTCTACATCTTTGCAATGGCAGCAGTGCAGTGACATGATGAAGGGCTGTGGGACCAGCTACCCAGGTCCTGAAGGGGAGAGGGAACCCTCCAAAGCACTGGATGCAGATCTGTTTGCATCACACAGGGCACTGGCAGACAGGCAGTAGGCCTGTATATGCTCAGATGCCCCCCACCACCATCTGACATTGAGCAGCAGTGGGCACTGTCAATCTTCACCCTGCAAGGTGCTCCAGCCATACACATGTTAACAGCAGATGGTCTGCTAGCTAGTACATAGTGGATGTTCCTGGAGGAGCTGTGTGCACCCAAAATGGGATGTGAGCATACACACCAAGCAAGTATGTCAGTGATTAGACCCCAGAGCAAGGAAACACCTGAAAGACATACTGTATGGCACTATGGGGTAACCTAGCCATGCCATGGTCACTGCTCAGTCAGGGTGAGAGTGCCCCCCCCCCCCCCAGCATGACATGCTGTGGCCACCCTGTCCTTGAAGGTGGTGGTCGGGCACTACAATGTCCCATCCATTGCCCTATGCCCTGTGCAGATGCATCCTGCCCAGGCCGCCCTGTCCGGGCCATACCCACGGTACCTTGCTCCTCATTATGCACATTGGCAGGCTAATACTGGAAACAGTGCAAGCATTGTGGGCTCAGTAAGGTGTAGGCAGCCACAACACACTGGGTAGACATACACAAGCTACCACACCTATTTCAGCATTGTGCAAGGATAGAGGTGGTTTGCAGCCCTGGCCGCCACACCAGTCCTGCGCACAGTGCAGGCATTGCTATGGTACTCAATACTGTTGGGGTCACTCCCTGGGGTGGTAAACACTGTCTGGAACATACACTGAACCACACTCCATAGATATCAGAAAGGTTGCTATGATAAATCTCTGTCAACAAATTGTGTTTAACATAGGATGTGTTATCTGACATTAATCATAGCGACCTTTTGATATATGTGGAAAGTGTTCCCAAGTTTAGAACGGCATTGCTAAGGTATGCAGGTGCTAGTAATGGGAGATGCTAGTCTGCGCAGGGCCCAACGGCCTGACTCTCCATGAGGCACTGGATAGTGGAGCCTGTGGGTGTGGGTGTTTGTGCTGCTGCTCTAGGGAAGAGGTTCCCAACTCCGGTCCAGGTGGGCCAAACACGGTTCAGGACTTCATGCTGTCACTACTGAATATGCATGGATACATGTGCATACAATGGGGGTGGTGCATGTAAATACATCTCATGCATATTTATTACGGACATCCTGACCACCTGAATGGTGTTTGGCCCTCCAGGACTGCAGGTGGGACACACTGCTCTAGGGATTGCACATGTTTATGGTGTCTGTGCTCTGTAGGGTGACATATAGGCGTGTATGGCATGTTTCATTTCTCTGCAAGAAAAGTTCTGTCTTTATTACCACGGTTTACTACTGCATAAAATATAGGGACATGGTTTTCAGGGGGGGCCCCCACAGCTGGGACTTGAACCTGTGACCCTCTGCCCCTGAACATGCTGGCTGTGTGTACTGCACCACACTGTTGCCACAGAGGCAGATCATTCCCTGGGGATACCATGACTGTACATCAGACAGATTTTGTCTGTTGCAGTGCAGGGCACATACCTAAATGGGGCTTGGCCATGGTCTGCTGTGGGCAGCTGCCACTGCCACTGCCGCCTCCACCACCAGCACCCCTCCGCCACCATGCTGACATGCTCTTATGCCAGTGGTGCTGGTGGTGCGCAGTCCCAGGCCAGCCAGTGTGCTGGTAGGTAGCTGCCTATGGTGGGGGTTCTCAGGTGGGGGTGCTTACATGGACATGCGCCCTTCCCCCCGGCACCGCCTGCCAATGTTCTGTGCCCTTGGGGGTACCTGTTGGGTAATATCCCCTGGGACATTATGGGGAACACACTCGTGCCCATGTTGGACCCTCGTCAGTTGCTGTCTTGCTGCTTTACAGTTTCGGCATTCCTATGTGCCACCTAGGCATCTGCCTAGTCCACAATGTGCCCCTGCGGGACCACAGCATGTGCCGCCTGCAGCCCCCTGTATCCCATTTCCAGCATCAGTACAGTTGCCCTGTCCCATGTGCCCACTCTGCTGTTGCTGCACATTTGCACGCCATAACAAACCTGCCCAATATAAACGACAAACACCCTGATCAGAGGTATTTCAATGTGGGATCATTCACTTTGTAGGGGGACTGAGAATAGACCCTTCCAAACATGATATCTTCTTTTTTATGCTTTGTCAGTAGTGTTGCTTTATCTTTCTCATTAATATCACTATTGGCCAGCTTGGTTATTGGGATTTCAAATGTGGTTCTGGTCATTTTATCTGTTTCTTTGCTTTTTTGGCTCCTGCAGATGTATCACTACTATCACATTTTTGGGTTTCCCTGCCTTTGCTGTACATTGTTGACTGAAATGGTTTCTCTGACCTGCAAATGTGCCTAGCACCAGGTTTTCACTGGCGCTAATTTTTTGAGTTTCGTTAGTGTGTAAGGAGTCACTCCATGCCCACTCTCCGCCCATTGACCCCTTCTCTCCATCCCTTGGGGAGCCTTCCTCTGCCCTCTGGGGGGCCTTGCTCCACCCTCGGCGCACCTTACCGCCACAGCAGACGTTATTGCGTGATACGTGACGTTCTCGCACGGTAATGCGCCATTATCGTGCGATAACATCACATATCGCGTGATAACATCGTAGCTGCAACGTTAGCGCCATTTAGTAAACATACCCCTAAGAATCTAATTTATTAAACTTTTTCCCTTAATAAATTAGACCTCAAAACCTAAAAAAGTAACTTCCATAACTCTGTTTGGGGGACTGAGCATGCATTGTGATCTAGGTTTTGACAGCTGGTTCCTAGATCCCAAGAAAATTTGACACGGCCTGTCATAGGCTATCTGAGGCAGGAATTATTTGGGGGGGGGTAGGGGGGCAGTAGTGTCCCACTTGGAGAAGGTGAGTGGCTATGCAAGGCCTGAAGCAGAAGTAGTGCTTAGACACATTATCTCCTGCTGCTTTGGGAGTCAGTAAGACCACTGCATGATTTTGTGGCTCATATGTGAGACTTAACCCCTCATGATTCAAGATATGAGAAATAACATTTAAATGGAGGATGGAGGGGAGACCATGGAGCCTATATACTTAGGTTTTTTCATAGGGCAAAATGTGACATATTTTAAGACACTGATATGAGCTTCTTTTCACAAGTTTCTTATAGAACAACCACCATCACAACACAGCAGGACTTCAAAAACTCTGATGCTGGGTTAAGAGTGAAATTCATGTAACACTGCTATTCAGAGACAACAATGTTTTTAGCATTGCTCTCAATTATTGCATTGACTTTAAGGAAAATAACATTTTATAACTACACAGTATGTAACTTTTGGCATTTCATAAATATTGCTCTACTTGTCGTACAGAACAGTGGTAATAATTGTAAGCATTGTTTGTACAATTTGTAGGTATTCTTAGAAAATGCTGTTGACTTTAGAAATATTAACATGGGATCAGAGCCTGTCAATTGGTTACAAGGTATAAATTATAGGATCAAAAACTGGAGATCAGCATTCTTGTTCATTTGGGCTGATGGCAGATACAATAGAGATTGATGGCAGATACAATAGAGATTGGAGTGAAGGAGTGGCCTAGTGGTTGGGGCAAGGTACTTCAGGCCGGAAGGTCGGGGGTTCAAATCCCACTAGAGGACAGCATCCTTGGGCCAGAAGGACTGGGGTTTCTAGTCCCACAGGTGCTCCTTGTGGTCTTGGGCAAGCCACTTAACCCTCCATAGCCCATGTTCCCTGTAAAATAGTTATCTCCAAGTTATAATGCCCTGTTCAATGTAATTTCAGTTTGTTCAATGTAAACCACACTGATGCAGAATAGCGTGGTATATAAGAGAATATAAATAAATAAAATAAATAAATAAATATAAGAGAATGAAAATAAATAAATTGTGTACTTGAGCCATATGAGGAAGGAAGATGGATTTATATTCTACGACATAGACTACCCTGCAGGCTTATAAGAAGGCTCTAATAGCTTCATTCCTATCCCAGTCCACTTCCATTAGAGACCAGGCCATTACTAGAGATGCTTAGGAATGGTCTTTTCAAATCATGTTATCGCCATAGGTAAAAGAAAAAAAAATTACGCAGGGTGAAAATATATGTTAGCTTTATATAGAGAACAATATATTTTCCTATGGCACTGCATTGAAAATCTGGTAGTTAATTGTGATATAGGACAGAACATTTAGGGTTGCTTCCTAATTCAAATACCTGCTTCATTGAGTAGCTGCTAATGACATGTGGTTTATAATAACTCCAAGCCCCTAGGGAAGAGAGTGCATTGATGACAACTAATGTTTCATTTGACCAAACTCAGTAGGAGCTGTGTTGTGTTCCTTCAGTTACTTCATGTAACAGCTTGCCATGGAAGGGGGTGGGAAAGGGGTGGCGAATGTGCAGGTTATGGTCAGGGCACTGGTTCAGGGCATATTACAAAAGGGGTGCAGGAAGCCTGCCTCACTGGCTCACTCCCATCCTGCCCTCTGCCTTCCAGAGCCACGGCTATTTTAAAGATCAATATAGCCATGGGAGCATTTGAATTTGCTCCCACAGTTGTATTAATGCTCAGCACAGCCACAGGATTATTTGCTGTTGCTCTTCTGGCTGTGCTAAATTCAAGCCAAGGTGCTGGTGGCTCAAATATAGGACAGCTGTGAGAGCAAAAGCAAATGCTTTCTCCGCTGCATTAATGTTCAATACAACCAGAGGAGCATTTTCTTTTGCTCCCCTGGCTATATTAATGCTCCTATGGCTGTATTGGTGCATGGAGGGTGGAAGGGTGGCTTGGATTGCAAATTGGCAGGAACTGGACTGGGAGACTGGGGCTAGCAATGGGCTGATACTAGGACTGTGGGGGCTATAAATGGGTAGATATTGGAACTGGGGAGGCTAGGACTGGAAATGGACTGAATGGACCTGGCAGAGGTGGCTGGTATTGGCACTGGGCTGCTACTAGGGCAGAGAGGACTGGAAATTGGCTGATAGAGGGGCTGGTGGGATGACTGAGGCTGGCAGTGGGCTGATAATGAATATGGGCTGAAAATGGAGCTTGAGATATGGCACTGTAAATGGAATGTTGAAGATATTCAGGGGGTATGGGACTGCAAATAAACTGATATTGGACATGTGGGAGGAGTTTGTATAGTCAATGGGCTGATACTGGGGCTGGGGGGACTGGAAATTGGCTGATACTGGGGCTGTGGGAGGCTGGTAAGGGAAATGGGCCGATATTGGGGCTGGAGGTATGGGACTAGATATGGAATTAACAAGGACTGGAGGGGGTCTAGGACTGGAAATGGTTGATACTGGGCATGAGGAGAGTGCAGGGACTGGCAATGAGTGATATTGGGGCTGAGGGTGCTGGTACTGGAAATTTGCTGGGGGAATGCCTGATATTTCAAATGGGCTTATATTGGAGCTGGTAGTGGAAATGGACTGATATTGGGGCTGGAAGGACTGGAAATGGACTGATACTGGGGTTAGGGTGATGACTGATAGTGACAATGGGCTGATACTTGGGTTGATACTGGAAATAGGCTGATATTGGGTCGGGGGACTGGGTAAGGGATGATACAAGGATGGGAGAGGGTGTGGAAATGGGTGATACTGGATATGGGGAGGGGGATGGTACTGGAAATGGGCTTACACTGGTGTTGTGGGGAGCTGGTACTGGAAATTGGTTGATAAAGTGGCAGGAGGACTAAAAATGGGTTGATATTGGGGCTAGGGGTATGGGACTGAATATAGGACTAGAGAAAGGGACTGCTACTTCTGGATATGGGACTACAAAAAGGGACTGCTACTTCTGGAGAGTGATCTGCAATTGTAAGTATTTAATTCTGGGACTTTTTCTAAATCTTGGTGAAAAGGAATTCTTTAGATTAAAGCTGATTAACTTGTGAATCCAGTGTATTTGTCAAATCAGTCAGGGCCTAGTATCAGCAAAGAGCTTTTAGTTAAATTAAAAACTCAACGGGTAGCTTTCAGTTTAAGTTAAAAAACCAACAGAGAGCTTCTCACTTAAATTTAATATTTAGTCAGGGCCTAGCAGCAGCAAAGAGCTTTCAGTTTAAATTTAAAACACAGTAGAGAGCTTTCTGGTTAAGTTTAGAACCCAAGACTCCCTCTATCCAAGCAAGGGCTGTGTGAATCACCCAAAAAATTTGTAACAAATTGCCTTAGAAGCACAGGACAGGGTACTGTGTAGCAGCCTGCTTTTAATAGGTATTCTTTCCCTCCCTCCTCCCCCGACACCCACCCACCCCTGGGATAATCGTAGCTTTATAGGTGCTTAAATCTCTTAAAGGAAAGGAGGTGCCATATTCACTCTCAGGTGCAGCTATTTATCCTCATCAGACATAAATTAAGGACCTGAGATTAATTAAGCTTCAGGTGAACAAGGTATATTAAACGTATTAGGTATAGTTTTCTTAGCATATGTATTCCCAGCAACCCTTAGTAAGTAAAGAACGTAAATACTTAAATACAACCTTAAAACTAAAATGCAGACAGCAGTCCAGCAGCAAGATGGGGGTTTTCCAGTCTTCTGCATTGATTGTCACATGTATGATTTTCTCCCAGTTGGTGAGGGTTCTTACGTGTGCACTAGGTGCAGGGAGCTCTTTGCTCTCAGGGAACAAGTCTGATCTCTGGAGGCTAGAGATGCAGACTTGGAGGACACAAGGAAGACAGAGACCTAAAGGGATATAGTATTGAAGTTCCACCTCCAGTCTGGCAGCATCCCTGTTTCCATGAAGTAGAGAGGTCATGTGATAGGAGAGCATCACTCTTGTGAAGCAGGAAGTGATCCTGCAGCTAGGACCTGTCCTCCAGGTGATGTAAAACCCTCTTGCATCAATGAGGTTTCTCCAGGACCATGTGCCCATGAGGGAAGGGTTAGGACAACCATTATAGTTGATGATTTTATCATTAGACATGTAGATAGCTGGATGGCTGGAGGACATGAGGATCACCTAATAGCATGCCTGCCTGGTGCGAAGGTAGCAGAATTCAAGCACCACCTAGACAAGGTCTTAGATAGTGCTGGGAAGAAGCCTGCTGTCTTGATACATGTCGATACCAATTACATAGGAAAGTGTGGTAGAGAGGTTCTGGAGGCTAAATTTAGGCTTTTAGGTAGGACGTTGAAATCCAGAACTTCCATGGTAGAATTTTATGAAATGCTTCCTGTTCCACGTTCAGGACCCAAAAGGCAGGCAGAACTCTGGAGTCTCAATGTGTGGATGAGACGATGATGCAAGGTTGAGGGTTTTGGATTTTTTAGGAACTGGGGAAAATTCTGGGATGGAACCAGGCTGCTGGCATTAACCTTTAAAAAGGAGATAGAGCAGCTTTTAAACTAGATAATAGGGGAAAGCCGACAGTCACCCAAGAGTGTGTGGTTCAGAACAATGTATCCTTGAAGGATGCTAGCAAAATATTGAAGCTAGGGCATATCAGCTGAGAGGTTCCAATACAGACAAAAGTAGCCCAAATGTCCTTGAGTACAGAGCAGACAGAGCTTAAAGATTCCAAATTACCCCTGCCTATCGATAACCAGGTTAATATGAGTAAAATACAGCCTCTAAAATGCTTGTATGCAAATGCAAGAAGTCTAAAAAATAAAATGGGATAGTTAGAATATATAGCACTAAATGAGAAGTTAGATATAATTGGAATCTCAGAGACATGGTGGAAGAAGGACAACCAGTTGGACACTGTGATACCTGGGTACAAACTATATTGTAATGACAGAGCAGATCAAATTGGAGTCACAAAGGATTAAAGTTTTGCAGGAAGCAAAATTCACTGTAGAATCTCTATGGATTGAAATTCCATTTAAAAAGGGGAAGGGAAAGGCAATTGCAGTGGCGGTGTACCGTCAAATGCCTGGCCAGAATGAACAAATGGACGATGAAATGCTCAAACAAAAGTTACAGCACACAGTAATAATAATGGGTGATTTTAATTTCCTGGTATCGACTGGATCAGTGTAACGGCAGAACATGCTAGGGAGATAAAGTTTCTAGATGAAATAAATGACTGCTTCTTGGAGCAGCTGGTTCATGAACTGACCAGAGGGGAAGCCATTTTGGACCTAGTCCTTAGTTGAACACAAGATCAAGTGCAAAAGATAAGGGTGCTGGAGCCACTTGGCAATAGTGATCATAGCATGATCACATTTGATTTAATAAATAGAGGAGGGAGGGTAAAGAAATCCACAGTACTACCTTTTAACTTTCAAAAGGGTGACTACGATAAAATGAGGAAAATAGTTAAGAAAAAACTAAAAGGAGCAGTTGCAAAGGGTAAAGATTTAAATCAAGCTTGGCTGTTGTTTAAAAATATTATCTTGGAATCCCAGACCAGCTGTATTCCTCGCTTTAAGAAATGTGGAAGGAAGTCCAAAAGAACTGCCAGTATGGTTTAAAGATGAGGTCAGAGAGGCTGTTGTTGCCAAAAAAGCATCTTTCAGGAAATGGAAAAAGGAAACAAATGATGAAAACTGGCAACACCACAAGCACTTGCAAGTTAGATGCAAGGCATAGATCAGTCAGGCAAAGAGAGAATTTAAAAAGAAGCCTGCTGTGGAAGCAAAAATGCATATTAAAGACTTTTTCAAGTACATTCATAGCAAAAAACCTGTGAGAGAGTCAGTTGGACCATTAGATGGCAGAGGGGTAAAAGGGGTACTAAGAGGGGACAACGCCATAGCAGAGAGAGTGAATGAATTCAGGAAGATGTACGGATGTTACCCATGACTGAAATGATAATTAAAGGTGATGCTGTGAAAGAATTGAAAGAAATATTGATACACCGGGAAGATGTATTACAACTATTTGATAAACTGAAGAGTAGCAAATCACCTGGACCGGATGGTATACATCCAAGGGTGTTGAAAGAACTGAAATATGAGTTCACAGTAATCTGTGAACTATCAATAAAATCATCTTTAATAGTTGGAAGATTGGAGGATGGCCATTGTAATGCCAATTTTTAAAAAGGGTTCCAGGGGTGAGCCGGGAAACTACAGACTGGTGAGCCTGACGTCAGTACTGGAAAAAGTGGTAGAAACCATCATAAAGAACAAAATTACTGAACATGTAGATAGTCATGGCTTAATGGGAGACAGCCAACATGACTTTACCAAGCAAGGTCTTGTATTACTAATCTGTTATGTTTTTTTGAAGGTGTGAATAAACAGGTAGAGAAAAGTGAGTAGGTTGATATAGTGTATCAACTTTCAGAAAGCTTTTTGCAAGGTACCACATAAGAGATTTTTGACAAAATTAAAAAGGCATGAGATAGGAGGCAGTGTACTATTGTGGATCAGGAACTGGTTAAAAGATAGAAAGCAGAGGGTAAGGCTAAATGCCAATTCTCCCAAGGGAGAAAGGTGAATAGTGGAGTACACCAGGGATCTGTGCTGGGTCTGCTGCTTTTTAACATATTCATAAATTACCTGGAAATGGGAATAACGAGTGAGGTTATCAAATTTGCCGATGACACAAAACTATTCAAAGTTGTTAAAACCCATGAGGATTGCGGAAAATTGCAAGAGGATCTTGATAAATTGGAAGACTGGGCATCCAAATAGCAGATGAAATTTAATGTGGACAAGAGCAAAGTTATGCACTTAGGAAAGAAAAGCCCAAACTATAGTTACATGTTGCAAGATTCCACATTAGTAAACACCACCCAGAAAAAAGATTTAGGCATCATCATAGATAACATGTTAAAACCCTCCGCCCAGTGTGCAGAAGTGGCCAAGAGAGCAAATAGAATGCTAGGTATCATAAGGAAAGGAATGGAGAATAAAACAAAGGATATTATAATGCGCCTGTATTGCTCCATGGTGCGACCACTCCTTGAATATTGTATGCAATTCTGTTTGCCATATCTTAAAAATGATATAATGTTATTCCAAAAGGTACAGAGAAGAGACACCAAAATGGTAAAGAGATGGAAGGATACCCCTATGAAGAGAGGCTAAAAGGGTTAGGGCTCTTCAACCTGGAAAAGAAACGGCTGAGAGGAGATATGATAGAAGTCTATAAATTAATGAATGGAGTGGAATGGGTAAATGTAGATCGATTGTTTATACCATCAAAATGTATTTTATTTATTTATTTATTGTATTTACAGTCTCTTTTATACCGCGCTATTCAACATCAGTGCGGTTTACATGAAACAGAATGACTAGCACAGTACAGCAAGCTGATCTGTGTTTACAAAGAACAGGTACTACATCTTGGATAAAACTGGGGTAACTATTTACATCTAGGCGACACGTTATGTTGTAGTCATGGATGGCTTGCGGGGTATGTTAGACAAAACAATACAAAAAGCCTACTACAAGATGCGAATCATCAGGAGACTGAAACCACTCCTCGCCCCAGAACACTTCCGTACCGTCTGTCAAGCACTGATAACCCCTCTACTGGACTTCTGCAATCCGATATACCTTGGACTACCGAAACAAGCCATCAAACCACTCCAACTGGCACAAAACACCGCAGCACGAATCATATCCGGAACTGCAAGACAGGAGCACATCACACACCCACCTTAAAGGACTTACACTGGCTACCAATCGATGCACGCATCAGATACAAAACTATTATAAACCTATTTAAGATAAAACAGCAAACATCAGCCAACAGCCTGCACACCCTCATACAACCAGACACCAGCACACGTCCTAGAAGAAAACAAACACACAACCGAGTCAGCACCCCAAGTGAATACAAACACACACGCAAGGACACAACAGACAGAGCACTCTCCATGGCTGCTCCAACAATATGGAACAAACTACCGGACGATTTGAGGGCAACTACAGAGCTCAAGGACTTCAGAAAACAGCTGAAAACCATACTGTTCATAGAACACTTTGGACACATCACATAAACTAAGGAACTGTATAGCAGCACACGTTACCGCCTAACACTAGATGTATATAAAATGATTTTAGCACCACTGTAAATAGCCCACATTGTACATAGCTCACACCAATCTAGCAAACAAGACAACACACACCCAACGAAATTTCCACCCTCACTGCATGTATCAACACTCACACTACCAGATTGTTTGCTGTGATACCACCTTGATTATTATGATAAGGCGGTTTAGAAATACTGTTAAATAAAATAAATAAATAAATGTTGCTGTGGCTGTACTAGATGGGGGAGGGGACTATTGGAGCGCTGTCTTCCGGGTAGTATTTGAGGAAGAGGTGGTGCTTCAATACCTTCCTAAACTGGGTTAGGTCAGGGGTTGCCCGGATGCTGAGTGGTAGGGTGTTCCAGCATCTGGGTGCACAGAATCTGAAAGCCCTTTTTGCTGTTGCATGGGTGCATTGGGTTATTTCCTTCGGGATTACCAGTGTGTTGACTGCTGCAGATCTTCTGGACCTATTGGGGGACATGGTTTGGATAAGCTTTGCTAGTGATGTGGAGGAGAGCCCATTGATGGCCTTGAAAGTCAGCAGTAGGGTTTTGAAAGTGAGTCTGCCATGTACGAGAGGGAGCCAGTGGAGGTGCTTCAGGATGGGCGTAACATGATCGCTCCTAGAAGCCCCGTGTAGAACTCTTGCCGCGGCATTCATCGCGAGTTGGAGCATGTTCAGGGTGGATTGTGGGAGCCCTTGTAGGATTGCATTAGCGTAATCAAAGTGCGGTATAATCAATGCTTGATAGATTGTCCGGAAGTCGTCCGGCTCTAGTAGGAAGCCTAAGTGCCTGAGTGTTCGGATTTTGTGGTAAATTGCTCTTGCTATGTTGCTTATGTGCACCTTCATGTCCAGTCGTTGGTCTAACATGACTCCAAGGTATCGGATTGTGGATTTGGTTTGTAGCTCTGCTTCCTTAACCTTTAAGTGGGGTGGAGGGTGCTGCTCTGACGTCTGGTGTTCTTCTGGCAGTTGTTGGGTAAGGGTATTTGGAATATGATTAGTTTGTGGTCCAACCAGGGTACTGCAGTAATGGACAGCATGGGGACGTGGGTTGAGTCAAATGTTGTCTGTGGGGTGAATACCAGATCTAATATGTTTCCTTTCACGTGGGTAGGTTCACTGACTAGTTGCTTGTATCCTAGTTCCTCCAGGGCTTCGAGGAAGGCTGACGCCTGAGTATCTTGCAGGACTGGCAGATTGAAGTCGCCTAGTACCCAGCTTGGTATGCAAGGGCTCCGTACATTGGAGGCGAGATCAATTATTGTTGTGAGGTCATCGGGGGAGGTTGATGGGGCTCTGTAGAGAAGGTTGATGGAGCAGTGCTTGTTTACTATAGAAATATAGAAAGACTAGGGGCATGCAGTGAAGCTACAGGGTAACCTATTTAAAACTAATAAGAGAAAATATGTTTTCACTCAATGTGTAATAATCAAACTCTGGAATTTGCTACCAGAGGATGTAGTAAATTCAGTTAGTGTAGCTGGGTTTAAAAAAGTTTTTGACAAGTTCCTGGAGGAAAGGTCCATAAATCATTATTAAAGGGGACCCAGAATATCCACTGCTTGACCCAATACAATCATTGTGGAACCTGAGTCTTTTGTGGAAACTGCTAGGTACTTTTGACCTAGATTGGCCACTGTTAGAAACAGGATACTGGGCTTGATGGTCCTTGGTCTGACTCAGTATGGTATATCTTATGCTCATATGTTTTTATGTTCTTAAGGACTGGAGGAGGTCTGGAAATGGGTGATACTGGGCATGAGGAGGGGTCTGGGACTGGAAATGGTCTGATATTGGGTTGGGGGACAGGATTTGGGATAATACAAGGATGGGAGAGGGTCTTGGAAATGGGTGATACTGGGTATGGGGAGAGGGATAGTACTGGAAATGCACTGATACTGGGGATATGAGGTGCTTGGAACTGGAAATCGGCTGATATAGTGGTGGGGGACTGAAAATGGGCTGATATTGAGGCTTGGGGTATGGAACTGCATATGGGATAATACAAGGACTGGAGGAGGTCTGGAAATGGGTGATACTTGGCATGGGGAGAGGTCTGGGACTGGAAATAGGCTGATATTGGAACTGGAGGGACTGGAAATGGGCTGACACTAGGTCTGGGGAGATGGGACTGGAAAGGCACTGGGACTGGAAGGTGGTTGGTGGGTATCCAGGACTGGACAGGAGCTAATTCTAGGGCTGGGGTTCTGAGGCTGGTAAATGCTAGGATCAAGGTGGGAAAAAGAGGGAGATGCTGGAGGAGTGAGAAGAGCAAGGAGGACAGATATTGTGGGGAGTGGCGAAGAAGCAAAGTCAATCAGGGGAAGTTGAGAAATGGGGTATAAGGATGCATGCTGGGGTAAGAAGGAAGAAAGACAAGTTTAATAAATATTGTAGAAGGAAGTAAATGGTTGGGTGGAGGGGAAGGGGAATAGGAAGCAGGAGGGCAGGTACTATGGACATAGGATGTGGTTAAACAGGGACTCTAAGACTGGGTGAGAAAATATAAGATATGCTGGGTATTAGGAGATTAGGTAGGGATTCAGGGCTTGAGTAGGATTAGGAGTAGATACAGAGTTGCCTGGGGGAGAAGGAGATAGTGAGGATTAATAAATTTCCCAGAGATTAGGAGGACAGTAGGTACAAGGTGAATGGGTGCGGGGTATGAGTAGGCCTGTGAGACCAAAAGCAGAAAAATAGGGAGGGGTGAAGGTTTGAAGGACTTGGAGAGGTTGGGGAGCAGTTGAAAAGGACAGAATACTATGGAGTGGATGAGAGCTACGGGAAGGGACAGATCTTCCTTGAAGGAGATGAAAGAGGGGAGAAATGAAAGTGTAAATGGGAGTCTCGATGGGGGTAAGACATAAGAAATGGCCTAGAGGTGAAGAGGATGAGTGCTAGGAAATAAGTTGGGGCTGACTAAGGAGTGAGAAGCAGTAGGTGCTAAATGAGGCTGGGGAGGAGATGAGTACAGAAGGAGGAAATGGGGGACTAGAAAGTGGGTGAAAGACAGGGGGGAGTAGGATGCTGGCAAAGGAATGAGACATATGTGGAATAGAAGGGTTAGTGAAGTAAGATTAGGAAATGGAAAGTTTGGTAAGTAGGTGAATGGTGAAAAGAGGGAGATGAAAAATTGAAGGAAGGAGAAAAAGGAATGGAGTGAAACTATAGTTAGGTAAACGACAAATGAGAGAAATAGAAGGAACCCCTCTCTTGCACCATATCATTACTATAATAATTAGTCATCTGCTATCTGTGGGTCACATCGGTCCCTATTGACCAGCTCTACACAACGTTAGCACGAGTTGGTGTTATCATCACATACAGTTTCTGGTCACTAATGGTATGAGTTACATCTTGTTTCACTCAAATAGTTCATTTATATATCTTCCGTTTCTATGAGATCACGTTAGAAATGCTCCATTTGTCATTATACATCTATTTTCTAATTTCCTCCTTTCCGTTTTAAGACAAAGCATCATTGTTGCCTTCTATCAGAATATTTGCGATCACACTTTTAAAACTACTCTCAGATTTCATATAGTAGCAGTCTTATCACGTCTCCTTAGCTCCTCCATGTCATTTAGTTTTGGCGCGAATACCAGCGGTTTTTTAAAGTGCGAGTCATTTGGCTTTAGTTCTTTTGATGTTGACAGAAGAAGACTTTCGTCTGAAGAAGCTTTTCTTTTGAACATTTTTAGGTTTGTAGTTGGTTCTTCTATTCGGCACTTTTAATTTCTTTTGTCTGATCACACATTGGGTCTTCATTGGGTTTTATTTTTCATTTGACGAATTAGCATACCTAGATATATGATGCAGTATTACTAGAATAAGATAATAAGTTGATCCGAACTAGCTCCCCGATACATGTGCACATATCAATTTGTAACACAAAGGACTTAATATGATTTATTCAGTTGGTGGATTTCCAGTATGATTAAGCATTTGAGCATACGCTAGCTTCCAGTTTATTTAATTTGTACAGCATGGTATTATGGGACGTGCTGCTATGAATTTCTGCAGGCACGCGGGCCAAGTTATTTCTACAGATTATACGGTCACACTTTTACAACTACTCTCCGATTTTATATAATAGCAGTCCTATCACATCTCCTTAGCTCCTCCCATCAAGCCACGTTATTCAGTTTTAGCGCGAATATCAGCGTTTTTTAAAAGTGTGAGTCATTTGGTTCAAGTTCTTTTGATGTTGACAGAAGAAGGTTTTCGTTTGAAGAAGTTTTTCTTTTGAACACATTTTTTAGGTTGGTAGTTGGTCTCATTATATTCGGTACTTTTGATCTCTTTTGCCCGATCACACATTGGGACTTCATTAGGTTTCACTTTACGTTTGACGAAATAGCATATCTTGATATATGACACAATATCATTAGAATAAGATAATAAGTTGGTCCGAACTAGCTCCCTGACATCTGTATATATTAATTTGTAACATAAAAGGACTTCATGTGATTTGTTCAGTTTTGTGGATTTCCAGTAAGATTAAGTATTAAAGTATACGTCAGTTTCCAGTTTATTAAACTTATACAGCATGGTATCATGGTACGTGCTGCTATGATTTTCTGCAGGCACGCAGGCCAAGTAGTTTCTATAGATTATACGCTCTTCACGTATTGTCCCCTTAGCGCGATTTTTCATAATCACATTCATTCCAAAATTTGGTCCAACCGTTCAAACCTCAAGACCTTTAAGGCACCACGTTGGGTTGACGAAACCTATACATCTCCCATAGCTCAAAGATACAATTGGTTTTCTTCTCTTTCAGAGAATCTTCACATTGTGACTATTGCGTTTCCCTTCTCGGTGATTTTTTATGTAAGTAAGAAGTTGGGCAATAAGAACTTTATTTTATTTTATTCATTTAAGTTGTTTTACGCACCACTAGGTTGAGGTGCACTGCTGTAACAACTGTTATCATAAGAGTTCATCTTGAAATAATTCAGTTTTTCAGTGTATAAAAAAATTTTCCACACTAAAGTTGTGTTCCGCTATCAGTAGGTTCTCTCAGCGGTGCCCCAAAAGAAATTTACTCAGAAGTTAGAAGGTTTATTTATAATTGGTTTCCACAAAATATTTTTCCTGTCTTTTTTTTAATACGTGTTGATATAGTGTTCAATTTCATGGTTAAGGGTTTCCAACATTATAGATGTAGTTTCATTTATCATGTCATTGCAAAAGTTAGGCAATAAGTGGTAGTGAGGTCAATTTACAATGGGCTATTTCTACCCTCAGTCACTCCTCTTATACGCGCAATTGCGTCTGCAGATTCTCTTCAGTGCTACATATTGTCGCCACCTGTTGCCACCATAGGCGGTTGCCTAAGGTAGGGCGAGCACTCTTTCTGTAGTTGTGGGTTTCAAATAAATGAAAGTCCGAGAGGCTTTAAGGCTAGCACAGGAAATTTATTGATTTTTACTACTTCTCCATACAGAGCTTTTATAAAGCTCAACGCAAAGGCAAGAAAAAGGAAAAAGGTAGGATTTCTTCTCCTAACACAATTAACTTCGGTCACTTCCAGAATTCACAAAACAGGCTTCATTATTTCTTCTAGCCTTTAAAACAAATGCTAGTTTGCCTTCTTGAAACTTCCCAACATTCAAACACTTTCTGGCTTTATTCAAGGAAACACTTCTAAAAGTAAACAGGGCTTTAATACACTGTCCAGCCTGTTTCTTTCTCTTTACTAGCAAAATGCAGCTGTTTGAGCTTCACCCTCTGCAGGGCTCAAACACTTGTCTTGTGACACAGAGCACATTCCATTGCACATTCATAATCATTATCAGAAGGATAACTTCCTGTCTCCATTTCCTCAATATCTGACTCTTGTATATCGTGGCTTAAGCTTCTCTTGGTAAAGCCAGGCTCTGCGCTTTCTAACAGCTTAAGAATTTCTTTCCAGCCAGAGATTTCTTTGCCTCTAGAATGCTTAGCATATACTGGCAATTCTCTCTCTCTCATTAAGTGGCTTATTGTTTTCAGCTTGCTTAACTTGCTGTTAGACAGAGGGTTACTCACGGTTCTCCTTGTACCAGATAAGCTTTTACCAAGCCTTTGGCTTGTAGTAAAAATGTCCTCATTCAAGGCTCCCTCAGAAGGAAATCTCCTGCCTCCAGGCTCCAAAGCAAATCTCCTGCATTCTGGATTCCCCCCTGGCTTATGGCTTATTCCCTTGAGTGTTCCAGCAGTTTCTACAGTATCCTCTAAGGCTGGGCTGTCCTGGGAAATACCTTTCACTCCAGGTGCCCGGGAGCTTCTTCCTCCCTCCAGCACGTTAGGACTTCTGCTGTGTTCTGAGTCTCCGGTAGCTCCTCCACTGGGAACTCCCTTCTTCCTGTAATGCTGCCTCTCAACCTCAGCATTAGCATATGCATCAGGGTATGCCTCAGGAAGCAGGCTGAGCCTAAGACTCTCCTCAGAACTCTCCGTCCTCTCTGACTTCTCAGCTCTCTCTGACTCAGTTCTCCCTGTTCTCTCTCTGTTACTGCTCCTTTCCTTTTGTAATCCCCTAGGGACTCTCCCTGCACGTGTCTGAGCAGTGACCACGTGCTGCTTCCCCAGCTGGCCTTCATTAACCCTCCAGCTTTTTCCTAAGCTGGGGCATGGCTTGCAGCTAGGCACTAGATGAGTTTTTTTCTGTTCCAAAACATTTTGTGTTTCACATCCCCGCCTCCTGCTTCTCTCCCTTAAGGTAAAAGTGTGCTCTTTTCCCCTTTCTAAGGGCTCGGGAACATTTTGGCCATCACATATCCCCCACCTTAAGATATTACAGGCTGGCTTGTCCACCCTCGCACAGCCTGTAATCTTTTCTGGGCTATTGCGTCCTATGTGGCTTCCGCTTGCCTTACGCTCTCTTGTGGTCAACTGAGGTGCTATCGAACGGTCCTGCCAGGGTTTTAAGACATTAATATGGTATACCTGGCAACGACCCCTCTTATCTTGTAGCGAATAGGATACTGGAAAAACCCGCTCTACAACCCGATATGGACCCTTCCACTTACTCTCAAACTTGGAAGTGGCTCCGGTTACCATCACTATTACTTTTTCGCCTATTTCTAACTGACGAGGCCTAGTGCGGCGGTCATAATATCCTTTTTGGCGGATTTGGCTATTTTTTAAATTATCTTCTGCTGCTTGAGAAGTTCGCTGCAGGCGGTCCCTTAAATCCCTCAAAAATTGGGGTATCCCTACTTCCTCAATGGCTGGTTCCACCCACTGCTCCCGTAGTATGTCAAGGATAGCTCTCGGAGCCCGCCCCTACAGCAACTCAAACGGTGAAACGCCTAAAGAGACCTGCGTCCGTTCCCTACAGGCATATAAAACAAAAGGGAGCATCATATCCCAGTCTCCCATATTGCTTCCCAAACCCCTCCTTAGCATCTTTTTCAACGTCTGGTTCTGTCTTTCTACCAACCCGTTGGACTGGGGATGGTAAGCCGCAGTTCGCACGTGCCGTATTCCAAAAGCATCCCATACTTGTGCAAGGTAGCGGGACATAAAATTGCTCCCTCTATCGGTGAGGACTTCTCGAGGGAATCCCACCTCACAGAACAGTTTCACCAGCTCGGTGGCTATAGTTTTTGCCGAGATATTTCAGAGCGGTATAGCCCACGGAAACCTTGTGGCCTGGTCGACCATAACGAGGATATACTGGAACCCCCGCGATGTCTTTACTAGAGGCCCCACAATGTCCATGGCGATCCTATGAATGGGTTCCGATTTGATCGGCAGAGGTAACAGAGGTACGCCAGCAGGACGGGCCGCTGTAACGCGTTGACAGGAAGGGCATGCTGCGCAAAACCTGGCAGTCTCCTTGTAAACCCCGGGCCAATAAAAACGCACCAGGACCTGATCTAGGGTACCATGTATTCCCTTATGCCCCCCTACTGGATGGTCATGAGCTAATCTGAGTACTAGTGTTTTGAACGCAGCTGCTATTACAATCTGCTTCCGGGTATTCTCTGTATGGGGGTCTAAGCTTTCCCTATACAACACCCCATCCTCTACCAAGAACTTAGGTAGGGATTCCGACCCTTCCCGGGCATATTCAAAAGCCCGTGTGAGAGCGTGGTCTGTCCGCTGTTCCTCGGTAAAGGAAGGAAACTTCTCCATTATTTCCGCGGGGACCCATGGCATCTCCTCCCCTACTTTTAATTCGGCTCGGTTCTGAGACCTACACGGTCTCTCCCTTTGGTTTCCTGCTCTCCTCTTCTTCTCCCGTCTTACCGAAGGAAATATGAGGTCATCATGAGATGGCAGGTCTGCTAAGGGGTTATCAGAGGGTTCCGCCTCCCCTTGGACTCTTGAGTGGCTTCTAGTGGATACCATGTCTTCCCTCTGGTGTAGTTCCTCCTCTAGCCCTCTCCTAAACTGTGGCCAGTCTCTGCCTAGCACCAGGGCATGTGGAAGTCTTGGTACAATGGCTACCGGGACTTTCCTTTTTATACCCATACCACTTACTGCCACTTTATAGATAGGGTAGAATGAGGCTGCCCCATGAACACACCTGACTCTTACTCTCCCTTCAGGTTTCATTGGGCTTTGCCTATGCTGTGCCTCAATCCGTCTCCAAAGTTTATGAGAGACCATGGACTGATCAGCCCCTGCATCTAGCAAGGCCTCTATGGGAATGCCTTACCTACTTCAATGCCTAGGAGAAAACCTTCCCTATCCTTCCTAGCTTGAGCTATAACCAAGGCTGTTCTGGCTTTGCAATTTTTCTTTAAATGTCCCTCGCTACCGCATGCAAAACATTTTCTTTGTGCATAACAATCCTTATCCATAGGTACAGACATTTTTACATCTCCAAACACTGACCTTCTCTTCCTTTCTGAAATTACCTGTTCTGCTTTCTTACAGACACCCCCAGTCTGCTGGCTTACTAACTCGGCTTCTAAAAACCGTTCTGCCAGTAGGATAGCCTCTTGGGTGTTCTTGCAGCTCTGTAAGATCAGAAAGGCTTTCAGGTCCGGTGATACAGCTTCCATAAATTGTTCTAGAACAATATAATCTACTATATCTTCTACTGTCTTGGACTCTGGTGTTAACCATCTCAATGCCAGATTCTTAAGACGTTGGCAAAGAGCCCTTGGTGTTTCAACAGGTTTTAATCGGCTGCTCCTAAACTGCCGCTGATAAATCACTGGAGTCAGACCTAGCCGGTCTCTAATAGCTCTTCTACACGCTTCATAATCAGAGGCTAAAGTCGCAGGCATAGCCCTGTACGCGGCCAAGGCCTCCCCGGTAAGGGAAGTGGCCAACCGCACCGCCCACTGGTCTTTAGGCCATCCGGTTATGAGGGCGACTCTTTCGAACGCTTCTAAGAAGTCGTCCACCTCATCATCTTTGGTTAGCTGCCCCATGGAAAACACCCCCCCGTAGGAAGTTCCTAGCCCCTGCCAAGCGCCTATGGGACCTGACAGTGTCCGTGCTGGCTCCGCCATCTTCTCATGGGCCCCCAGGCACGCTCCCATCATGTCCAGCAATGGTTTTTGCTGCGCCTGCAACATGGCTGCCATCTTCTCCTGGGTCAGTGCTGCCTGCTCTCGCTGCTTCTCAAACTGAGCAGTCATCCAGTGCAGTAACTCCTTCTCCATGATGATGATGCTGTAACAAAAGAAAAGAGAAAAACACACCAAGTGCGGTACACACACAAATGGTGATCCCTCTTTGCTGTTCTCCCCAAGCACTGCTGCACCCCCCTGTATCAGTATCCGTCACCAACCCTCCTAAATACAGGGTTACCTGATACAGATGTTGACTCAAGCTTGTCAGCAGTGATGTTCGCTGTACATCCTTCCTGACCCTCAGCATTCGTCGTCTGCTACCGCTTAGTCATCCACTGGTCAGCACGGCTTCATGGGTTGTTTCTGGTGTTTGTGGAAGTTCTGGTGTGCGTGAAGACTCTTGCGCATGCGTAGAACTCGTAGTATCCTGCCAACTACGCCACCTGTCGCCACCTGTTGCCACCCTAGGCGGTTGCCTAAGGTAGGGCGAGCACTCTTTCTGTAGTTGTGGGTTTCAAATAAATGAAAGTCCGAGAGGCTTTAAGGCTAGCACAGGAAATTTATTGATTTTTACTACTTCTCCATACAGAGCTTTTATAAAGCTCAACGCAAAGGCAAGAAAAAGGAAAAAGGTAGGATTTCTTCTCCTAACACAATTAACTTCGGTCACTTCCAGAATTCACAAAACAGGCTTCATTATTTCTTCTAGCCTTTAAAACAAATGCTAGTTTGCCTTCTTGAAACTTCCCAACATTCAAACACTTTCTGGCTTTATTCAAGGAAACACTTCTAAAAGTAAACAGGGCTTTAATACACTGTCCAGCCTGTTTCTTTCTCTTTACTAGCAAAATGCAGCTGTTTGAGCTTCACCCTCTGCAGGGCTCAAACACTTGTCTTGTGACACAGAGCACATTCCATTGCACATTCATAATCACTATCAGAAGGATAACTTCCTGTCTCCATTTCCTCAATATTTGACTCTTGTATATCGTGGCTTAAGCTTCTCTTGGTAAAGCCAGGCTCTGCGCTTTCTAACAGCTTAAGAATTTCTTTCCAGCCAGAGATTTCTTTGCCTCTAGAATGCTTAGCATATACTGGCAATTCTCTCTCTCTCATTAAGTGGCTTATTGTTTTCAGCTTGCTTAACTTGCTGTTAGACAGAGGGTTTCTCACGGTTCTCCTTGTACCAGATAAGCTTTTACCAAGCCTTTGGCTTGTAGTAAAAATGTCCTCATTCAAGGCTCCCTCAGAAGGAAATCTCCTGCCTCCAGGCTCCAAAGCAAATCTCCTGCATTCTGGATTCCCCCCTGGCTTATGGCTTATTCCCTTGAGTGTTCCAGCAGTTTCTACAGTATCCTCTAAGGCTGGGCTGTCCTGGGAAATACCTTTCACTCCAGGTGCCCGGGAGCTTCTTCCTCCCTCCAGCACGTTAGGACTTCTGCTGTGTTCTGAGTCTCCGGTAGCTCCTCCCCTGGGAACTCCCTTCTTCCTGTAATGCTGCCTCTCAACCTCAGCATTAGCATATGCATCAGGGTATGCCTCAGGAAGCAGGCTGAGCCTAAGACTCTCCTCAGAACTCTCCGTCCTCTCTGACTTCTCAGCTCTCTCTGACTCAGTTCTCCCTGTTCTCTCTCTGTTACTGCTCCTTTCCTTTTGTAATCCCCTAGGGACTCTCCCTGCACGTGTCTGAGCAGTGACCACGTGCTGCTTCCCCAGCTGGCCTTCATTAACCCTCCAGCTTGTTCCTAAGCTGGGGTGTGGCTTGCAGCTAGGCACTAGATGAGTTTTTTTCTGTTCCAAAACATTTTGTGTTTCACATCCCCGCCTCCTGCTTCTCTCCCTTAAGGTAAAAGTGTGCTCTTTTCCCCTTTCTAAGGGCTCGGGAACATTTTGGCCATCACAATATGTGAGTAACATATATAATTCATATTAAGTTACATTTTTTACTCTCCTTCCGCCCCCTCCTTTTTCCCCCCCTCTTTCTCTCCCCCTCCCCCCTCCCCTATTTCCTTCCTTCTCTTTCCCCCCTCCTCCTCCTTCCCCCTCCCTTCCTCCCCCCCTCCCCCTTTCCCCCTCCCCCTTCCTCTTCCATCCCCCCTCCCCCTTCCTCACCCCCCCTTTTCCCTTCCCCCTTCCCCCTCCCCTCCTTCCCCCCTTCCCCTTCCCCCTTCCCCCTCCCTCCCTTCTCCGCATTTCAGGTTGCTAGAATATTTAGTTCATGTATAGGATTGCATATATACAATTAGGAGTATGCTGTATCAAAGGCAATTTGTCTAAATCCATATATTTATTGACTACCATGGAGTTCATTTATTTTACACTTGCCTGTCAATTTTTAGTATATTTATGTGTTCTTTCCACTCTGCGTTTTGGTTTTATATAATTTATTCATAACACATATATGTTAATTATTCTTTATGAACATTTTGTATTAGTTTTAGTTTGTTCTTAATCTTTTCAATTGTTTATATTACATGTTTTTATTATTCATGTATTTTGATGATTTTAATGTGTTATTATTCTATACTGATCTATTTTGTATTAAATATTTATTGTTTTATTCAGCTGTGTGCCCCCTGAAGAAGGCTACGGCCGAAACGCTGTGACGCAGTGGCAACTTCAGAAGCCATGGAAACTGATACTGACCCTCTGGTTGGTTCAGGTATTGCAAGAAAAGACAGGGTTTTCCATTCTCAGCATAACCTACAGGCAACTAATCAGCTCACCTCAGGGGAGGAGAGAAGCAGAGCTGTGGATTGGGCACGCCTTAGTAGGAGGCGGGCTTCCCAGAGCAGGGGCCCCATGTTAAGCAGAGAGAAGGAAGACAGTAGTAGAAGGAGTAGGACGAGTGGAATGAGTAGGACAGTGACGAGAAGGAATGGAGAAGTGAGCAGTACAAATGGAATGAGAAGTGAAGGTGGTTTGAATCCACGAGTGAGAAGGCAAAAGACATTGGGAAGGCAAGAAGCTCTCCTGAATGCAGAACCCTTTGACCCTGCTACAGAAACACTGCCCAGCTGCAATAGAAGGGAAACTGATTCAGAACCAGGAGTAAAGCCTAGGTTGTTGGGAGACAGCATTTACCCTTGGAGAGAAAGGCACGCTGGCAAGGCATTTTCTGACAAGCCTCATTTTAAGGTACCTGCTGCATTTGATTCCTTTAACAAGTTTTATAAGCCAGAAAGAGTGAATCCTGATTTTAAAGTACAGGATAGTTTCAGGCCATGTGAGAGACGTTGGTTACAGCCTGAAAGCTCTTTGAATAAGCCTAGCTTTTCTCAGCCAGCAGTTCCTGCTTTTAACAAGCAAGCTGACGAGGAGAATTCAGCTAAACTGTTTACAAGAGAATTAGGCTACAGTGATACAGAAGGTCCTACCTTTGAAGCATTCTTTAAGAGCAGAGCTCGTGCAGAGGAACGTGTGATTCCAACACTCCTTAACAGAGATAAGTGGGGGAGGGGTACCTCCACCACGGGCACAGAGTGTCTAAACAGGGAGAGCACTGTTTGTTCACCAGAAGCAGATATTTACCTTCCTAAACAAGAAGAGTGTCCTCCCAGTAGTCCTGCTAGAAGACAGGCAGAACTACTCCTTAATGAATTCAAACAATTTCTAAATAGAAGAGCTGTTTCAGAACAGACTTGCATTCAAGCAGGAAATAATCCTGAGATAGGAATTCCCACACCGGCTCCAGTTCCCATGATTGATGTTAACCAGCCGATGGACTGCTCGATTGGTCTAATAGATAGAGCTGACAAGAGCCAAGCTTGAATGATTATACCTGATATTTTATTCTGGTTATGTTACCAAAGATATGTGAAAAAGATTATGAAATGAATACTGTTTGAGCAACTGGAAAGGGAAGCTTAAGAAGCACTGAAATAAGTTGGACTGTAACCCGATTGCAAGAGAAAAGCAGTATTATTTCTGACCGGAGTATTTGTAAATATAGCACAGAGAAGACACATGGGGTAATGTGCTTCCTCAGTGAAGATTAGGCTGAAGCACAGTATTGAAAGCCTGTAATTTGCGTTGTTCTTGATTTGGTTATCCTTCTCACCTGTTCCTGTCCACCAAGGAGCGGGGAAAATAAAATCCTTGTAAATATGAATGTCTTGTTCCCGATTTTCATTGGCCCCCACAACTACACAAGGCCCATCCCTCCTTAACCCTCAAGGTTAGGGAGTGGGTGCAGGGTGACAAGTGGCGTAGCACTGAGGATTTCAGCGCAGGCGCAGAAGGAGCCACATCAGGAGCTGCAGAGAACCTCTTCTTCAAAGTGGACCCCGGCTGAAGAGCTGACGAAGCCCAGCAGAGGAGGAGGGACCGCAGAGGGCTGCAGGAGCCATTTCCTGAAGTGCTTGTTATACACCTAAGCCAGGTAACGGTTACACACCCTGGGTTGTGTGGATACCAAGGCAGAGGGTGTCCCCTAGTGGTAGCTGGGGAGGAAAAAAAAAAAAAAGGAAAAAAAAAAGTTTGTTTCTGGAGGAACCCCAGAGATAGAGTCAGAGATACCGCACTTGGGTTCCTGTTTTTGTTTGTATTACAGAGAATCCCAAGGATGGCGATGGACCCGAAGGACATCATCCAGTGGATGGCGACGCAATTTGAACGCCAAGCCGAGCTAGCGCTGGAGGCGCAGCAGAGAGCCAACACGTCTTTAAAGGAGCAGCAACAACCGCTTCTAGCTCTTCTGGAAGAGTATGTGAAAGAAAAGAAGCAGGACACTGTTCCAGCGTCGGAAGCAGGTTCCTTAGTCGCTAACATGATACCTTCTGTTAACATGCCGACAGGGACTTTGTTCAACTTTGGACCTTTAACTAGTCAAGATGACATAGATGACTACTTAGAGAGTTTTGAGAGGGTGGCACGCCTGAGCTTATGGCCAAGGGAACATTGGGCCTTAAGGCTAGCTGTGTCCCTTACTGGGGAAGCTAGAGCAGCATACCGAGCCATGCCTCCAGACCTAGCTGGAAGCTTTGAGGAGTTAAAAAAGGCCATTCGGGAGAGATTGGGTCTCACTCCACTCGTATATCACACTCGTTTAAGGAATGTGAGACTCGGGCCGAGTGAAACTCCCAAGTCCCTATACCACCGAATAAGGGCTTTGTTGTATAAATGGTTGACTCCCGAAGAGAGATCTGTGGAATCTCTCCTAGAGGATTTGATATTAGAACAATATATGGAAGCACTGCCACAGGAGATTCGCACCTTCCTGATCCTGCAGAACTGCAAGAACCCCCAGGAAGCGGTTGCTCTCTCAGAGAGATATATAGAGGCAGAGTTAATGGCCCAGAGAGCTAGCACCCCATTCTCTGAATATGGCAGCAGCGGATCAGAAAGGCGGCGGAGGATCCAAGAGGATCCAGTAAAAATGTCCATGCCTGGTAGAAAAAATTCTATAGGTAAAATGAGATGTTTTAAGTGTGGGCAAGTAGGCCATGTGCAAAAGCAATGCTTGATAAAAACTGCCTTAGTAGCTGATACATATGTGGAGGACAGACCAGGTTTTCTGTTAGCCGTCTGCGTGCAAGGTATAACCACTCAAGCTTTGCTGGACTCGGGTGCTGAGTTAAGCATGATATCTGAAGAATTCTGGAAGGCCATAGAAGCTAGAGAAGCCCCAGATGTAATACACCCCGTAGATGAGGTAAAGATAAGATGCGTTCACGGGGGAACATCTTCCTACCCCGTCTACAACCTACATATAGCAGGCTTAGGGGCACAAAGAGATATCCCGCTAGCAGTTGTCCCACGCCTCCCACATGCAGTGATTCTAGGCAGGAACTGGCCCCAGTTTTATAGAGAAATAAAAATAGAGTTACAGTTGAAGGGTGCCATGGTCTCCACAAGAGCCCAGACCTCAGCCCTAGATCCGCAGGAAGGTACATCAGAGGATACGGGAGAAGCCCTTCCCTCTGATGATGCGTTAGTGACCCTTCCTGATCCCAGGGTGAAGAAGGGCAAAGCGGAGAAGCGTAAAGAAAAACAGTCCCACTCTAAAAACAGGTCTGAAGTGCAGGCAGGGCAAGAGCTGCCATGGGTACCGGAAGAATTGATGAAAAAATTTCCATCATTCCCGAAAGAGCAGCAAGCAGACCCCGCACTCACACACGCTTTTAAGTGGGCCCAGGACCCTAGGGATACACTACCTAGATTTCTCCTCACGTCAGGGATCCTTTATAGAGAAAGTAAGAATCCTTTTACGGGGGACAGTAGAAAACAGTTGGTAGTACCCACTACCTTCAAGAATATAGTACTACGGTTGGCCCATGACCATCCAGTAGGGGGACACAAGGGCAGTCAGGGGACCCTTGATCAAATTCTGGCCCGATTTTACTGGCCAGGGGTTTTTAAAGAGACGACCCGGTTCTGTGAGGCTTGCCCCACTTGCCAACGTGTCTCCGCAATCCATCCCAGGGATGTCCCAATGATACCGTCACCGGTGATCAAAGACCCCATCCAGAGGATAGGGGTAGATATAGTGGGACCATTGATCAAAACTCCAAGAGGTTTTCGTTACATCTTGGTAGTAGTGGACCACGCTACACGATTCCCGTGGGCCATGCCACTCCACTCCACTTCGGCAAAAATAATAGCTACTGAGCTGGTCAAGCTATTTTGCGAAGTCGGGTTTCCAAGGGAAGTCCTCACCGATAGGGGGAGTAACTTCCTCTCGAAGTACCTCACGCAAGTATGGGATGCCTTCGGCATCCAACATATTAAGACAGCCGCATACCACCCCCAGACGAACGGTTTAGTTGAAAGACAAAACCAAACACTTAAACAAATGCTACGTAGGAGTCTGGAGGGTGAGTTGGACCAGTGGGATATAATGCTCCCTTTTGTTCTCTACGCCTGTAGGGAAAGGAAACAAGCTTCATTGGGAACAGCGCCCTATGAGCTGTTATATGGGAGGTCTCCCCGGGGGATTCTGGACATCCTAAAGGAACAGTGGGTAGAACCAGACGCCAGGGAGGTAGAGGTCCCCGAGTTCCTAAGGGACTTGAAAAAGCGGCTACGCCGAACCTCAAAGGTTGCGGTGGAAAATTTGCAAAGAAGTCAGGGCAAGCAAAAATCCTATTATGATAGGAACACTAAGGAAAGACAGCTTCTGATTGGAGAAAAGGTTATAGTGATGGTGGCTGGGACGGAGCCCAAATTTGAGAGCCAGTGGAAGGGCCCATGTCGGGTCATACGTCCCGTAGGACCCGTTTCTTACTTAGTGGAGAATAGAAAGGGTCGAAGGCAAGTCTACCACATTAATCTGTTAAAGCCCTGGCATGATAGGGTAGCTTTAGCCCAAGTAGCCACGATAGCCTCTCCGAGACAAACGCATTCAGTGCCGCATACTAGCCCAGAGACCAGAGGTTGTATCGCGTGCTGTCCGGATTCTCCTAAAACAGCCCGTGATATCTTAAGGGGGGGGATCTGTGACGCAGTGGCAACTTCAGAAGCCATGGAAACTGATACTGACCCTCTGGTTGGTTCAGGTATTGCAAGAAAAGACAGGGTTTTCCATTCTCAGCATAACCTACAGGCAACTAATCAGCTCACCTCAGGGGAGGAGAGAAGCAGAGCTGTGGATTGGGCACGCCCTAGTAGGAGGCGGGCTTCCCAGAGCAGGGGCCCCTTGTTAAGCAGAGAGAAGGAAGACAGTAGTAGAAGGAGTAGGACGAGTGGAATGAGTAGGACGGTGATGAGAAGGAATGGAGAAGTGAGCAGTACAAATGGAATGAGAAGTGAAGGTGGTTTGAATCCACGAGTGAGAAGGCAAAAGACATTGGGAAGGCAAGAAGCTCTCCTGAATGCAGAACCCTTTGACCCTGCTACAGAAACACTGCCCAGCTGCAATAGAAGGGAAACTGATTCAGAACCAGGAGTAAAGCCTAGGTTGTTGGGAGACAGCATTTACCCTTGGAGAGAAAGGCACGCTGGCAAGGCATTTTCTGACAAGCCTCATTTTAAGGTACCTGCTGCATTTGATTCCTTTAACAAGTTTTATAAGCCAGAAAGAGTGAATCCTGATTTTAAAGTACAGGATAGTTTCAGGCCATGTGAGAGACGTTGGTTACAGCCTGAAAGCTCTTTGAATAAGCCTAGCTTTTCTCAGCCAGCAGTTCCTGCTTTTAACAAGCAAGCTGACGAGGAGAATTCAGCTAAACTGTTTACAAGAGAATTAGGCTACAGTGATACAGAAGGTCCTACCTTTGAAGCATTCTTTAAGAGCAGAGCTCGTGCAGAGGAACGTGTGATTCCAACACTCCTTAACAGAGATAAGTGGGGGAGGGGTAACTCCACCACGGGCACAGAGTGTCTAAACAGGGAGAGCATTGTTTGTTCACCAGAAGCAGATATTTACCTTCCTAAACAAGGAGAGTGTCCTCCCAGTAGTCCTGCTAGAAGACAGGCAGAACTACTCCTTAATGAATTCAAACAATTTCTAAATAGAAGAGCTGTTTCAGAACAGACTTGCATTCAAGCAGGAAATAATCCTGAGATAGGAATTCCCACACCGGCTCCAGTTCCCATGATTGATGTTAACCAGCCGATGGACTGCTCGATTGGTCTAATAGATAGAGCTGACAAGAGCCAAGCTTGAATGATTATAACTGATATTTTATTCTGGTTATGTTAACCAAAGATATGTGAAAAAGATTATGAAATGAATACTGTTTGAGCAACTGGAAAGGGAAGCTTATGAAGCACTGAAATAAGTTGGACTGTAACCCGATTGCAAGAGAAAAGCAGTATTATTTCTGACCGGAGTATTTGTAAATATAGCACAGAGAAGACACATGGGGTAATGTGCTTCCTCAGTGAAGATTAGGCTGAAGCACAGTATTGAAAGCCTGTAATTTGCGTTGTTCTTGATTTGGTTATCCTTCTCACCTGTTCCTGTCCACCAAGGAGCGGGGAAAATAAAATCCTTGTAAATATGAATGTCTTGTTCCCGATTTTCATTGGCCCCCACAACTACACAAGGCCCATCCCTCCTTAACCCTCAAGGTTAGGGAGTGGGTGCAGGGTGACAACGCGTAGGGGTCAATTAAAACCTGTTTCACCTTTACACGGCTCTTGCTTCTTGTGTTCTCTTCTGACCAGAGGGGAAGCCATATTGGACCTAGTCCTTAGTGGAACACCAGATCTGGTGCAAGAGATAAGGGTGTTGGGGCCACTTGGCAATAATGATCATAGCATGATCGCGTTTGATTTAATTAGTGGAGGAGGGATGGTAAGGAAATCCACAGTACTACCTTTTAACTTTCAAAAGGGAGACTATGACAAAATGAGGAAAATAGTTAAGAAAAAACTAAAAGAAGCAGTTGCAAAGGTTAAAGACTTACATCAAGCTTGGGTGTTGTTGAAAAATACTATCTTGGAAGCCCAGCTGTATTCCACGCTTTAAGAAAAGTGGAAGGAAGTCCAAAAAACTGCCAGCATGGTTTAAAAGCGAGGTCAGAGAGGCTGTTGTTGTAAAAAAAAAAGCATCTTTCAGGAAATGGAAAAAAGAGCCAAATGATGAAAACTGGAAACAGCACAGGCACTGGAAAGTTAAATGCAAGGCATTGATAAGGCAGGCAAAGGGAGAATTTGAGAAGAAGCTTGCTGTGGAAGCAAAAACGTGTAATAAAGACTTTTTCAAGTACATTCATAGCAAAATACCTGTAGAGAGTCAGTTAGTCCATTAGATGATAGAGGGGTTAAAGGGTCACTAAGAGGTGACAAGGCGATTGCGGAGAGACTGAAAGAATTCTTTGCTTTGGTCTTTACTGAGGAAGATGTAGGGATTTGCCCATGACTGAAGTGGTAGATAAAGGTGTGGAAGAATTGAAGGAAATATCGATACATCGGGAAGATGTATTACAACTATTTGATAAACTGAAGAGTAGAAAATCACCTGGATCGGATTATATACATCCAAAGATGTTGAAAGAACTGAAATATGAGATTGCAGACCTGCTATTAGTAATCTGTGAACTATCATTAAAATCATCTGTAATACCTGAAGATTGGAGGATGGTGAACGTAATGCCAATTTTTAAAAAGGGTTCCAGGGGTGATCCAGGAAACTGGTGAACCTGACTGGTGAGCCTCACGTCAGTACTGTGAAAAATGGTAGAAACCATCATAAAGAACAAAATTGCTGAACATGTAAATAGTCATAGCTTAATGGGAGACAGCCAACATGGTTTTAGACAAGGAAGATCTTGTCTTACTAATCTGTTATGTTTTTTTGAAGGTGTGAATAAACAGGTAGACAAAGGTGAGTCGGTTGATATAGTGTATTTGTACTTTCAGAAAGCCTTTGCCAAGGTCCATCATCAGAGACTTTTGGCAAAACTAAACAGTCATGGGATAGGAGGCAGTGTACTATTGTGGATCAGGAACTGGTTAAAAAGATAGAAAGCAGAGGGTAGGTCTAAATGGCCAATTTTCCCAATGGAGAAAGGTGAATAGTGGTGTACCCCAGGGATCTGTGCTGGGACCTCTGCTTTTTGACATATTCATAAATGACCTGGAAAAGGGAATAACGAGTGAGGTTATCAAATTTGCATATGACAAAAAACTATTTAAAGTTGTTAAATTGGGCATCAAAATGGCAGATGAAATTTAATGTGGACAAGTGCAAAGTTATGCACCTAAGGAAGAACAACCCAAACTATGGTTACACGATGCAAGGTTCCACATTAGGAACCACCACCCAGGAAAAAGATTTAGGCGTCATTGTGGATAACATGTTAAAACCCTCCGCCCAGTGTGCAGTGGCGGCCATGAGAGCAAATGGAATGTTAGGTATCATAAGGAAAGGAATGGAAAATAAAACAAAGGATATTATAATGCCTCTATATTGTTCCATGGTGAGACCGCACCTTGAATATTGTGTGCAATTCTGGTCACCATATCTTAAAAAGGATATAGCGTTATTAGAAAAGGTTCAGAGAAGAGCCACCAAAATGGTAAAGGGGATGGAAGGATACACCTATGAAGAAAAGCTAAAAAGGTTAGGGCTCTTTAACCTGGAAAAGAGATGGCTGAGGGGAGATATGATAGAAGTCTATAAATTAATGAACAGAGTGGAACGGGTAAACGTAGATCGATTGTTTACGCTATCAGAATATAGAAAGACTAGGGGACATGCTATGAAGCTACAGGGTAAACTATTTAAGACTAATAAGAGAAAATATTTTTCCACTCAACATGTAATCAAACTCTGGAATTTGTTACCGGAGGATGTAGTAAGAGCTGTTAGTGTAGCTGGTTTTAAAAAAGGTTTGGACAAATTCCTGGAGGAAAGGTCCATAAACCATTACTAAAAAGGGACCCAGGATATCAATGCTTGACCCAATACAAGCACTGTGGAACCTGTGTTTTTTTGGGAAACTGCTAGGTACCTATGACCTAGATTGGCCGCTGTTGGAAACAGGATACTGGGCTTGATGAGCCTTGGTCTGACCCAGTATGGCATATCTTATGTTCTTATGTTAACCCTCTGTTCTCTGTGGGGGTTTTCTGTTTTAACATCCTATTTTATCCAAAGCAGTTTGCTTCTTAAATATTTACATTTTTGAATAGAAGTATCTACTTTTTTTTTCAGTGTGAAACCATACACTTAAAATAATCTCCTTGGAAATTGCTTGTTAGTTTATTGTGCCGGCTGAGACATCTGAGTACTGTGACACATTTCAAGTAATACATATTTTGATGTTGCCAATAAAATCACAGTTCAGAAGTTACTAAAAGTTCTTGAAGAGAAGATTGTGTTCAATGAGCAGTAAGCTTTAAATTGATATTGTCAGAAATTCCATTATTATAAAATATCTAGAATATTATTGGAAGGCACTCTGCAGTGGCTTCATTTTATTTCTTGGGTAGCTACCGGTGCCTCTTGAAATCATATAAATAACCTGAAGCACATAACTATCATTCACCACTTGCGTTCTTGGCTTTTTTGCTAAGTTCAGTCTTCAAAGGCGGCAAACTGGTTGTCTGGATACATCTAATGAATGTAAATATATCGCATGCGCCTACTTTTGATACAGTGTATATAAATCTCATGCATATTCGTTGAATATCTTGAAAATGTGACTCATTTTGTGCTCCTCAAAGACTGAATTAGGATGCCCTGAGAAGCTGTGTCCTCCTTAATTTACCACTCTGCAGAAATAACAAATGCCTATCCAGAGGTGGTGCAAGGATAAGAAGCACCCTAGGTAAACCCTCCCTCAAGCCGTCCCCTTCTTTGTTGCTGCCACTGCTGCCCCCCTTGGTGCCGCTGCCGCTCCTCTCTGGAGCCAGCGACATTGGGTTTAAAACTTCATTGCAGCACTAACCTAGCCTTGCCAGTGCAGCGTCACAGTTTCCAGCTTGTATGAGTGGCTGATTGCCCCTCCTCTGACTAGATTTCTGGAAGCAGCAGCTCACATAAGTCAAAGACTGAGATGCAATGCTAGTGAGGTTAGGTAAGTGCTGCATTACAGTTTTTAACCCATTGTCACTGCTGCAGACCACGGAGATGAGGCAGCAATGGGGCACCCCCTGGGGATGCCAAAACTCTAGGCAGCTGCCTAGTTTGGCTAATGATGGCATCAGCCCTGTACTTACCCAATTAAATCTAATTAAATCTAAAGCAATTAAATCCAATTAAATCTAAAGCACATTAAAATAAGAAACAGCCACACTTTTAAGCCTTACATCAAAAACAAGTGGGAAGATGTAGGCAGAACAAAATCAATGCAAAATACACACAAGCTAGTTAAATGTTGGAAAGCAATGAGCACAAATGCTCGAAGCTTAGCCAACAAAGTTCCGGACTTGGAAGCCCTAATAGTGGAAATGGATTTGGACATTGTGGCCATTACAGAAACATGGCTAAATGAATCACATGATTGGGATATAGCCATAGCTGGCTATAATCCATTCAGAAGAGACAGAGAAAATGGAAGAGGAGGAGGAGGAGCCTTGTATGTCAAAAGCAATATTAAAGCTACTGAAATGCAGGGGACATGGGGAAAAGAAGAAGCGCTGTGGATTGTGTTGGAAAGAGGAGATGACACTGTCATCCATACTGCTGTAGTCTACAGACCTCCGACACATATTGAAGAGATAGATAACGAACTGATTATAGATATTGCCAAGATAGCCACAAAGGGGGAAGTGATAATATTTGGTGAATTTAATCTACCGGATGTGGAATGGATTACTCCTGCAAATCTGGAAAGAAGCAAAAAAATTGTGGATGCTCTCCAAGATGCGTTACTTAGACAAATGGTGATGGAACCAACCAGGGAAAGCTCAATGCTGGATTTAGTGCTCACCAACAGTGATAGCATGTCAAATGTCTGCGTGAGTGCCCCTGTGAGCAGCAGCGATCATCACACGGTGTGGTTTGAGATAAAAGCTATGGTACGGGCCAATCATAGCAAGCTCAAAGTCCTAAACTTCAAAAACAACGACTTCAATAAAATGGCCGAGTACCTAAAGGAGGAGCTGACAGGGTGGAAGGAGATAAAGGAAGTGGAATTGCAATGGGCTAAACTAAAGGTGGCAATAAAAGGGGCACTCGGATGAAGGGAAGGTGATTAGCGGGGTCGGTCCTGGGCCCGGCACTGTTCAATGTATTTGTGAGTGATATTGCTGAAGGACTCAATGGAAAAGTCTGTCTTTTTGCAGATGACACAAAAATTTGCAACAGAGTGGACTCCCCCAAGGGAGTGGTTAACATGAGGAAAGATCTACAAAAGCTGGAAGAATGGTCTAATGCTTGGAAATTAAGATTTAATTCGAAGAAGTGCAGTGTTATGCACTTGGGTAGCAGAAATCCAAGGGAAATGTACGCGATAGGGGGTGAGAGGTTGGTGTGCACGGATCAGGAGAAAGACCTTGGTGTGATTATTTCTGAAGATCTCAAGGTGGCAAAACAGTGTGACAAGGCGGTGGCAAAAGCCAGGAGGATGTTGGGCTGCATACAAAAAGGAATTACCAACAGAAAGGAAGAGGTACTTATGCCACTGTACAAGTCACTGGTGAGGCCTCACTTGGAATACTGTGTTCAGTTTTGGAGACCATATCTTGCAAAGGATGTAGAAAAACTGGAAACTGTTCAGAGGAAGGCGACCAAAATGATTTGGAGCCTGCGACAGAAGCCTTATGAGAAGAGACTTGAAGACCTAAACATGTACACTTTGGAGGAGAGGTGGGACAGGGGAGATATGATTCAGACCTTTAAATACTTAAAGAGAAATAATGAACAAACAAACCTCTTCCAAAGACGGAGAAGCTGCAAAACTAGAGGGCATAACATGAAGCTACAAGGTGGTAAATTGAAAGGCAATGTCAGGAAATACTTTTTCACAGAAAGGGTGGTGGATGCTTGGAATGCCCTCCCGATGGAAGTGGTGGGGGCAAACATGGTGACGGAGTTCAAAAGGGCATGGGACAGACACAGTGGATCCCTTTACAGCAACAAGAAAATATCAAAATAAGCTGAACCATCTAATTCCTCAACAAATAGCGTGTCCTACATGGAGTGGTGGGTTAATTCCTAAACCAAGATATGGGGAGGGGTGGCCTGCACCGAGTGGCAGGTGTACCTACTCTTGACATCGTACTGGGTAGACTAGATGGACCATACTGGTCTTTATCTGCCGTCATTTACTATGTTACTATGTTACTATCTACCCTCCCTTCTGCCACCCAAATATCGTAATCCTACCCTTATCCTCAATGTTTATCTTTTTGTAAATAGCTAAGAAATCCAGCTATCACTATGCCTATGCATAGGTGTATACTGGTATGTACATAGTTCTGGCTTCAACTAGTTTCCTAGTTCCAATTATGTTATTAAAGATGTTCCATGTTCCATGTATCTTCAAGTTATTGTTCCGTGTAAACCACCCCTGATCGCTGGGAGGGGCGGTATAAAAAAGCGTTCAAAAATAAAATGAATAAAAAAGGTTTCACGGGTTTGTACTGTTGATTATGAATAGTAAGATACAGTACTATATAATATAAAATCCTAAACACTATTGCCACAGTTTTAAAAATAATTTGCATCCCAATTGGCAGGTAATGCTCTCCCTAAATAATATTCATAGATAAAAGCAAAGTGATGTACAAAATATCTGAAGTGGCTGGCAGTAGGAGCACAGAAAGGCCTGACTAGGAATCAAGAGGATTCAGCCATCATTACTAAAATAGTGCTTGTATTCTTTTTGTTATACCGCCTCATTATGGGCACTTTTGTTTCCAAGCCAATAAATCTATTGCAAAAGAAAAAATATAGAAAGGAAGAAAAAAATAGGTATATTGGTATTGAACTTGAATTTGTGTATCGCAGTGTTTACCAGCGCTTATTGTTTTTTAATTAAATGGAAACTAGCTAATCTCACTAGTGTCAGTGGAGATCCTGCTAATGAACCTGAGAAAACATTGATTTACCAGCACGAAGCACTGCAGTGTTGAATGCAATAAGCAAGCGCATACCAACAAATGAAAAAAAGAGGAATTGCCAGCTCTCTTGGGAGACAAAGAAAATGATGAATGAGTGTCTGTTATGAATAGGAAGGATCGGAAGCTGCAAGATGGGAGCAGGTTGGACCAGTTATGGGTGCGAGAAAGGAAGTGCCCAAAGTGTGTGTAATACAATGTATGACTGGAATGTTTTTGCTGTTGTGTCTGTTAGAAGCATAACAACCGATCACATTTTAAAGCTAAAGGGGAAGTGTAGTGTTGTTAAAATGATGGATGATGGCACAGAGAGCTGTTAGGCACAGCCGAACAGGTTTAGATTAAATTCAAACCCATCTGAACCGGAGATAGGGGTTCATATGATAGTGAGCCACTACAATCTGCAGATTAGTTTGGGTACAGACAAACCATAGGAGCATAATAGATGTTGACAGATAAGAAACGTTTGGCCTGCTCGGTCTACCTGGCTGCTCCTGCCTAGACTCTGTTAGCTTTGGCCATTATTTACCTTTATCCACACCCACTGTGACTGAAATATATCCCAGCTGTTAGTCATGCAAGCTTAATTACCTGAAGACTATCACTTCTCCTTATGTCGTTAGCTGTGAAGTGTAGCCAAATTAACCTGCAGCCTATGCTAGAAAACTTGCCACCTGTTCTTGATTTTATTATAGCTACCAACTTACCCAGTTCCAGTAGGGGCATTTTAGGCTCATGCTGGATTTCAAATAACCATATCCTGAAGTATTATGAAACCTGCAGCACAGACAGACCAGATTTTCAGAATTTCCCAAATGAATACGCATGAGATTGATTTGCATACAATGGGGTAGTCGGTGTGCCAATCTCTCTCATGCATATTCATTATTTTATTTTATTTATTTATCAGAACATTTTACTGGTATTATTTTATTTATTGACATTTGATCTACTGTCTTTAGGCTAGATGAGCCATAAAAACGGTTTACAAAATTAGGGATATCCTGTATGTTTTGTGAAGGCTGACTGCTTGGTGTGTGTGTTTGTGATCTTGGAGTGTGGCATGCTCTTGTGTTTAGGGGAAACGTGTGTGGGGAGTTCACTTTTTGTGGTGTGATGGTATGGAGGAGGATTTCTGTTTTTGCAATGTGGTTTGCGGGGAGGGGGGAATTCGGTTATTCAGGGATTAGGGTTAAGTTTCCCTATGTGGTCTAAGGGTCCCGATTAGGTTCCCATTTGTGGACCTTGAATGCAGGTGGTTTTTTTAGAAGCTCCAGTACTATCTCCCCACATAATGGCAGAGTTAGGTGTTATTGCTTGTGGTTGGGGTCTGCTATGTCTGTTTTGGGGGTAGTGGGGGTTTGGTTGTTTCTGGGGTTTTATATAGCTCTTTTTGTTGATGAGTATACACTCTATACTGTGCTGCAGATAGCTAAGTTATGAAAGAAAATGGCAATTTCAATTGCTTTGCTCTTTCACATACTGCCTCTTGTATACTGTGCTGCAGATATGGAAGGTGATTTTTTGGACATTAAAATCAGGAAGGATGGAGACAGTTTTTCGACCTCCATCTTTGGGAAAAACACAGATTGGAATAGCCTACTGGATTTTCACAGTTGCCTTCTGAGACATATCAAAGAGAATATACAGACGGGATAGTTTTTACATCTGCGCTGGTTGTGTTCAACATGTGATGAATTTATACAGCAATCAGTCAATATGTCACAGTGTTTTGAAAGCAACATTATCCCTCATGGATTATTCGATGTACCAAAAAATGAGCATATTATGCTAATCGGGATTTATTATTGGGTGAAACGGCACACAACCAGGATCGCAAGTTGATGTGTGTGCTACCGTATTCAGCATAGGCTTCTAAAGTTAAATGATTGGTTCTTCAATATTGGGATATTTTGAAAGTGCATTCTGTTTTCCAGCATCCTCCATGATTTGCTTTTAGAAGAGGGAGGAATCTAAAGGATCTGATGGTTTGTTTCAAGTTTCCTCAATCGGGGCCGTCTATGGATGTCCCTGTTTTGGGTCACCAGATATGTGACAAATATGTGATATGTTCACACACATTGGAACTATAGTGTTTTGTTCATCAATATTTGGGCTTTACATTTAAGCTGAAGATTATGACTCTATGTACGAGTCAAGGTGTAATCTATGCTGTTTATGCCCATGTAGCAGTTTGGTGCTTTTTTTTTGTAAAGCTAATTATGCAATATTATTTCTTAAAATTAAGTGTGGTCTGCATTCTGCGATGGATCTGCTGTCTCTTGGAGGGAGGTAGAATTAATCTAGTTTAAAATGACTAACCTTTCTAGACTGCTATACGTTTTTCAACATTTACCCTGTAAAATATCGTGAGCGGTTTTTCAGAAGTTGAACTGCCAACTCTCTAGTTTTATATGGCAATCCAAGATTTGTTTGCATTTTTTGTGTTAACCTAAGGGTGAGGAGTGTATGGAGTTGCTGAACCTCAAAGTGTATTATTGGGTTTCGTAGCTGGTGAGGTTTCAACAATAGCTTCAGAGTGGTATTGATGACCGTAGTTGTCTCCAGCTGGAGAAGGGTCAAATAGAGGGCCTGTCTCTGCCTGTTTTATTAGAATTGGATTGGGATAATCAGGTAATTTGGCAGATCCTTTGGAGGAATACAATTCTCATCCATACAGTCTTGGTGCAGCCTCGGATCTGCCTGTTCTTGCAGATACCTGGAGAGGTGATGCTGCTATGAATGCTTCATAATAAGAATTCTAAGTTATCATACTGCACTTTTTAGCCTGAAATGAATCATCGGGAGATCCAGGGCTACACTTTCTTTATCAGTTGAGAGTTGGCAAAATGCAGCATAGTTTTGCTACCCTGCAGAAGAAGTTCTGTCTCAACCCTTGCACTTTCATCTTTTTTTCTTTTTACAGATGCATGATGCTGGAAAGTTTGTCAACCTTTTCCCCCCTTAGAATCATACTTATGTATCCCTGCTAGTGGACAGAAAAGGATTTCTTATTAGTATTGCCTTATTACAGATACTGATTCCCTACCATTAAAACTGCAGCTCCTTATAGATCATTGGAATGAAGACTGGCAGGAGGACTTAGACAGCTTTGATTGGGATGTTATCTGGCAATCTGCATATTCAATATTCATGTGCTGCCAGCAGGTGGATTTAACGGTGAGACAGCAATCTCAGGCTGGAGGGGCTGGGATTTCTAGTCCTATAGGCCCTCCTTGTGGTCTTGGGCAAGCCACTTAACCCTCCATTGCCCATGTCCCCTGTAAATATTAGCGTATGTGTCTCATATTCCCTCATGTTAAATGTATCCCCCAATTGACCGCTTTGACCCAGTGAAAAGTGGGATATAAATAAAGCTAAATAAAATAAATAAATTTATTGCTATTGCTCCAATGCACTTATTGCATTTTATCTGATAGGTGCTGGCAGGGTGTGGTCTCCCTGCAGATTGTTTCCATATGTGGTGGACTTGCCCTCTTATTGTCCCGCCTTAGGAGCAGGTGAGTAGGAGTGTCGAGGAGATTTTTGGGTCAATGCCTGCAGTTTACTCCCTTACTTTCCTTAGTGGGTTATTGGCAGGACAGTGTTGACCTGCCAGAGCCTGGTCCAACCTGGATAACTACTCCATGCTGCCTGTTTTACAATTCCCTCTTTTGTTTATTGGCTGAAGCAGGTGTCCCACATTGCCCTAATTGAAAAGCTATCATATTCTTTGAAGGGGAAGATTGACTCCTACTGTGACATTTAGGGGTATGTTTACTAAACCGCGCAATTGTGCGGGGCGCACTTGAGCGTGCGCTAAGGTACCTTAGCGCACGCTAATAGTGCTTTTTTGTGCCCGCACATGTGTGCGCTGCACTAACGGACCCGCACAAGTGCGCGGCACGCTGATGTGCATAGAGGCGTGGAAAGGCATTCTGAGGGCGGAGGAAGGCTCCCGAGGGGCGGAGGGACGGGGTCAATGGGTGGAGAGTGGGAGGGGAGAGGCTCCCCGCACAGGAGCGGGGCTGAAATTCAACTAAAAAAATACCGCGAGTGAAAACCTCGAGGTAGAGTCGATTTAAAGGGAAGAGAAACCATTTCTGTCAGCAATGTACAGCAAAACCAGGGAAACCTACAAAACGTGAGCAGTGTGATACATGTGCACAGAACAAAATACCAAATAAAAATAGAAAATGACCACACCAAAATTCTAAAAAATGATAATCCAGCTGGGCAACAGTGATATCAATGGGCAACAATAAAAAACACTCCAAGGAAAGCTCCAAAAAAAGGAAATGATTTTTGGAAGGGTCTACGCTCCGTAGACCCTTTCAAAAAGCTCTTTTTTTTTTAGCTTTCCTGGGAGTGTTTTTTACGGTTGCCCATTGAAATCACTTTTGCCCAGCTTGGTTATTATTGGTTTTATTTCCCTTTTTTTCGAGGCCATTTCTAATGTTTATTTTCCCTTTTGTCTCCATACAAGGTGAATGAGCCCACAGTGAAATTGTGCAGAGCAGGGTTTCTGATTTCTTTGGCCAGGTTTCCTATCTCCAAGGACTGCACTGTCTCTGTGGCCACAGTGTGGTGCAGTGAACACAGACAGTGTGTTCAGAAGCCAAAGGTCAGCAGCTCATGTCCCAGCTGGGGCCCCTGCAAACCCAATCCCCATATTTTACCCACCACTAAACCGTGATAGTAACGACCAACCTTTTTTGCAGAGAACATAAGCATGGTCCAAACACCTGTATTTTACCCTACAGAGCACAGACACCAGAAACATGCGCATTACCTAGACCACAGTCCCCTAAATGCAGTCCTGGAGGGCCACATATCATTCAGCTGTGATGCTGTCTCCAATATTAGGCCATGTCAGCATGGTGGTAGAGGGGTACCGTTGGTAGAGGGCGCAGAGGCTGCTGCCCACAGCAGACGGTGGCCTAGCCCCCTTCACGTGGGTGCAGTGCACTCCAACAGACAGGCCCTGTCTGACAAACAGCCATGGACTCCCCAGGGAATGCACTGTTGTCATGCTAAGACGGTGTTTCAGCGAACACAGCCAGTGCCTTTAGGACCAGAAGGTCACAGGTTCAAATCCCAGCTGGGGCTCCTGCCAAACCAGTCCCTTTATTTTATCTATGCAGAAAACATGGTAGTAAAGACTGAACCTTTATTGCTGAAAACATAAGCATGGGTCAAACACCTGTATTTTACCCCACACAGCACAAACATCATAGAAATGTGCATTACCTAGAGCAGAGTCTCCCAAATGCAGTCCTGGAGGGCCAAACACCATTCAGGTTCCATGCTGCCTCTAATAAAGATGCCTGTGCTGCATATCTATGCACCACCCCCATGGTATGCAGATGTAGCTCATGCATATTCATGAGGGACAGCATGAAAACCCGAACAGTGTTTGGCACACCAGGACTGGAGTTGGGAACCTCTGCCGTAAAGCAGCAGCCAACAAGGGCAGACACACCCACACCCACACCCACAGGCCCCATTAGCCAATGCCTCCTGGAGAGGCAGGACATTGGGCCCTGCGTGCATCCCCCAATACTAGCACTTGCATACCTTAGCAATGCCACCCTACACCTGGGTATACGGTACACAGCTATCAAACGTTTTTTATGATTACTGACAGATAGCGATTTCTACGTTAAACACAGTTTGCTGTTTGAGCTCCATCATAACAATCTTTCGGATGTCTGTGGTGTGTGCTTCAGGTCTGGTCTCTGACAGTGTTTACCACCCTGGGGAGTGCCCCCCAACAGTATTGCGTACCATATCCATGCCTGTACTGTGCCCAGGACTAGTGTGGTGGCCAGGGCTGATAGACTCCTCTATAGTAGCACAATGCTGGCATAGGTGTCGGAGTGTGTGTCTGTCTATACAGTGTGTGGTGGCTGCAAACACCTTCCACAGCCCACACTGCCAGCACTGTTGCCAGTATTGGCCTGCCAATGTGCATAATGAGGAGCAAGGTACCATGGGTATAGCCCAGACAGGGTGGCCTGGCCAGGGTGCATCTGCACAGGGCACTGACTGGGACATTTTAGTGCCTGGCCACCACCTACACAGACAGGGTGACCTCAGTATGTCCTGCTGGGAGATCACTCTCACCCTGACTGTGCAGTGATGACAGCATGGCTAGGCACCCCCATAGTGCTATATAGTATTTTTGTCATGTGATATTTATGGGTTTTCTTTTGGGGGCCAGTCACTGACTTATCTGCTTGTTGTGTGTGCTGCCATCCCAGTTCTGGGTGCATGCATTTCCATCAGGAACATGCACTATGGACTAACTAGCAGACTGTTTGCAGCTGGTATGTGTCTTGATGGAGCGCCTTGCAGGGTGCAGCGGCTGAAGGCTTGCTGCAGGAGAATATAAGATAGTGGTGGGGTGCAGTTTAGCATATACAGGCCTAATGTCTGTCTGCTATTGTGTTATGGATATGTACAGAGCGGCATTGACTTCCCTGAAGGGTGTCTTTTCCACAGCAGGACCGGGGTTGATGGTCCCCTCTACTGCCACCGTTGCAGGTAGGTAGAATGTGGATCTGTTGATGGGAGACCCTGTTTACCACCCTCAGCCCTGGAGGAGGAGGGTGATGGTACATAATCCTCCTGGGGGTCCATGGGGGTTACACCTAACTGAGACAGACAGACAGATAGATAGATAGATAGATAGATAGATAGATAGATATATATCCAAGGTGTTTCTGCAGAAACTACCTATCTCACACCTTAACACTGCTTTGAACCTGCATCATGACCTATTTCTGTCATGGAAGGTGCTGTGGACCTGGTGCTGGGCGCTTCACCGCACCATCAGGGTGAGCACAGTACCCGCACAATGTGACGTTGTGTAGCTACTCTGTGCCAGTAAAACACATGGTCTGTACCCCCTACAAGGCCGAGGTGCTATGGGGGTGCACATGGTCAGTTCCCCCTACCAGGCCGAGGTGTTGTGGGGGTGCATACCCTATCTTGTGTTCATCTGTGAACAGCTGATTTGCATGTGCAGTGCATCATGGGTATGGGTGTGCTAACCCTATCCTGGTGACCACAACAGACTGTCTGTGTGGTGACGTGCAGGCTCTCTGCAGCCAGCCAGGGGCTTGCTAGTAGCTATAGAGCTGTAGCCCAATGGTTACTTCACTGCCTGTGAAGCCAGAAGTCATGGGTTCTAAACCTAGAGTGGGGTTATTTGATAGGGCTACCCAAAGCATTATCTCTTTTTAATGTACATTTTTGCTGCCAGCAAAAACACCCTCAGCGTGCTGTACCCATAAGGTGCCTCTGAGGGCGCTTTATAGGGCTCCCTATAGGGCACCTTATGGTTCCCATCCATGTAAGGTGCACTATACATTATCCTGTGATGCAACTTATAGGGTGCCCTGTAGGGGACATTTTAGGGTGCCGTGGCGGACAGTGCACTTTATAATGTGCCCTATGGAGTGCCTTATAGGGTGCCTTATATGGCACCTTCAATTACGGCACGTGAGGGCGTGTTTGCTGGCAGCAATTAATAAAATAAAAATAAAGTGCTGCAAGAAACAAAACGTACATTGCAAAGCTGATGCCTCAGCCAGCCTTATGTATTAGGCACACTGGGGAGCAAACTCATGACCCCTGTATCAGCAGTCAGTGCCTTAACCATTGTGCTCCACTGCTGCTCCTCCTTGCATGTCAGCGCACCTACTTATGCTTTTCATTCCTTAAACTGCACAGTGTTGCCATCAAAAACAGTACTCTGACCTTGCGGTACCTCATACGGCACCCTATAAAGCGCCCTAAAAGCAACATTCTAGGGTGCCTTGGCGGACAGTGCACTTTAAAATGTGCCTTATGGGGTGCCTTAACACGCTTTGAGAGTGCGTTTGCTAGTAGTGATAATTAAAATAAAAATAAAATGCCTCCTAAAGCAATCTTCCCCATAATATGTAATGCCTCAGTTTTAGTAAACATACCCCTTAGAGTATAAATTTTGATGATGGCAGGAGAGATCTGGAGGGTCAGTTTGTTTTACTTCTGTTTGCTCATTGTATGACATCTCTATAGTGACTGTTTGCCTTTATTTTGTATGACCACTATGGCCTTAGTCACTTCTGTTGGTATAGTTTCTGTACTCGGTGTGCTACACCTCTCTTGTTAAAGAAACAGTTTAAAAAAAATCAGGATCAATCCCTCAAAAAGTGGGAGGATCTGCTAACCTTAGCTTTGTTTTAACTTGGATTACCACTGTAAGGCAGTCATTTTCAAGCCAGTCCTTGGGACACACCCAGCCAGTTATCAGGATATCTACAATAAATATGCATGAGATAGATTTGCATACCAAGGAGGCAGGTTCAGTCAAAATTCTTGCATGCATATTGATTGTGGATATCTTGAAAACTATTGGCTGGATATGTCCCGAAGTTTGGGTTGAGAACCACTACTGAAGGTGTAATAACAAATTAGCCGTGGTCAATTTCCAGTTCTGGTTCACATTTTGTTTGTGGCAGGCGTATGCCAGAATTGAGCCTCAGGGATCCCATTCATAGTGGCTGAGCACATCCCAGTCAAAGATCCCCAAGGATCAAGGGAGGGGGGTAGCAAAGCACATTTTTGTAAAAGATGTTGTTCAAAGAATCCTACTACTGTAGAAGGCATCATTGTTAATCTGAATGTAGCACATATTCCAAACTTGGCCTCACAGCAGAAAGCCATCAACTTGAGCTTCATCCTGAGTCAAAGTACATCATGATTACAAATGCCTCAGTACGAGAATTTCTTGAGCTGCAGTGTTTGGAGCTGTGAGTGGTTCCTCTTATGAAAACTCCTGGAGTTCCAGCAGCCACTCTTTCTGCTCGTGCTTCTGGCTGGTGACTCACACAGGTACTCACACAGGTACTCCTCTTTATCTGGCAGATCTTCTTCATTCCCGCACTCCCCATCGCCTGCTCCGTTCTATTCACGTTAATCGTCTGTCCCTTCCTTCTCCCTCTCAAGTCCACTTGGAGTCTACACGTTCTTCGGCTTTCTACTTTCTGGGTCCTAGGCTTTGGAATTCACTTCCCCCCCCCCCCCCCCTCCGCGCAGAGCAATCATATCATGCCTTCAAACAGCAACTCAAAACCCATTTGTTTAGTCTGGCGTTTGATCTCCCTCCCCCGTCTTTGTCTCCCTCTTCCTCCTTTTGTTGATGTTTTTCTAATTTGCTATGTTTTCTATCCTCTGCCTCTTTTCTGTCACTTTTAATATTTTAATTGGCGTTCTTTTTAACTTTTCTAACAGCCTATAATGTAATTTATGCTTTTAGTTTTGTAAACCGCCCAGACGCCACTGGTATGGGGCGGTATAAAAAGTATTTTAATAAACATAAACATAAACCACCCACGAGGTCTCCACTCTGCCATTCTGATACCACAGATAGGGTAAGTACTGTCTATATTCAGTTTTCCACTCTTAGGTCCTTCTTTCACTGCTTTGTACTCTCGGGGAGGGCATGAAACCACATCATATTCTGTAATTAGTCAGGAGCACAGGCCAATATGCTTTAAGATTAAGGGCCTGATATTGAGTCAGCCAGCCCCTCTAACCCGCTGTCCTCTAACCCAGATATTCAATTCTGCAGTGATGGCATTGAATATCCAAGCACCGCCGCACATGCTGGAAGCCACCGAGTCTAACCGGGCAGCAGCGATATTGCATGCTGTCCAGTTAGCTCCTGCACCTTAAAGATAGGCGAGGGTTTTTCCTTGCCTATTTTTAAGGCGCAGATCGCTAACTGGGCAGTATGCAATATTGCTGGTGCCCAGTTAGTGCCTTTTCCACCTCTGCTCTGCCCAGGAATACCCCCAACACGTCCCGATGCTAACTGGATCGCATCGGGGCACATAGGGAACTTAGAAGGGGATATTCAATGGGAGATGTGTAAGTGCCATTGAATATCCCCAGTTAAGGCATTTACATGGTTTACTGGGCTGTAAAGTGTGTAAATGTCTTTTGAATATTGGGCTCTTAATGTCATTTCATAGGAACACAGTTTCCTATACTTTCTATATTTCCTGAAGCTTTCAGAATCTTGTCTCAAAATGCCTGGCTTTTTATGCAAACAAGCTATGTAAAGAAAATAAACAATGGGTTTTCCCCAGTCCGATAGTCAACATAGCTGGGTACTTATGCTAGTTACAGCTCAGCTCAAACCTAAGCTCCTTTAACTTACTTACAATCTGCCAGGGTTCATTCCTGTGGCCTATCTCACACTTCCTGATTTTACAAGCCCCCTCCTCTTCCTGAGGACACTTCTGCAGCTCCCCCACTGCTTCTCAGGCTTAGCTTAAGCCTGTCTTTGGGCTCCTCCATGGCAGCTCCCAAAAGGACACACCCAGTTCCTTCTGCTCAGGCAACAGGAACCCTCCTCTTCCTTTCCTGAGGTTTCTGCTCTTCCTGCTTTGGATCCCTGCTGCCACTGCAAGCATGCTCTTGAAGACTTCCGCTATAGCTTCCCTGAGGCCTCTCTTTCTCTTCTATTCTATTCTGTGGTAAGTCACCATTTATTGCTCCTGGGAACTCTAGGCCTACCTGTGTTCCCCGCTCTGATTGAGCACTGACAATTCTTGGGTGGATCTGAAACACTACTATCTGAATTCCTAGCATGGTTTGAGAGTTCCCCTTCTCGAGCTCTTAAAGGGCACTAAGCTCCCCTAACACAGAGAATATGTGGAGATGCCGTAAACACCACCAAAGGGGGTGTCAACCACATTAACGGAGCCCTTTTCTGAAGAAAATAATATTTGACTTGCAGCAGTCTTTTGCTGACTTCAGGAGCCAGATCTTACATGGAATCCTCTTAAATCTCATTACAACCCCATATTAAGAGTTTTTAGGTGCTTTCTAAAGACCATAAGAATTTGCTAGATATTCAAAATGCTTCTGTGGCCAAATCCAATAGAGGTTTGACGACCATTAGGGCTTACCAGCCTACAGTAACAGATTCACACCACCACTAACTATAATTATACAGACTCTTTAGAAGCTCACTGAAAGAGCAGGATTTAGAATGGACAGGGAAACACAAAAATGCTCATGCTGAGCTAATGCAATCTCTTGCCAGCAATAGTTCAATGGTGTACTTTGATCCTGGCAAGAACACTGAACTTGTAATGGCTAATAGCCTATCTGGTTTAAGAGCTTTCTTTGCACCGGTGACTGAAAAAAGATTAAATCTCTGTGGAGTGGACAACATGAGGAAAGATCTGCAAAAGCTGGAAGAATGGTCTAATGCTTGGCAGGTAAGATTTATTGCAAAGAAGTGCAGAGTCATGCACTTGTGATGCAGAAATCCAAAGGAATTTATTTTATTTATTTATTTATATTATTTCTATACCGCGCTCTTTAAAATCAGCGCGGTTTACATGTAGCAACAATTTGTACAAAGCAGCGGAGCATATGATGCACATTACAGAGAACAGGTTTATACATCTTGGGTTTAACAGGGGTAACTATATACAACTATGTACAACTGAGCTGTTCGAATTGTATGTGATAGGGGGCAAGAGGTTGGTATGCATGGACCAGGAGAGGGATGTCAGAGCGACAGTGTAAAAATAATGCAACATGGAGGTAGCCAAAGCTAGAAGGATCCTTGGTTGCATACAGAAGGGAATAACCAGAAGAAAGGAGGCGGTATTAATGTAGTAGGTGAGGCGTCACTTGGAGTATTGTGTTCAGTTTTGGAGAACATATCTCACAAAGAATATAAAAAGACTTGAAACAGTTCAGAGTAAGGCAACCTAAATGATTTGGAGCCTGTGCCAGAAGACGTCTGAGAAGAGACCTAAATATATGGTCAACAGTGTCAAAGGCAGCGGAGAAGTCGAGAAGGATGAGGACAGAGTAGAGGCCCTTAGACTTGGCGAGGAACAAGTCATTGGAGACTTTTGTAAGGGCCGTTTCAGTGGAGTGTAGGGGACGGAAGTCGGACTGTAGTGGGTCCAGGAGGGCCTGGGAGGTGAAGAAGTCGAGGCAGTGGCGGTGGACTGCTCGTTCTAGTAGTTTAGATATGAAGGGAAGGAGGGAGATGGGTCGATAGAAGGACAGGTGGGGTCAAGTGAGGGTTTTTTGAGGAGAGGTGTGACAACAGCGTGTTTGAAATCAATGGGGACAGTTGCAGTAGAGAGTGAAAGGTTGAGGATATAGGAGATGGAGGGGACAATGGTGGAGGAAATGGGACGTAGGAGATGGGTGGGGATGGGGTCAGAAGAGCAGGTGGTGTGTTTGGAGGAGGAGAGGAATGCAGTTTCCTTTTCGGAGATTGTAGGGAAGGAGGAGAGGGTAACAGAGGGAGTATGGATGGGGGGAGAGTTGAGGAGGGGGAGAGGAAGATGAGGGAGTTGGGAATTGGAGGGTAATCCACCCTCTCCTCGCTTGGTTTCAAGGGCTCTGCTTTATCCTGGTTTTCCTCCTACCTCTCCCATCGCTCCTTTAGTGTATGCTCTGGCGGCTCCTCCTCCTCTCCCACCCCGCTCCATGTCGGTGTACCCCAGGGATCCGTCTTGGGCCCCCTCCTTTTCTCTCTCTATACCCAATCCCTTGGTGCGCTTATCTCCTCCCATGGATTTCAATACCATCTCTATGCCGATGACTCCCAAATCTACCTCTCTGTACCCAATATCTCTCCAGCAATCCAGACCAGATCACTGCCTGCCTCTCTGACATCGCTGCCTGAATGTCTCATCGCCACTTGAAACTGAACATGGCCAGGACTGAACTCCTCATCTTTCCCCCCAACTCCTGCCCTCCTCTTCCCCTCTTCTCAGTCTCCGTGGATGGATCCACAATCCTCCCTGTTCCCTCAGCCCGCAATCTGAGGGTTATCTTTGACACCTCTCTCTCCTTCTCCACTCATATCCAACTCATAGTGAAGACCTGCCGCTTCTTTCTCTACAACATCAGCAAAATCCGCCCCTTCCTGTCTGAACACACTACCAAAACGCTTATCCACTCCTTAATCTCCTCTTGCCTCGGCTATTACAACATACTCCTTGCTGGTCTCCCCGCGAGCCATCTCTTCCTCCTTCAATCCATACAAAATTATGCTGCTCGACTAATCGTCTGCCTGTCTCGCCATGCCCACATCACTCCCCTTCTCAAGTCGCTTCATTTGCTCCCCATCCAAGCCCGCATCCAATTCAAACTCCTCCTGCTGACCTATAAATGTATTCACTCTACAGCCCCTCATTACCTCTCATCTCTTATATCTCCCTACATCCCCACTCGGCAACTTCGTTCCGCTAACAAACTACTTCTTTCTAGGCCTTTCACTCGCACCGCTAACTCCCGACTTCGCTCCTTTCACCTCTCTGCACCCCACACCTGGAACAGTTTACCTATGTCTATACACCCTCTCTGGCCCTCTTCAAATCCAGGTTGAAGACCCACCTCTTCACTATCGCATTCAGATCCTGACTTCTATCCATCATCTTAACCTAACCCTCACCTCATGTCTGAACTGACCGAACACACTATCAAAATGCTTTTAGTGTGTAAGAACCATATTGTACTTTGCACTGATTGAATAATGCTCTGTATTGTTGTAACTAGATTGTAAGCTCTGAAGAGCAGGAACTGTCTCTTGTATGTATGTCTGTACAGCGCTGCGTGCGTGACGCTATATAAGTGTTGAATAGTAGTAATATGTAGAGGAAATGAGGGACAGGGGAGATATGATATAGAACTTTAAATACTTAAAGGGTATTAATGAACAAACCTTTTTCAAAAAGAAGGGGAAGCTGCAAAACTAGAGGGCATATGATAAAGCTGCAAGGAGGTAAACTTAAAAGCAACATCAGGAAAGAGTTTTTCAATGTTGTCCCTATCAGTAAGCTGTCTGAAGTTGAAAGTCCCACCAGCCTGCAAACCAAGCACATGTGGCGCAGCTGGTGTACTGGAACGAGAAGGTGCTGCTGCTGGTCCGGTCTGCCTTCTCTGCTCCGCCAGCCATGCCTCCAACAACTCTAGAAGTGGTTTCTGTTGAGCCTGTAACTGCGCAGCACTTCTTTCCTGCGCCTGCAAGGACAAGTCTGACTGTCGCTCAAATTGATGTGCCATCCATTTTAACACGTCCTGAGCCTCGAGAGTCATCTTGGAATCCTGTAAACAGACAAACACACAGACCAAAGTGAGATACCAAAAAAAAGAAAAAAAAAAGTTTCTTCACTTTTTTTTTTTCCCAGTAGCTAGGCTTGCACCCTTGCCCTGGTATCCTTAACCAGCCCCGGCTAGGTACCCGTTACCTGGCTTTGGTGAAGCTTCACACTTAACACCTGTGACGGTCTGCTGTAGTCTGCTCTGCACTGCGGTTTCACTTTCTGGACCCTCCTCAGTTGGGCTCCACAGCAAAGTTACTCCTCCAGCAGGTATCCTGATGATGATCTTTTGCGCATGCGTGGAATCCTAAATACTATGCCACTTGCGACGCCTCCGCTTGGGCCCAAGAGCTTACAAACTGGAAACGGCTGTATGTGTCCTCCTTATGTCCTTCTCCAGTCCCTCTTAGGCAGCAGCTTTCCTGGGAGATTTCCTCTGGCTTTCTCCTCCAGCTAAGCATAGCTTCACCTTCTCTCTCTCCTCTGTCACCTCTCCAACTCCCACAGCTGTTTCTGTTCCTTTCTCCACGTCCACCATGACGTCCTCCTGTACCTCTTGTACTCCTTGTATCTCCCGTACCTCTCGTACCTCCTGTGCTTCCTTTGCTCTGCTCTTCTCATGGTTTTAAACACCGTTGCCTGCTGGGCATTCCCTGTTCTCTGCACCTGTGTGACCAATCATCAGGGAAGCCTGTCTCCACCCCTGAGCTAGGGCGTGGCCTGACCTTAGCAGGGAGCTGACTTTTTTCCTGATCTGGCTTGTAATTCCCCTGCACGTGTGCACTGTCATTCACTTCAAAGGGGAAACTAGGATTTTCTTCAAGTTCCATGTCTTCCTGAGAGCTTTCATCACTACAGTATGTCAGGACATACTTTGCATCAAATAGTACATGGCATTAGGAACCAGCCCAGTGATTCCTGCCCTGGTCATTTCTACAAACACGCCTTAAACTGCTAGGGATAGACCCTCACTAAGTTCACAAAACCCCGAACTAACCTTGCAGGTCCCCAAAGGATGCATAATATTGCTGAGCAACAAATGTATGCCCTTTTCATGCCTGTTACCTATAAGTGCACTCATTCGGCTGCTCTGCACTACAATTCCCCTCTTATCTCTCCCCTCTTATCTCTCCCAAGGGTTGCAAAGCAGAGATGGCATCCATCTGTCCAAGAGAGGTCAACGCATCTTTGGTAGTAGACTGGCTAATCTACTGAAGAGGGCTTTAAACTAGATTCCTTGGGGATGGGTGAAGAAAGCCCCCAGGTAAGTGAAAGCCCCCAGGTAGGTGATACATTAAATACCTTTATGGAAATGGGTAACAGGGGTAACATATGGAAAGCAGTGTGTATTAATGCCCGTAGCATGGGAAATAAGATCCCTGAGGTTGAAGCTTTGGTGGGAGTGGCTGACTTGGATTTAGTGGCAGTTACAGAAACATGGTTCACAGAAAACAATGACTGGGATGTAACTATACCTGGCTATACTTTATTCAGGAAGGACAGGGTAGGAAGAAGAGGAGGAGGAGTGGCACTATATGTAAAAACTACTATTAAAGCTTTGGAATTACAGAGCTTAAAAGGGAGAGAGGAGGCATTGTGGGTTAAACTAGAAAGAGGGAAAGAGACATCTATTTGCATTGGAGTGATATACAGACCTCCCTCACAAGAGGAAGAGATGGACAGAGAGTTAATTGAAGACATACGCAGCATTGCTAGGAAAGGGGAAGTGCTACTGATAGGAGATTTCAATATGCCAGATGTTGATTGGCACATTCCTGCTGCAGTATCATCTAGAAGTAAGGAGATCCTGGATTCTCTACAGGGAGAACTATTCAGGCAATTGGTAACAGACCCCACACGTGAAGGGGCCATACTGGACTTGGTGCTTACCAATGGTGAAAGTGTTTCTGATGTTGTAGTGGGAGATCATTTTGCATCCAGTGATCACCAGATGGTGTGGTTCAGTATTAGGACTAGGGCTGTTAGAATCCATTCCAAGGTGAGGATCTTAGACTTTAGGAAGACTAACTTTGCGAAGATGGGCCAATACCTCAGGGAGTCGTTAGTGGGATGGGAACAGCTGGGGGATGTAGAAAAACAGTGGGCAAAACTGAAAGGGGGTATTTTAAGGGCAACCAACCTTTTTGTTAAAATGGTAAATAAAGGCAAAAGGAACAGGAGACCGCTATGGTTTTCGAAGGAAGTAGCTGAAAAAGTGAAGAAAAAGAGGGAGGCCTTCATGAAATACAAGAGATCACAGAGAGCAGAAGACAGGCATCTGTATTTGGAAAAACTTAGAGAAGCTAGCAAAGTAGTCAAGAAGGCAAAGATTCAAAAGGAGGAGGAAATAGCCAATGCAATAAAATGGGGGGATAAGACATTTTTCAGATATATTAGTGAGAAGAGGAAGAGCAAAAGTGGTATTGTCAGACTCAAGGGTGCAGGGGGGGAATATGTAGAAGCTGATAAGGATAAAGCGGAATTGCTTAACAAATATTTTTGTTCTGTGTTCACAGAAGAAGAACCAGGAGCAGGACCTTAGATAACACCCACAAATAAGAACAGAAGCGAGGGACATCTTGAACTATTTTCAGAAGACTGTGTTCGTGAGAAACTAGCTCAACTTAAAGTAGACAAAGCGATGGGACCGGATGGGATACACCCTAGAATACTGAGGGAACTTGGGGACGTTCTAGCAACTCCACTGACTGACCTTTTCAATGCCTCGTTGGAGTCAGGAGTGGTGCCAAAGGACTGGAGAGAGGCTCATGTGGTGCCTTTACACAAAAGCGGAAGTAAGGATGTGGTTGAAAACTACAGGCCGGTTAGTTTAACTTCGGTGGTGAGTAAATTATTGGAAACGCTGCTGAAAGAGAAAATAGTGAGGTTTCTGGAGTCCAGCGGATTACAGGATCCGAGGCAGCATGGATTCACCAGAGGCAGGTCTTGTCAGACAAATCTGATTGATTTTTTTGACTGGGTGACCAGGGAGTTGGACTGAGGGAGAGCTCTAGATGTGGTGTATTTGGATTTCCGTAAAGCCTTTGACACTGTTCCTCACAGGCGACTTATAAACAAACTGAGCACCCTAGGGATGGACCCTAAAGTTACTGCTTGGGTTAGAAATTGGTTGGGTGGGAGGCGACAAAGAGTACAAGTAAATGGAGCTCACTCTGAGGAGAAGGATGTTACCAGTGGTGTGCCCCAGGGATCTGTCCTTGGTCCGATTCTTTTTAACATCTTTGTTAGTGATATAGCGGAAGGGCTGTCGGGTAAGGTTTGCCTCTTTGCGGATGATACCAAAATCTGCAATAGAGTAGACACCCAGGAAGGGGTAGATAACATGAGGAGGGATCTAGCTAAGCTTGAAGAATGGTCTAGAATTTGGCAGCTGGGATTTAATGTTAAAAAATGTAAGGTCATGCATTTGGGCTGCAGCAATCCAAGGGAGCAATACAGTATAGGAGGTGAAGTACTTTTGTCCACTAAAGAAGAGCGGGACCTAGGCGTGGTTGTGTCTGATGATCTTAAAGTAGCTAAACAGGTGGAAAAGGCAACAGCAAAAGCTAGAAGGATGCTTGGGTGCATACGGAGAGGAATGGCTAGCAGAAAAAAGGAGGTGATAATGCCTCTGTATAAGTCTTTGGTGCGACCTCATTTGGAGTATGGTGTGCAATTCTGGAGACCGCACCTTCAAAAGGATGTGAACAGGATGGAGTCGGTGCAGAGGGTTGCTACCAAAATGATTAATGGGCTTCATTATAAAGCATATGAGGACAGACTTAAGGATCTTAATATGTACACCTTAGAGGAAAGGCGGGATAGAGGTGATATGATTGAGATGTTTAAATACCTCCGTGGCATAAATGTTCAGGGAGAGAGCCTCTTTCAATTGAAAGCAAGTTCTGCTACGAGGGGACATGGGATGAGGGTGAAGGGAGATAGATTCAGGAGTGATATGCGGAAATATTTCTTTACGGAAAGAGTAGTGGATCCGTGGAATAGTCTCCCAGTGGAGGTGGTAGAGATGAGGACAGTAACTGAATTCAAGAAAGCATGGGACCAACACAGAGGATCTCTAAAGGCAAAAAGTGGACTGTTGTAGTTGTTATGGAAGGACAGACTAGATAGGCCATGTGGTCTTTTTCTGTCGTCATATTTCTATGTTTCTATGTTTCTATACCCCTCACTGGCAACTATACTCTTCTATCGGATTGCTTCTATCTGTGCCCTTCTCTTCTACTGCCAAATCCAGACGTCACTCCTCCTTTCCAGACTGTAGCAGTTCAAAACATATTTGTCACAACCATACTTTAATATGGGCCGCATTGCCGAGAAGAGCAGAATTTTCTCCTAAGTCTTGGCCTTATTCCACATTTCAGTAGGAATAACATGGATGTTTCCAGAAAACACTTAATAAATACACGGACCTTTCCTGAATACACTTTCTACATCTCCTCAGCTGATCATTCCCCCGTTCCACCCCTTCTGGGCACATTCTGAGATCAACGTGTTAGCGCCATAGATGTGTATGTCAGCAGTATTTCAGAATACAGACAGGGACGTTTTCAGCACATAAACGTCCCCTGCCACATGTACAAACCCCTTATTCATGTTCCGGAATGACCCCCTTAGTGTATTAACTAAGGATGTCATTAAACTATTTTTAAACCGAGGGATCTCAATTCAGTCCTCGGGACACACCTAGCCAGTCAGTCTTTAAGGCTAACCACAATTAATATGCATAAGAGAGATTTGCATACAATGGAGGCAGTGCATGCAAATCTCTTCATGCATATTTATTGTGGTTATCCTAGAAACCTGACTAGTTAGGTGTGTCCCGAAGGCTGGGTTGAGAACCCCTGATCTAAACCTAAGGATATTTTCAATTCCAAATTGCTAAACTATCTATAGGAAAGTAGGCTTGCCTGGCTTTTTTCCTGTTAGATCTTGGGTTGAAGCTACTCTAGTTTGTCAGCTGCCAAGTTACAGACTGTACTGTGAATCATTTTTTCCAACAGTACAAATAAACATAGTGTGCTTCCTGCCCTAGATCTTTAAATTGACTTTTCCATATCATTTTGGCTTAGCTAACTGCACTTTCAAGATATTAATGTGGATTACGTCCTTTGTTAAAGGTAGGACTTATTTTGTGGGATGAAGCAAGGGTTGTTCAGTTCCTACACCTATTACATTCCACAGGGTTCAATCCTGTTTCCCTGTTCTCTTTCATTTGTATGTATGTCCCCTAGTTGACTTAATTTTATTACATAAGGTTATATACCATTATTTTTGCTGATGACATACAGTTTATATGTTTTTCTGTTAAGATTTATTAACCACATTTATGAAGACATTCACCCAGTTCTTACGTTGTAGAAACAGTATAACAATAGTAAAATGACCAGAAATCAGCCATAACACAAAGAAAACAATGTGGTAAACTTGGAGATAGATAAATTATATAATAATAACAGCAGTTATTTAAAACAGTGTCAGTAATATACACATAAAATAGCACAGTAGAATATTCATATAACGGAAATATGATACAATATCAGCAGAACACAAATAATGCATAATAGTAGGCAGCATGGTAGAAGATTCATATAACTTCAATATGATTCCCACAGTGTCAGCACAATAAAAAGACGTGGAACCTGATTCTAGAAGGGGCATGTCTGGGCCGTCTGGACACACCCGAGCAGAATGGACCCATCAGGACCTGATTCTGCACCGTAGGAGCCAGGTTTTCCCATGGGTGCAGGATCGGGCCCTGAGACAGCCCAGCGTGTCCTTGCATCCCTGCAGGGATGTCCTCCCCGCATGCCGATCCCTCCACCACAGTGACGACCCCCTGTTACCCTGCTACCCGACCCTGGGCTGGGCAGCCAGGGCCTGGATCGGGCAGTGGGAACTTATTCTGGTCAGATCCTGGCCTTAGGGAGGGGGTTTCCAGAGCCGATCCCCGCCATCCCCGCTGCTTATACAACCTCTGAGGTGGAATAAGCAGCACATCCACCCCTAACCCGCAGGACATATAGAGCCGTGACCTGAATCGACCATGAATGTCCCGCTGCCTTGGCCCACCCACGTTCTGCCCACACTCTGCCGTCTCTCCCTGTACTGCTGCTCTGGCTGTGTGGAGAGGGGTTGCTGCAGAATACTGGCAGGATGGCTGGAAGTCACCTTGCTGAATCGGGCCCAGAGGGAGCAAGTGAAATTAGGACATACATAGACAGACAAGATGAATAAGACAAAAGAATATATAAAAGTGGATTGTTAGACTAAGAGTAAGTTATATGTACAGTAGTTTAATAAGGTAAACGGAAGTGTCTCAGTTACAGAGTCTGCAACAAGCTGGTGCAGGTATGGTTTGAATGAATGGATAGTCAGTTGCCGCAGCAATTAAAGGCTTGAAAGAGAAGTTAAGTTTTCACCTGCTTACTGAAGTAGAAGTATTCTCGAGTTCCAGAGTGTGGGGGCGGCTCCTGAGAAGGTTAGCTGGTGTGGGTCACATCGTGCGATTTCCTTTGATGAGAACACAGTCAGGAATGCTTCTTCAGAGGAATTTAGACACCTCAAAAGTTTGTAAAGGGCTAACTTATTCATTAGGTGCCCTGGCCCATTTCATCAAGGGCCTTGAAAATCAGAGACAGAGTTTAGATTTGACTCTCTGGGGTACTGATAGCTGAAACAGGTTTTGGAGAAAAAGTATGATGTTGTAATGCTACTTGCAATGACCTATCAGTTGTGCTGCAGTATTCTAAATTAATTGAAGTTGGTGAAATATAGGGCATTATAATAATCTAGCCATGATGTTAGAGCTTGGACCACTATGATAAGACTCATCTTCTAAAAGTAAAGAGAGAGATTTCATATTTGTTGCAGGAGACAGAAACAGGATTCAGAGTAAGTGATGAGACTAGTAGTTCATAGATCCCAAAAGGGATTTTGGTGTCAAGTACCTGTCCACTTACATTAGGAAACCATAGAACTCATTTCACTTGGTTTCATGAAGAGATTGTATTTTTTTGCCCATTCTTGAGTTGCTGTTATACAAGTAGTCAATTTTCAGAAAGCTGTGTGTAGATCTAATGATCTATAGTTACTTATACCTATTGAACTATAATAGATATGAAATTGTGTATCCATGAAATGAAATTGCTCAGCTATAGGCTTGATATAGATATTAAATAAAATAAGTGACAATATAAATCCCTGTGGTGCCCTGCAGTGCAGTGCCCAGGGTGTTGTGGAGTTGCTGAATAGAATTGATTGTTGTCTGATAGATAGGATTTGAATCATGCAAATACTGGGTCACTGATACCAGTTTCCACCAGGCATGCAAGCATGACATTGTGGTCCATAAAGTCAAAGACTGCTGAGATAGCCAACAGCACTAATCTTAAGACAGAACCCGTGTTTCAATTTCTGTGGACATCATCAAACAGGGATAGAAGAACTCTGTGCCATACTCAGGTCTGAAGCCAGATTGGCATGGGTCTAGCCAGGTTTTTTTTTTAGCCAGCAACCAAGTCGAATGCAGACTGTCTGTTCTAGTTTGCCTAGAAGAGGGATGGTCAGTAGTTTTATAGTTTATCCTGATCAAAGGAGCTCTTTTTCAGTAGGGGGCATGTCAGCCATTTTGATTTCTGGTGCCAGCTGCCCTTCCACAAGACAGGCATTGACAATTTTGGTGAATTCTTCAATGAGGCCTCTTCTTGCCAGCTGTGCTGTGCAAAGATCATGGGGCAGAGTGTCAACTATAGATCTTTAACGATTTTTTTGAGAACTTCCTTCATTACCTGGTTGAATGAGCCCATATGGCTGTGCATGGGAGGGGCAAGATGTTCTCATCATTAGCTGGTGGTACGCTCGGTGGAACTGCCTATAGGTCCTGATGGAGAACTTTAATTTTGCTGGCAAAGTATGTGGTAAAGCCATTGATGGTCAGTTATAACTGGAGCACCCTAGGGATGGACCCTAAAGTTACTGCTTGGGTTAGGAATTGGTTGAGTGGGAGGTGACAAAGGGTACAGGCAAATCGAGCTCACTCTGAGGAGATGAAAGTTACCAGTGGTGTGCCCCAGGGATCTGTCCTTGGTCCGATTCTGTTTAACATCTTTGTTAGTGATATAGCCAACAAGGGCTGTCGGGTAAGGTTTGCCTCTTTGCGGATGATACCAAAATCTGCAATAAAGTAGACACCCAGGAAGGTGTAGATAACATGAGGAGGGATCTAGCTAAGCTTGAAGAATGGTCTAGAATTTGGCAAGTGGGATTTAATGTTAAAAAATGCAAGGTCATGCATTTGGACTGCAGCAATCCAAGAGAGCAATATAGTATAGGGGGTGAAGTACTTTTGTCCTCTAAAGAAGAGCAGGACCTAGGCATGGTCGTGTCAGATGATCTTAAAGTGGTTAAACAGGTAGAAAAGGCAACAGCAAAAGCTAGAAGGATGCTTGGGTGCATACGGAGAGGAATGGCTAGCAAAAAAAAGGAGGTGATAATGCCTCTTTATAAGTCTTTGGTGCGACCACATTTGGAGTATTGTGTGCAATTCTGGAGACCACACTTTCAAAAGGATATAAACAGGGTGGAGTCAGTACAGAGGGTGGCTACCAAAATGGTTAGTAGTCTTCATTATAAAGCATAAGAGGATAGACTTAAGGATCTTAATATGTACACCTTAGAGGAAAGGCGGGATAGAGGTGATATGATTGAGACGTTTAAATACCTCCATGGCATAAATGCACAGGGGGAGAGCCTCTTTTGATTGAAAGCAAGTTCTGCTATGAGGGGACATGGGATGAGGGTGAAAGGGGATAGATTCAGGAGTGATATGCGGAAATATTTCTTTACGGAAAGAGTGGTGGATCCATGGAATAGTCTCCCAATGGAGGTGGTAGAGATGAGGACGGTATCTGATTTCAAAAAAGCATGGGACAAACACAGAGGATCTCTAATGAAAAAAAGGGGACTGTTGTAGTTGTTGATATGGAAGGACAGACTAGATAGGCCATTAGATAGATTAATCTTGAGTTCTCCATAGAGCTACCTCCATCTCCCCTTCCTCCTCTACATTCTCAAATCTATCCTTCAACCTCTATTATCCTTTCTTCCTTTTCTAAAATCACCAAGGAGGAAACTGCACATCTCTTCTCCAAACTCACTATCTGCTCCTAAGATCCCATTTCCACCCATCTACTAAGCTCTGTCTCTCCTGCTCCTAGCCCTTCTGTCTGTCATATCCTCAGCCTCTCTCTTTGCACTGCAACTGTTCCTGCACTCTTCAAACATTCTGTGGTTATATTTCTCCTCAAAAACTTTCACTAAACCTGACCCGCTCTTCCAATTATAATGTCATCTACCTCATCCTTTTTGCATCCATACTACTCAGGTGTGTAGTTAATCACCACTATCTTAGCTTTCTATCCTCTTAAGTCATTCTGGATCCACTGCATTCTGGTTTTCATCCTCTACATTCTACAGAAATAGCTCTTGCCAAAGTCTCTAGTGACATGTTCCTGGCCAAATCCAAGGGTCTTTACTTGATCCTCATCCATCTCGGCCCATATTCTGCTTTTGCCACCATTGGTCAACCTTAGAAACATAGAAACATGATGACAGAAAAAGACCATATGGCCTATCTAGTCTGTCCTTACATATCAACTACTACAACAGTCCCCTTTTCCCTTTCTCCTCAATATCCTGTTCTTATTTCTCTCATCACACTCTTAGCATATATTCTGGTGGGTTCTTCCTCTACTCTATCCCACTTTCAGTTAGTGTAGCTGAAGGTTCCTTTTTTGGATCTTTTTTTTCTATATCAAGTTGTAGTCATTATTGGCACCTTTGCAGTTCAACCCCTTAATGTCCAATATATCCTAAAAAGAAAAGTGGTCAGTAAAATGGCTTTGGGCAATATATGCACACATATTTGACAACCAAAAGAATCAAATAAAACAAGACCAATTAAAAAAGGAAATAGTAGGAAATAATATAAAAACTGGGACATTGCTAGGACATGATTATTGGCACCCTTATAAACAAATCAGTTTGAACAGAAGAACCACATTCCCACTGCAGTAAAATTAGATGCACCTATGGTCAATTTTCAGTACTCACATGACTTGAATCAAGCAATGAATGTTGGCTCTAATGTTTAAAATGGTCACATTCAGTCTCTGTTCCATTTTCACAATGGTGAAAATAAGAGAGCTGCCTGAGACTGTCAGAAAAGCCATTATCACCAAACATCAAACTTCAAAGGAGTACGAAGCCATCTCCATAGATCTTGGGATTCCTGTGTCTACTGTTCACAATGTTAAGATGTTTTCTTCTCATGGAACTGTCAAGAACCTCCCAGGATGTGGTGGGAAGAGGAAAATAAATCCAAGAAGTCTTTGAAAGTTAGTACGAACTGTTGAAAAAACACCAATATCCAAACAGCTTAAGGCTGGAGTGATGGTTTTAACCCACACCATAGCCTGTGCACTAAACAAACAAGGACTTCATATTCAAAGGCCAAGGAGTACCCCACTGCTCATAGTCAGACATAAAAAGGCACACCTCATCTTTGCCCAAATCCACCTTAAGAAACCACAATCCTTCTAGGAAAATGTTATGTGGACAGATGAAACCAAACTTGACCTCTGGCAATGTAGACCAGTGATACATTTACAGGCTTTTAAGGAAAAAAACCACCCCTTCCTACAGTTAAATATGGTGGAGGTTTCATAATGTTGTGGGGCTGTTTTTCTGCCTCAAGAACTGGAGACTGGAATGTATTAAAGGAATCATGAAATCAGAGGAGTACCAAGGTAATTGGGAATGAAACGTCCTACCTAGTATCAGAATGCTAAGTCTGGATCAAAGGTCGAGGGTACTCAAGCAGGACAATGACTCAAAACATACATCCAAAAGTACAAAAGAATGGTTAAAAAGGAACAAACCGACTGTTTCAAACTGGCCATTATTGAGTCCTGATCTCAATCCAATCAAGAACCTTTGGTGAGAGCTAAAATCTGGCACTGGTAAAAAGAATCCTGGAAACAATCATGAGTTGGAACAAATCGCAATTGAAGAGTGGGAGAAACTACCAGCAGACAGATTTATAGTACAAAGTTTATAGATGGCTACAAGAAACGTTTGGAGCTGTCATCACTGCAAAGGGTTGTGCAGCCAAATATTAGTGAAGGGTGCCATTAATCCTGTCCAGGTCATATTTTGTTGTTTTTTTTTTCTCAGAAATTACTACGTCTAAGTTGCACAGACATCTTTTTCTTGTTGTATACTTTTGAACATACAATACAATTAAAATATTATGATGACATACAGTTGTAATATTTCCAATTATTTCTCAAAATATTGTACACAACATATCTAAAATGCAAAGGCGCCAATAATGTAGACCACAACTGTACTCATTCCCTTGGTGCCCTGATCATTTCCCATGGTTTTTGGTATCATCTTTACACCGATGACTCAGATTTACTTGAAATCTCTCCAGGAATCCAGGCCTGTATCTCCGCCTGCTTGTCCGACATTGCTGCCTGGATGTCTTTCCACTATTTGAAACTGAACATGGCCAAGATGGAGTTCATTCCCTTTCCCCTTAAACCCTGGGGCTGGCTCTTCCATTAGGCAGATTAGGCAGTTGCTTAGTGTCCTGACCCTCTGAGGGCACTTATTGCTGCCACTGTTGATCCTTTCTGGGACCTGCAGCTGCAGCAATAGCTCAAAAACTGTGAGGCAGTGCTTACCTTAACTTGCCGGTGCTGCCTTGCTGTTTCTGCCCTCTGCCATCAGCTTCTTCAGCACCCCTCCTACATAGAACATGTAGATAGTCATCATTTAATGGGACAAAACCAATGTGAATTTAGCCAAGGAAAGTCTTGTCTCATTAATCTGCTAGATTTTTGAAGGTGTGAGTAAACAGGTAGATTAAGGTGAGCTGGTTGATATAGTGTATCTGGATTTTCAAAAAGCCTTTGACAAGGTCGCTCATGAGAGACTCTGAGGAAATTAAAAATCATGGGATAGGAGGCAGTGTGCTATTGTGGATTGTGAACTGGTTAAAAGATAGGAAGAGTAGGGCTAAATGGCCAATTTTCTCAATGGAGAAAGGTGAATAGTAGGGATCTGTGCTAGACCCGCTGTTTTTTTAAATATTTATAAATGATCCAGAAATGGTAAAAACAAGTGAAGTGATCAAATTTGCATATACAAAATTATTCATCATTGTTAAATCATAAGAGGATCTTGAGAAATTGGAAGACTGGGCATCCGAATGGCAGATGAATTTAATATGGACAAGTGCAAAGTTATGCATTTAGAGAAGAACAATCCAAACCACAGTTATACAATGTAAGGTTCCACATTAGGAATCACCACTGTCACAAACTGGGGGAGCTATAAAGCACATGCAGGTCAGTAATTAGGCTTTTACCAGGGCATTTTCCTCTTTCCCCCTGTATCCCTTGGTTCCTTCTCCCAATAACTGACGCACAGAGCTTCCATTTATCATCAAACTCAGGCTTTTATTTACAAATATTACCGACACATGGGATTACAGGATAACTCAACATCAGTATTCATATACACCTGCAGTAGAGTTGCCATGTTACCCAGTTCCATGAGTGAGATTTTTTGTTAGTGGGGGTTTTAAATTTGCATTGCAATACAGTATGGTATTTGTAGTCCCTGATTTTACCCATTGGAATCACTGTTGCAGGTCCCGTTAATGCATCAGAATAAGCTTGTCAGAAATCCAAGACTAGTTTAAAATCTCACTCATAGAACTGGGTAACTTGGCAACTCTACAGCAGCTATACCCTGCTGCTTTTATCAGCATTAGAATTACCTGCAGTTCATTCTCATTAGTATTCCAGAACCTCCCTAGTACATTCTAACCACAAATTCAGATGTTTGGCTCCATGGACAAGCAGGATGAGTCAAGCCATGCCTGCTGATGTCATGCGACTGGCCTGCCCCTACCTGACTCAGTTTTGCTTCTTCTGCCTAGCCAGAAGAACAGAACACAAGCTTTCCTCATCTGCTGCTCTACATTTCTACTAGCAAGGACAAAGAAAACAGAGAGTCCAACCGCAGAGAGAAGAACCACAAACCCGATTAAAAAAATTTCCTCTCTACTACACCTTACAATAGCCCTCTTTCTAACAGGGTGTCTTTAACTTTCTCTGCTAAGCCTTTCTGACCTAAGCCAGAGCAGACTGTTGTCCAGAACTGTTTTATGACTGGACTGAGGAAAAGCCTGCAGCAAACTTCTTTTTCCCAATTGCTGCAGCTTTATCTTTATAAACAATGCTACCAGTAAGGCAGAGAGAAGTTTCACTTAACAGCACCAGTGTTACCTCTCAATTAATTGCCCACAGCAAGCTGCTCCCTTCCAGAGTTTATAGCCAGCCTTGCTAGGTTCACATTATTCTCTCAGTGTTTAGGGCAGTATTTTTCAAACTTTTGTCCTGTATCACACAATTTTAACAACTGAAAATTCACATGACCCCAGATGATGAAATCAAACTGGCAGATTTTCGGCCTCCTTCCTCTACTATGACTACTGAACATTTGTATAGCACTACAAGGCATACACAGCACTACACAGACACATGTAAAAGACAGTCCCTGCTCATCAGAGCTTACAATCTAGTCAAGACAGAGAACACTGTAGCTGTAGACACGGGATACATCTAGGCGGAATGGTTAGGAAGCACAAATGAGACTAGGTGAGTCAAGATCCGAAAGTGACAGCAAAGAGGTGAGTTTTCAGCCTGGATTTGAAAAGGGTCAGAGAAGATGCCTGACATACAGACTCAGGTAGTTTTTCCAGGCATAAGGAGCAGCAAGGTGAAAGGAGCGAAGTCTGGAGTTAGCAATAGATAGAAGTGATTTGCCAGAAGAGCAGAGTTCCCGAGGAGGGGTGTAGGGAGAGATAAGAGAGGAAAGGTAGTGAGGAGCTGCAGAGTGAATGCACTTATAGTCAGCAGGAGAAGTTTGAACTAGATGTGGAAATGGATAGGGAGCCAATGAAGTGACTTGAGAAGAGGGCTAAAATAAGCATGACAAGGCTAGCAGAAGATTAGCTGTGCAGCAGTGTTGAACAGATTGAAGGGGAAAGAGATGATTCAGAGGGAGACCAGCAAGAAATAGTTTAAATAGCTAGATGGGAGGTGACTAGAGTGGATATGTAGTGTGTTCAGAAAGGAATGGGTGAATTTTGTTGATATTATAGAGAAATAAATGGCAGGCTTTAGCTATCAGTTAGATGTGTGTGGAGAAGGAGAGAGGAGTCAAAGACAACCCCAAGGATGCATGCTGAGGAAACAAAGAGGAGTATAGAGTTATCCACAGAGACTGAGAAAGGAGGAAGGGGAGAGGAGGTTTTAGGGAGAAAAAAAAAGAAGCTCAGTTTTGGCCGTGTTCAATTTCAAGCGATGGAAGGCATCCAAACAGAAAGGTCAAAAAGGCAGGCAGAGATCCAGGCCTGGATTGCCGGAGAGATTCCAAGTGGAGAGGTAGATCTGGGAGTCATCAGTGTAAAAATGGTACTGAAAGCCATGGGAAGAGATGATTTCATTAAGGAACTAGATATAGAAAGAAAAAAGGAGTGAACTCAAGACAGATCCTTGAGGTACACCAACTGAGAGTGGGATAGCAGTAGAAGAAGATCCACCAGAACAAACACTAAGCATGGGCAAGGTATTGAGGAGAAGGTTGTGGTCAACAGTGTCAAAAGCAGCAGAAAGGTCAAGAAGGATGAGGATCGAGTAAAGGCCCTTGGATTTTGCCAGGAACAAGTCACTGGAGACTTTTGTAAGAGCCGTTGCAGTAGAATGTAAAGGATGAATGTAAAGGAAGATTATAAAGGATCCAGAAGGGCTAGAGAGAAGAGAAAGTTGAGGCAATGGTGGTGAACTGCACATTCAAGTAGTTTAGAAACCAAGGGGAGGAGGGAGATGGGTCGATAGTTAGAAGGACAGGTAGAGTCTAGTGAGGGTTCTTGAGGAGAGGTGTGACCACAGCATTCTTGAAGACTGCAAGGAGAGCAATAGGTTGAGAATATGAGAGATGGAAGGGACAACAGTGGAGGAGATGGAGCTAAGAAAACAGGTGGGAATAGGCAGGGGCGGCTCAATGCAATCTGCTGCCTGAGGCGAAGGATGAGATGGTGTTCCACCACCCTCCATAGAGGTGGGCGGGGTTTTTCAGAGCTCCAATCAGGGACTGAACCAAACCAAAAAGCCAATTCGATTATATGGAGGAAATGCAAGATTTTTGCACACCAAGGAACTAAAAGAGAGCAAGAACCAAAAACACAGTTTATAAAACCAAATTATAACTCATTTTTATTTTGTTGTTATAAACTGCATTATGGTTCTTGCTTTTTCATTTTCAACATGTATTTTGCATCCATAGTCGGTGCAGAGCAGAGCCAGGACATTCATCCACAGAACTCAATATCTTAAAAAAAAATCTGATTCTGATCATCTCACTAACAACAAACATTCTCCAGTACCAGGCATATTGTGAACTAATACAAAACCCTACAAAAAAAGAGCACATCTACCATACCATGCCATACCATATCAGCACCAACTTCCAAAACTCACATTAGGAACCCATGTAAAAAAAGGTCACTATAAATACATCAGTGGGCCCTGGAATATCCATACACCTATTTGAAAAGCTGAACAAGCCAAATTACTACAGTACAGTATAGATCTTTATGTACAAACTCCATGTTAACAGAACACCTGACCTCAGTCACACACTCAGAACACAGACCCTCACCAAGTACAGAATAAGTAACCACAATCTAAAGTAAAAATAAAAATATGTAGACAAAATTTAAACTGTAACCCCAAGAATCCAGACTTCGCATGCAGTGCAACATCAGATAAATAAGAGATGCAGTTACCCCATACTGTGTAAAATGTAAAGATAGCACAAAGTACAATCAATAAAATTAAATAAAATTATCTTTTCTACCAAGCAAGGACTGTTAAACACCCAGGAAGTTGGTCACAGCTTACCTTAGAAGCACAGGACAGGGTACTGTATAGCAGCCCTCTTTTAATAAGTCTTATTTCCCTCCCTCCCTCCCCAACACCCACCCACCAATGGGATAATCATAGCTTTATAGGTATTTGCACATTTTAAAGGAAAGGAGCTGCTCTCAGGTGCAGCTCTTTATCCAAATCAGTCATATATTAAGGACCTGAGATTAATTAAGCTTCAGGTGAACAAGGTATATTAAACATATTAGGTACACGTTTATTAGTATAAGTATCCACCGCAACTGTTAGTAAGTAAAGAACTTAAAGATCTAAACAAAAGCTTAAAACTAAGATGCAGACAGCAGCCTAGCAGCGAGATGGGGGCTTTCCAGTCTTTTGCATTGAGTGCCACATTTATGATTTTCTCACAGTTGGTGAGAGGTCTTACGTGTGCACTGGGTGCAAGGAGCTCTTTGCTCTCAGGGAACGAGTCCATTCTCTAAAGGCTAGAGTAGCAGACTTGGAAGACATAAGAAAGACAGAGAGGTACATAGATGAGACATACAGGGATATAGTCCGGAAGTCCCACCTCCAGTCTGGCAGCATCCCTGTTGCCATGGAGGAGAGAGGTCACGTGATAGAAGAGCATCACCCTGGTATGGCAGGAAGTGATCATGTAACTACGACCTATCCTCCAAGTGATGTAAAACCCTCTTGCACCGAGGAAGTTTCTCCAGGGCCATGTGCCCATGAGGGAAGAGTTAGGACAGCCGTTATAGTTGGTGATTCAATCATTAGGTATGTAGATAGCTGGGTGGCTGGTGGACGTGAGGATTGCCTGGTAACATGCCTGCCTGGTGCGAAGGTAGCAGATCTCACGCACCACCTAGATAAGATTTAAGATAGTGCTGGGGAGGAATCTACTGTCTTGTTACATGTCAGTACCAATGAAAAACTCAAAGAAATCACGGAAGCTGACAAAAGTTACAGCACAATAATAATAATGGGTGATTTTAATTACCCTGTTATCGACTTGGTCAGTGTCATGGCAGGACATGCTAGGGGGATAAAGTTCCTAGATGAAATAAATGACTGCTTCTTGGAGCAGCTGATTCATGAACCGACCAGAGGGGAAGCCATATTGGACCTAGTCCTTAATGGAACACCAGATCTGGTGCAAGAAATAAGGGTGTTGAGGCCACTTGGCAATAGTGATGATAGCATAATCGCGTTTGATTTAATTAGTGGAGGAGGGATGGTAAGGAAATCCACAGTACTACCTTTTAATTTTCGAAAGGGAGACTATGATAAAAAGTGGAAAACAATTAAGAAAAAACTAAAAGGAGCAGTTGCAAAGGACTTGGGTGTTGTTGAAAAATATTATCTTGGAAGCCCAGACCAGCTGTATTCCACGCTTTAAGAAAGTGGAAGGAAGTCTAAAAAACTGCCAGCATGGTTTAAAGGTAAGGTCAGAGAGGCTGTTGCTGCCAAAAAAGCATCTTTCAGGAAATGGAAAAAAGAGCCAAATGACAAAAACTGGAAACAGCACAAGCACTGGCAAGTTCAATGCAAAGCATTGATAAGGCAGGCAAAGAGAGAATTTGAGAAGAAACTTGCTGTGGAAGCAAAAACGCGTAATAAAGACTTTTTCAAGTACATTCATAGCAAAAAGATTCATTCGTGAGACAGTCAGTTGGACCATTCATGAGACAGTCAGACCATTAGATGATAGAGGGGTTAAAGGGGCACTAAGAGGTGACAAGGCGATAGCGGAGAAACTGAATGAATTCTTTCCTTTGGTCTTTACTGAGGAAGATGTAGGGATGTTACCCATGAGTGAAGTGGTATTTAAAGGTGTGGAAGAACTGAAGGAAATATTGATACATCGGGAAGATGTATTACAACTATTTGATAAACTGAAGAGTAGCATATCACCTGGACCGGATGATATACATCCAAGGGTGTTGAAAGAACTGAAATATGAGATTGCAGACCTGCTATTAGTAATCTGTGAACTATCATTAAAATCATCTGTAATACCTGAAGATTGGAGGATGGCCAACGTACCGCCAATTTTTAAAAAGTGTTCCAGGGGTGATCCGGGAAACTACAGACCAGTGAGCCTGACGTCAGCACCAGGAAAAATGATAGAAACCATCATAAAGAACAAAATTGCTGAACATGTAGTCATGGCTTAATGGGAGGCAGCCAACAAGGCTTTAGACAAGGCAGATCTTGTCTTACTAATCTGTTGTGTTTTTTTGAATGTGTGAATGAACAGGTAGACGAAGGTGAGTCGGTTGATATAGTGTGTTTGGACTTTCAGAAAGCCTTTGACAAGGTCTGGCAAAACTAAAGAGGCATGGGATAGGAGGCAGTGTACTATTATGGATCAGGAAGTGGTTAAAAGATAGAAAGCAGAGGGTAGGACTAAATGGCCAATTATCCAAATGGAGAATGGTGAATAGTGGTGTACCCCAGGGATCTGTGCTGAGTCTGCTGCTTTTTGACATATTCATAAATGACCTGGAAAAGGGAATAACGAGTGAGGTTATCAAATTTGCAGATGACACAAAACTATTTAAAGTTGTTAAAACCCATGAGGATTGTGGAAAATTGCAAGAGGATCTTGATAAATTGGAAGACTGGGCATCAAAATGGCAGATGAAATTTAATGTGGACAAGTGCAAAGTTATGCACCTAGGGAAGAGCAATCCAAGCTATGATTACACAATGCAAGGTTCCACATTAGGAACCACCACCCAGGAAAAAAGATTTAGGCATCATTGTGGATGACATGTTAAAACCCTCCACCCAGTGTGGGGCAGTGGCCAAGAGAGCAAATAGAATGCTTGGTATCATAAGGAAAGGAATGGAAAATAAAACAAAGAATATTATAATGCCTCTGTATCGTTCCATGGTGCGACCGCACCTTGAATATTATGTGCAATTCTGGTCACCGTATCTTAAAGAGGATATAGCGTTATTAGAAAAGGTTCAGAGAAGAGTCACCAAAATGGTAAAGGAGATGGAAGGATACCCCTATGAAGAAAGGCTAAAAAGGTTAGGGCTCTTTAACCTGGAAAAGAGACGACTGAGGGCAGATATGATAGACGTCTATAAATTAATGAACGGAGTGGAATGGGTAAACGTAGATCAAAATAAACAGTACCATCTAACTTCTGAAACATCTAACGTCTCAACAAATAGGGGTGTCCTACATGGAGTGGTGGGTTCACCCCTAAACAAAGACATGGGGAGGGGTGGCCTGCACAGAGCGACAGGTGCACCTACTCTTGCCATCTTGCTGGGCAGACTAGATGGACCATGATGGTCTTTATCTGCCGTCATTTACTATGTTTCTATGATTGTTTACATTATCAGAATATAGAAAGACTAGGGGACATGCAATGAAGCTACAGGGTAAACTATTTAAGACTAATAAGAGAAAATATTTTTTCACTCAACGTGTAATCAATCTCTGGAATTTGTTACCGGAGGATATAATAAAGGCTGTTAGTGTAGCTGGGTTTAAAAAAGGTTTGGACAAGTTCCTGGAGGAAAGGTCCATAGACCATTATTAAAAAGGGACCCAGGATATCAATGCTTGACCCAATACAAGCATTGTGGTATCTGTGTCTTTTGGGGAAACTGTTAGGTACGTATGACCTAGATTGGCCACTGTTGGAAACAGGATACTGGCTTGATGGACCTTGGTCTGACCCAGTATGGCATATCTTATGTTGTCGGATCATTTTATTCTCTGATCATGCTGGTCCCAATTTGAGGCTTCTGCTTTCCTGTCTTCTCTTATCTCTCTTTCTGTGGTCTATGGCCCATCTGCCATTTCTTATCTCTTCTTATGTTTCCTTCACTTCCTTCCATCAGCCTATTTCCAGTTCCAGTAACCCTCCCCAGAATCGACCCCCTTTTCAGTCCTGCCCTCCCAGTACCCTCCAATGTCAACCGCCTTACATTCCCACGACTGCCTCTGGTGTCCATTCCCTTTCAGTCCCCCTCCTTCCCCACTGTACAGCCCATTCTAGTCCAAATACCATCCCAGGTATCAGCTCACGTCCACTCTCAGTGCCACCCCCCCCCCAGTCAGCTCCCTTTCAGTCACCCTACCTTCTGTTTACCCCTCTTCCAGTGCCATTCGCACATGTCAGCTCCCTTCCAGCCTCCTCCCCATTATCCAGCCACCTACTACTCCCATCCCCAAGTGTCAGCTCCCTTCCAATCCCCCTACAGTACATCCCAGGTGTCAACTCCATTCCAGCCCCCTCCTTCCCCCGTGTCAGCTCCCTTCCTGCCTTCTCCTTCCACTGGTAGACCCTCTCAGTATCTGCTCCCTTCTAGTCCTATTCTCCCATCCCCCCGCATCAGCCCATTTGTAGCCCTAGTCCCTAGTTTTCTTTTAGGGCCAGCAGCACTCTCCTCTCCTCCTCTCCCCCATTAGCCCATTTCCAGTCCTATCCCCCTTATCAGCCCACTCCAGTCCTAGCCCCCCATCAGCCCATTACCAGTCCTGACCCCCCCAATGTCCATTTCCAGTCCTAGACCCCCAATCAGCCCATTTCCAATCCTAGCCCCCCCCCCCCCCCATTCAGCCCATTTCTGGTCCTATCCCCTCTAATCAGCCCATTAGGAGTCATAGCCTCCCTCCCAATCAACCTATTTCCATTCTTAACCTTCCCATCAGCCCATTTCCAGTTCTAACCCTCCTGATAGCCCATTACCAGTCCTAGCCCCCCCTCCTGATCAGCCCATTTGCAGTTCTAACCCCCCTTCAGCCCATTTCCTTGTCTGAGCCCCCCATCAGCCCATTTCCAGTCCTAGCCCCCTCCCTATTAGCTCATTTCCAGTTCTAAGCCCCCCATTAGCCCATTTCCAGTCCTAGCACCCCCATCAGCCCATTTCCAGTCCTAGACCTCCCCCCATCAACCCATTACAATTTCTATTGCTACCCCCTCCCCCCAGTGCAGCCCAGACCAGCCCGACCTTCTGAAGGGAAATTAAAAAAAAAAAACCTGATCAGAGGAGCCGCTGCCACTGCCGCCGCAGCAGCGGCAGAATGAAGTGCCCCGTGGCCCCCGCCTCCTTGGCAGAACCATGCCTTGTATTTCCTTCAGCACCGGCTCAGCTTTTCATAGCCACAAAGGGAGAGTTTAGCTTTCTCCCGGCTCTGTTAAAGCTGAGCCCACCAGCACTGATGGGAAACAGGCATTTCCTGTTTCCCATTAGTGCCAGCGGGCTCAACTAACAGAGATGCGGGAAAAGGAAATTCTCCCTTCGCGGCTCTGAAAAGCTGAGCCGGTGCTGAATGAAATACAAGGCAGGGCTCTGCCGGGGAGGCGGGAGGCAGCGGGGCACTTCATTCTGCTGCTGCTGCTGCTGCGGCAGCAGCCACAGCAGCGGCTCCTCTGATCGGAGTTTTTATTTTGTTGGTTTGTTTGTTTTAAGGCTGAGTGAGGCGGTCTTTTTGGGGGCAATTTTTGCCGCCCCCTAAAGGTTGCTGCCTGAGGCCACCGCCTCACTCGATCTCATTATAGAGCCGCTCCTGGGAATAGGATCAGAGGAGCAGGTAGTGAGTTTGGAGGAGGTAAGAAGATGTGTGGTTTCCTCCTCAGAGATCATAGAAAAGGAAGAAAGGGTAGCAGAGGAAGGGGGTGGGAGAGTTTTGAGTGAAGAGGGAGAGGAGTAGAAGTAGCTGAACTCGTGGGGAATTGAAGTGTGATCTTGTGGATTTTGTCATAGAAATAGTCATCCAGGGTTTGGGTAGAAAGGGAAGGAGGGGTCAGAAGCAGAGGCACCTTGAGGAGAGAGTTGAGAGTTGTAAAGAGACGGCGGGGGTCAGAGGCAAGAAAGTTAGTCAGATGGTCATAATGGTCTATGGCTGATTGGAAAGAGATAAGCATGAATTTGAGGTGTAGAAAGTCCGCAAGGGTGCTGGATTTGAGCCAAGTGCACTCAGCTGAATGGGCACAGGAATGTAGATAGCGGGTAGGAGAAGACAGTCAGGGCCGGGGTATAGTATGCCTCACAGGACATGGCATGGGCGGAGCCAGAGCATCCAGAGCACAGAAGAGAGCAGTGTTATAGGAAGCTACTGCCTCTTCCACTCATTCCTCTATTCATCTAAACCAGGAAGTTAGCAGCAACAGTAGTAGCAGCAGCAGCAGCATTCATAACAAGATCTCTTTAGTCAGTGTGTGTTTACTTACCCCAGTTCTGGATTGTAAGCTCTGATGAGCAAAGATCATCTTTTACATGTGTCTGTACAGTGCTGCATACACCTTGTAGCGCTATACAAATGATCTGTAGCAGTAGTAGTAGTGTTTGTTTCCATTCTCACAGGAAGCTCACCCAGGAGGAGACAAGAGTCTATGAATGATCACTGGCTCACAGGCCACAAGCTGACTGGTGACTGCCACTACTTGGCATAGGTCACATTGAAAGCCCAGAGAGAAGGGGAAATAGCCATGCTTCTGTGACCCCATTCACTGATGATGTGACCCCATTTGGGGTCCAACCCCAAGTTTTGGAACCATGAGTTTAGAGAGAGAGAAAGGAAAACAAACCTCTTTCTCCACTTCAGCTCAGCTGGTGCTTTGCAAACATAGATAAGTGAAACCTTAATTTCCTGCATTACAATTTCACAGCTGAACTCTCTGCTCTGTACTTTCACTGTTACCCTTCCTAATTGTATTCAGGACTTTTTCCCTCTGAACAACAACCCAGCCGGCACCTTCAGTGCTGCAGAAACAGACTGACCTACTTTCAGTCTCCTGGACCCTGCCAGATGCTTTCCCACTCTCAGAGGCTTTCGATAGAATTCACAATACTGTCACAACAAACCAGTGGATCTCTACTTCACTATAACACTCAATTCCACGGGTTCCCAACCTGCCCTCCTGGCCACAGCCAGACCTTGCCCTCTGCCAGCTTTCTTTCACTCTTATAGGAGAACTACAGACACTCAGTTCCCCAAGTTATCCATTCAAGCATAGCAGGTCTCCCACCCACTATCTGACCCTCACTCTACCTGTGAGAATTACCATACAATCACCACACAACTGGGCACCCAGCATGCACCCCTCAAACTACCCTTACCATACAACTAGGTGTCTGGCCTTCACCCTCAGACTACCCAACCCAACATAGTGGGATTCCAGCCCACTATCTAGCCCAGCTTACCTTAACTGGTCTTCCCTGCTCACAACAGAGAGCAGCCAGTCTTCCTGACCTATCTCTTCAGGGCCTACCCCTTGCTTCTGGCTCTCAGCCCTTTTATCCAGTTTAAGGCAGGGCTACACCCTCCTTCCCTACCAGGAGCATTCAAACTCCCACTGCAGTTCCTCAATCTGTGTGCACTCAGCTCTCCATTAGAGTTGCCCCTAGCTCCCACTAACTGGAAACACCAGTGTGCGTCCCCCCAGTGCATCACAACCACCCAGGAAACGGATCTAGGTGTCATCGTGGATAATACATTGAAACCCTCTACTCTGAAAGCAAATAAAGTGCTAAGAAACATAAGAAAAGGAATGGAGAATAAAACCAAGGATATTATAAAAACTCTATATGATTCCATGGTGCGACTACACCATGAATACTGTGTGCAGTTCTAGTCACCATATCTAAAACTGATATAGTGGAATTAGAAAAAGTACAGAGAAGAGCAACCAAAATGATTAAGGGGATGGAAAGATACCCCTACAAGGAAGTCCATTGACTCTGGTAAAAGTCAGTTGTATCCAGAAGAAATGAGATAAAATGTTGATGCATTGAATGTTATGGATATACTTTGATTTATAATTGATTCAGATAATGTGAAATTGATGCAATTGGCATTTGATTTTAAGTATTAATTAAAAATCAGATAAAGTACTTTTTTTGAAACATTATTAATAAGAGTTAAATTTGAAAGGGAGTTTTTAAGACTGGTGATGTGAGTATCACCATAGGGGAAGAAGCGAGATACTCACATCACCAGTCTTAAAAACTCCCTTTCAAATTAAACTTTTATTAATAATATTTCAAAAAAAGTATTTTATCTGATTTTGTAATTAATACTTAAAATCAAATGCCAATTGCATCAATTTCACATTATCTGAATCAATTATAAATCAAAGTATATCCATAACATTCAATGCATCAACATTTTATCTCATTTCTTCTGGATACAACTGACTTTTACCAGTCAATGGACTTCCTTTTCTCTAGCCCTGTAACCAAAATAAAAGGCTACATTATTGCATATATATATATGATCTCATAAAAGCTCCACTGTACTTATCTTAACACTCCCACAATCCATCAGTCATCATTATAAAGCCCAACAAAGATCTCTGTTTATCCTTAAACAAGGCTTCATCAGGGGCTTGCAGCTACATTACAGAAGACTCTGCTCTATATCAAAACAGTCGTTCACGTGTGAAATAGGCAAAAATATTTTATCCACTTTTCTCTAAATTAATCTCATACATTCAAAGAGGTCTCAGACTTAATCGGTTCTGCCACCGGGACTAACGTCCGTTATCACAGCAGAAACCTTATTAGCATCAATGACCTCTGGAGCTAGTTGAACAACGCTTTTATAATATAGAAAGTCCAATCATCAAAGAAAGAAAAGCTGTAAACAATTCCTATCTGCGTCTTCAACAACACCCCATGGATTGGGTTGAGCTCGGATCCCGACGCCTCACTCAGGTACCAGTCATGCGTTTCACGACTTTAGCTTTCTTCAGGGGATCAATACGGCTCTCCCAGCCAACCGACATTTACCTAACAAACATACCAAACATACTAAACATTAACAATAAGCCCTATTTAACATGGACAAATCATTTAAAACTCTCCACTACCGAAGGAAATAAACTACCGATATAAAGAAACTATCTTACCATGTCATTCAAAGAAAGCTGCCCGCGTTTACACACTGCTTCTCTTCAGTTCTCAATCTTAACACAAAACGCCGCGCATGCGGACAGAAAGAACCCTCCCTCTATTTATCTATCTGAGTGAGGCGTCGGGATCCGAGCTCAACCCAATCCATGGGGTGTTGTTGAAGACGCAGATAGGAATTGTTTACAGCTTTTCTTTCTTTGATGATTGGACTTTCTATATTATAAAAGCGTTGTTCAACTAGCTCCAGAGGTCATTGATGCTAATAAGGTTTCTGCTGTGATAACGGACGTTAGTCCCGGTGGCAGAACCGATTAAGTCTGAGACCTCTTTGAATGTATGAGATTAATTTAGAGAAAAGTGGATAAAATATTTTTGCCTATTTCACATGTGAACGACTGTTTTGATATAGAGCAGATTGTGCATCGTTCAGTAACTGACCAGCTATCAGTGTAACATTACAGAAGACGACATTTTGGGGAAGTAACATTGGCATCTGACACAACAGTATTTAAATGTTCAACCACCAATTGCATTACTAGTCTAATGCTTGCGTCACATCCTCAGATTACTTACATATACCCAACATAGCCTATTATACTCACTAAACCAAAAACTAGAGAACTAATCAATGTGCAGTTATACTCCAACCCAGCAGAGCACCCATCGATACAGCCAAAAAGTTAATCTCTAAAAAAATCTCTAAAAAAATTAAATCCATTCGATCTCATCTAATATTATTGAAGCTGTTTGCTCAGCCAACTCTCCCCTCAAACCACTCATCGCATTAGGGGATCTAAATCTAACATCCGCCCACACAAATGATACGGCAGCCTTCCTTAATGCAATGGACTCACTCCAATTTTGCAAATCCTCAAGGGTATCTCACACCGGTCCAGCTCCAATCTGGATCTCATCTTCATCCCAAAGAACATCCTCTCACAAGGCAAAATAACAGACCTTCAAGTCACACCGATCCCATGTTCAGATCACCACGCAATACATTTCAAGATCTATCTCCCCCCACAAGAAAAAACACAAACCGAACCTCACCCAATAAGGAAATTTTAAAGGATTCTACAAAGTCCAGTTCTTAAATGATATTCTCCCTCATCTCCCCACAAATTTCTCTGACCTGGATGATGCCATCAATTCCTGGAACACTACAGTCAATGAAGCAGCAAAATCCCCAAACTATCCCAAAGAGACAAGACCCATATCTGCCCCATGGTACTCTGCATCAATACGAGAAACAAAGAGAAAACTCTGTCAACTGGAAAGAAACTGGAGACTTGATCAATCACATTCCAACCTAACTCAATACCAAACAATGCAAAAGGAATATAACAAACTAATTAATAATCAGAAACAAGAATACCACACAAACTTAATATTAAAATCATGCAACAAACCCAGAGAACTATTTGAAATTGTCCGCAAACTCACAAAAGACCCATCAAATAAAGAAGAGATCTCCATACAACCTCAAAACTTTGCTGACTATATCATCAACAAGAATAAACCAACCCGGATGACACCATCCCATAACATCCACAATACCTCAAAGGCAGATCCCAACCCCATCCAAGAATGGGGGGAATTCCATATCCCCACTTCGGATCATAACTGCACTTAACAATAACACGGATCCAACAGATCCTTGCCCAGTAGCATGGATCAAGTCAGCCAAAAAAGAGGTCATCGGCTACATCCATAACATAGTAAGCAAGTCTCTATCATGCGGATATAAGCCTCATGTCCTCAAGCAAGCTACTATCTGCCCTATCCAAAAAAACACCTCAGCAAACAGCTCAGATCCTGCATCATACCGCCCAATCTCCAGCCTCCCCTTCCTATCCAAGATAATTGAAAAGGAAGTACAGAAACAGCTACAAGACCCCTACCAAATTGTTGAAACTCTCCTCACTCACTTACTGGACACACTTCTCAGAGGCATCGACAATATAAAAATGGGCTTTTTACTCATTTTTATTGACTTTCCTCAGCATTCAACACTGTATCTCACAGCATTCTAATAGAGCGTCTAGCCAGTATTGGTTTACTTAACACCACCCTCAACTGGTTTCAACCCTATCTAAGTCACAGAGAACAAACGGTCAGAATTGGATCAATCACCTCCACGCCGATTCACATCACACAGGGAGTCCTGCAGGGGTCCTCCCTATCCACTCTCTGTTCAACATATACTTACAACCAATCTATAACATCTTCAAAAAGCACAAGTTCCTCTATGCTATCTATGCGGATGACATTATGGTCTACATGCCAATCCTCCTTGACAAACCAGATTATACAGCTATCACAGCCTGCTTACACGAAATGAACAACTGGCTCTCCTCAAACAATCTGCTTGTTAACTTCAAAAAATCCGAAGCACTATTCATATCACGTGACTCCTCTTTCACCCTCCCCCCCAGATTACATCATCCAACAAGATACTCCAATCACAACAAAGGAAGAGGACCGATACTTAGGTGTGACCTTGGACCGAGCCCTAAATTTACAACCACATATCAACAGAACTACCAGGAATGCTTTCCATAAACTGGCCATCATCCGCAGACTAAAACCCCTCCTAAGTCAGGAACATTTCCGCACAGTCTGCCAAGCCATCATTACTCCCATTCTCGACTACTGCAATTCCCTCTTCCAAGGTCTCCCAACTCAATCCACAAGAC